>VZRS01007687.1:637747-689363 GCA_013398055.1 Ifrita kowaldi | reverse complement strand
GCAGGGTCCTGCACCTGGGGAAGAATAACCCCAGGCACCAGCACAGGCTGGGGGCCGACCTGCTGGAGAGCAGCTCTGCCAGGAGGGACCTGGGGGTCCTGGTGGACAATGAGCCGTCCCCTGAGCCAGCAGTGCCTGTGTGGCCAAGAAAGCCAACGGGATCCTGGGGTGCATCAGGAAGAGCATTGCCAGCAGGTCCAGGGAGGTGATTCTGCTCTACTCAGCCCTGGTGTGGAGGCCACATCTGGAGTGCTGTGTCCAGTTCTGGGCTCCTCAGTACAAGAGAGACTGAAGCAGGTCCAGTGGAGTGCAATGAAGGTGATGAGGGGACTGGAACATCTCTCTTACCAAAAAAGACTGAGAGAGATGGGCCTGGAGCCTTGAAAAGAGACAACTGAGAGGGGACTCATCAATGCATTTAAGTATCTGAAGGGAGGGTGTCAGAGGATGAAGTCAGGCTCTTCTTGGTGGTGCCAAGCAACAGGACAAAGGACAGAAACTGACGCACAGGAAGTTCCACCTGAAAATGAAGAAGAACTTCCTTACCGTGCAGGTGACCAAGCACTGGACCAGGTTGCCCAGGGAGGTTGTGGAACCTCCCTGGAGGTATTCAAGAACCATCTGGAAGCAATCCTGTGCCACGTGCTCCAGGATGACCCTGCCTGAGCAAGGAGCTTGCACTGAAGGACCCACTGTGGCTCCTCCCAACCTGACCCATTCAGTGATTCTGTGAACATGAAGACAAGACTTCCTCTGTGCTGGTACTTTCCATGTCTATAGAATGGGAAAACTGAGGATCTACATTATACTTCCAACACCAGACTACTCTACGACCTACAGCCTAAGCAACTGCAAACCTGTGAATCTAAACATTTCCTGATTTGGTCACACAGGGTTTAACATCCTTCCCTAGTCCAAAATAGCAAATCACCACTCAAAAAAAAAATTTGTCAGTAATTTTAGTTATCTCTAGTAAGTACATATTTAATGGTAGAATGGTGTAGGACTTGCAAAAACATCACTCAAAGAGATAATATAGAAGTGGTTTTAGTAGGATTTTGAGAACATTTACAAGCATGTATAAACTTGTAGATTTAAAAATCTACATTGAGAATTGATGATATGGCCACATTTGATTTACACATACTAAAGCAAAAGGGATACTGAGATACTGCATTGGGTCTTCCAGGAGAAGATGAAGTCTAACACACAAATAAAAAAGAAGCTTAACTGCACAATGACTGAAACACACACTGGTTCACGATATTTATTACAACCTATTGCTTTAGATAAACCTGCTGTATGGTTAGTAAACCCAAAGCACATTATATGAAACAACAAAAATGTACAGCACAAACCATATTTCTGTAAAAGGTATGCAGTGGAGATGAACAGAGGCACAACTTTAGTCTTATAAGTAAGAGCACAATGAAGATCCTCATATGTGAGTACAGCTCTCCTGGTAACAGATAATGAAGGTAAATAAAAATCATACTACCAATACTAAATATAAGATAGGTAAAAATCAGAGTAGTATTGTTATATCTCTATACAAAGAATGCAGGGTTTTTTTAAACACCCTCTCTTCATTCTCTATGACCTGTAAACACAACTCTCCCAAACCATCTTCCCTCCGTACCTGAACTAGTGTATAAAGATCTATACAGAATGTGCAAATCTAGTGTAAGTATTTTTAGGCTCTCTTCTTCAAATAGAAGAAATACAAGTTTAAAAACATTAACACCACAGATTCCCTCTACCCAGCCTCTGCAGAAAGACATCAGTAGCAGTG
Organism: Ifrita kowaldi; assembly: GCA_013398055.1. Taxonomy (NCBI): domain Eukaryota; kingdom Metazoa; phylum Chordata; class Aves; order Passeriformes; family Cinclosomatidae; genus Ifrita; species Ifrita kowaldi. Next base: position 687,571 of record VZRS01007687.1, on the reverse strand, counting down.
CTGCCCAAGACATCCAAGTCAGAAGTAGCAAAACACTGGACCAAGAAATCCAGAAGAATGCATGAACAATAAATACAAACACATATGAAAAAGGAAAAAACAGTTATCAAGGGACACTATTAACACTGGCAAATGAACGTGAATCAGGATTCTTGCCAGCTTACAGCAGATCTGTTCCTAAAAGACACTCACATGATTTAAATAAACCTACGATGTTAACTGAGATTCAACTACACCTTAGGGAGACAAAATTTATTCATCAGCTTGTTCATTAAGCTGTGATATCTGGTAGTTACATGTCATGCTCCATATGACTTAATAATGACATATTTATAAGTATTGCTAGACCAGAATGTCAGGAGTCAAACAGCCACTCTGTTGGGTTATTTGCTGCTGCTGCTTTTTCATTACCACTCCACAGATTCTTTCTGCAACAAACATTTTGTCCCTCATACCAATCTGCTACTGATTAATGTTTCTGAAAAAATAAGTTAAGACAAAAATACTACAGTCTACAGCGAGTATGGTACAATACAGTTCTTGTGTTAAGACTTCTGGCCCAAAAGTAATTTAAGAACAATACCAGCCTGAGCAGAATGCAGTTCTAGAGCATTTAAAATACACGGATGTTGAAACAGTCTGGATTTTACTTCAGTGTTGGAAAGTGAACGAGACTAAAGAATTTATATACAGAAGTCTCAAACATAGTCTAGAAGCTCAAGCAATAACTAGAGCTCACTCCTTCCAGAAATTGCCTTACAGGGTGTTCTTTGCTTTTTGCCGTGAGCGCAGATGTGAAATTCTTCAAATAGTCTCTGAGCTTTCACTCACAGGAAGAGTGAACATAGTCAGTGCAAACAACACGCAAGTTAACTCAATTTCTAGCTCTCAAACTAAAATAAAAAGAAAAAAAGCTTCTTAGTGGTATCTACCATTTGTCTAACAATCTCCTGTGAAACAACTTATCAGAAGGTCAGGTAAAAACACTGAATATCAATAAAGAGTCCTTTGGCCAGCAATTAAACATTTCTGTCACTGAGATAAAAGTTACACTTCCCCTGTCTAGAAACAGACACAGAAACCTCCTCTACAACAAAGACCTGGTGATCTCCACACAATGCTGATATAGCTGCAAAGATTTTCAGGGAATTTTCTTTTTTTGAATAAATATTTACATACAAGGCCAAATCACAACAGTGCCACCCTAAGAAAGTACGTTTTATTGTAAAACTTGATTTGTGGTGAACGTCCAACAGTTGTCTAACAGTTCATTTGCAGGGCTGGAGTGTATTACAAAACTCACTACAAAAATCAGTTTCTATTCTTCATCTGAGGACTGAGATGTCCACTGTAGTTGCCAGCACTGTAACAACATGGTTAAAGTCATTTTCTAGTAAATCAGTATTGCTGGGTAGATACAGTCAGTGCACAGATACAAGTGACTTCCACCCAGTGTAAGAGAACCTAGCAACAAGCCCCAAAAAATCCCATACACATCAACTTCTTTAGTCATCAGTACTGAATTTCATGTGAATGTTGGGATTATTGACCATGGCAAGGTCAGGTGTCCAGTGTGTTGACTTCTTTGGAGCAGAAATAATGCACGACTATTGCATTAGGGTACCGAGCAAATGCACTGTAAAGAGAACAAAACACAAACATCAGCTGTCAAGACAAACAGTCTTCCATATTCGAACAAGAGCATCCAAGTTGTGCATAATCAAAGAGAGATACATGACAGTGACACTTTTTTAAACTACAGCCTGAATATATTAAAAGAAAAGAGACAAAAGAATTCTATGGATTTTGTAAGAAGTTTGTTTGGGGGTTTTTAAAATCTATTTTCATTTCTGTAGGCACACTTTACTTGGAAGTCACTGGGAACAAGTTAAAGACTGGGGGGACATGCTTGCCCTTCAAAATCTTGTTGAACTGAACAGCACTAGAAAAATTCTAGACAGCCAAAAACAATATTGCATATGCAAACTTCAATTCTGATGCTACATGCTGCATGCTAAGAGCAAAAAATTTAGTATGCATAGCAATATGTTCATTAAAATGTTTTGGGAAAAGAACCTTTCCCTATCATTGTTAATGCTACTGATATCTCAGAAAGGTTCACATCAAGAAGAAAGTAATGACTAAGTCATGTAGCATTTCCCTCCAGTTGAAAGACCAAAAAAACCAAGTGCAAATAAAATTTGCATTCTATATTAACCCAAAATTACCTACTAGGAATGGTAGAAGAAAAGTTCACAGATTCACAGAATATTCTGAGTTGGAAGGGACCCACAAGGATAAGAGTACAACTCTTAAGTAAATGGCCAGTACAGGGATTGAACCCACAATCCTGGTGTTACCAGCACCATGCTCTAACCAACTGGGCTCATCTCAGGGTCACTGGCATCCAAATCATCAAGCAAATTAGTTCTACTTTTAAACATCCTATCATATGTAGGCTACAAGACAAATCAGCCAGGGAGCCATAAAGCCACCAGATACAGAAAACTACACATGTATCTTAGCTTAAAATTCTTTGTATCATCCTTCTCAAATCTAGTTAAGAAGCAGGTTCTTAGAAAGGCAGTGTTCTTATGAAGTTTTCAAAATTCAGTATGAGAAGCGATTTTATGCCTTCTTGTGAAGTAAGAACTCTTGGGAGTTTCCGAAGGGATCTTATACTCCTTTGTTGAAAGGAGGATTAAACTCTTGCAGCAAATTCATTGACCAAAGCTTTGAGGTATCCCTAACAATCCAACTGATTCATGTAATTTGTAATTCAAACACTCTTCAAATGGCTCCCTCATACTGCTATTCTCTCTGGCTGTACATACGTTCAGTTTCCCAACATTCTTAGTTCAAGTGTACCAGATTAATATTTGATTCAGTTTACCCAGCTCTCTCACCTGTTACCTATCTTCTTTTTACAAACAGTGCACACCTTCTCCTCTGTAATAATGCACTTTACTTGCTGATGCAAGATCCGCTCTTCCTGGACCTAAAGAATGATAAAAAACCAAGCTGCTCAAAAAGCAATGCCACACCTTGGTCTGATGAAACTGCAAACCATCACAAAGTTTAACTGTCAGTGGCTGCATCTACATTACCAAGTTGTGCAGCACAGAAGAAGCAGGTCTGTAGAGCAGAGCAGATGGTACTAAACACCCAATAGCTACACTATATGAATTGCAAGGTTTTACTTTCACCTTGGTCCACAGATTAAGGCATTCTAACCACGGTGAACTATTGAACTGCTTCCTCTGGTTCACTTCATTTGAAAGAAATCCAGTCCAAGCTGTCTGAGATGATTCTGCACTGCACACCACAGCACAGTGAGCAAAGACAATCACCTCATCCAAACTGAAATGAATGTACACACCATCTCCTGCAAAAAAGATGTTCAAGCTACACAGTTCCCATTTAATTTCAGGTGCATTACAGCACCATCTAGAGGACACCCATCCCCTATAAGGAACAGTAAATTTAAATATTGAACATATTCTAAAACACTATTCCAATAAATAACAGGTGGTGGATGCTTACCCTCAGAAACTCTGCATGGAGAAGATTCTTGAGCACTTGATTAAATCTTTTCTTCTGAGCATTTTCTTCAAGGACTTTCTCTAAGAAGATGCGAATCTCACTAATCTGTGTATTTGCTGGGAGTAGGTTTATAGCCTGGAACAAGGTTAGGAAAAGTTAAAAAGGAATAGAGACCAAAATAGAATAGAAATTGACACACTTAGCTTGGCACAATCCATTCACTTGCCTACTCCAGTACCCTCTGTAATCTCCTGCCAACAGCACAAACTGAGTACTTACAGGTCTGGCTTACCTTCGTGGTATCCAGTTTGCTGTGGTGCAGTTCCAACACCTGCAGAGCAGCCTGCAGATTGGCTTGAGGCTCCAGCACTTCCATCTTAATCGGTCCCAGGCAATGAACACTGGGTGGGGAGAGATACATGCGGAGCAGGGACAGATAGACCTGCAGCACACAAAAGGAAAGCTCTGACACCACTGCTCATATCCACAACTGACAGGGCTGGTAGAACCCAGCAGTGGTACTAAGCTGTACTCATGCCATCCAAAATTCTGAACTGCTCATTTAAACACCTCTTGATATATGCTCAAATCCACTGATACAGTAACACTGTCTACAAAAAACACCCCACAATCATCCAGTAATTCCTAAATTCAGAGATTATACGTAATCATTATACGTGTTCCCATACACTACACAAACCCTGAAAAAGGTTTTTTCTATACAGAGCAAGAACTTTCAAGTCTTGAACAAGGTATGAGTAGCCTTCTACTTCCTCACTGAACAAGAAACTACTTACATCTTTGTTGCCATCTTTGTTTCTGTCATAATGTTTATGGCAGTAGCTAGAAGAATCAACAGAAAACAGTCAAGTCAAATACAGAAACAGTTATAGAACCCAAAGAATCATTTCACGGAAATTAACATTTGAATGCTCTGACTACTGAAGTCATCTAAGTTTGGTGACTGCACATCTGATTCAGATCAATTCATCAAACTGCACAGCAGGATTACACCCTTTACTTTGCATTACAATGCTGAGAGAAGCAAAGTTTTGTGCAAGCATCCTGCATCCAGTCAACTTAAAAAGCCTTCATGCAGAAGCCAAATTTAATTCAGCTGAGAAGAAGGAGGGGGAAGATATCTCCAATCAACACATTACAGCATAAAACCCTACGTGTAGATATATCTAATTAGTGTATCTGAATCACAAAGAGAAGCTGTTCATTACTGTAAACTGCACACCAGGGCTGGATGCCCCCTAACAAGCATTTGCTGAAAATAGCTTTAAAAGCAACTGTGTCGAACAGGTCCCAATGTTCAGATATACCTGCCAGTGTTGGGTAATTCTGTTTTTACCTGAGTACTTCTGATTCACTCAGGAGGTTCCCTAGCACATGACACGTAGAAAAATGCTGTATCTTTACTAAAGAGGATTCTTTTTAACGTGGGCTAGTGAATGTCTCTCCAAACAGAAAGGAAGCAAAACAACACACAAGTTCACAGACTAAGAACAGGTGGAAAGTAGTAACTCATTGATAATGGTCCTATTGCTCTAAAGCACAATGACAGAAGAGCATGAAAAGGCAAACCTCAAGGGACAGCAGCATCATCTGTAATAAACAGATACCCAAATGAGCTTAAAAGTCAAGAAAATGTGAAAACCCCGATGATCCTGAAGACTTAGTGTTTGTGCTCCACATACATCCTATCCATACACTACACATCCTATCTATATGGCAGTAAGCAAACTAAGTCCTGCAAAAAAAAAAAAAATTTAAGAAGTCCTTACTTTTCAGCCATATTGGTATCCTTCAAAATATGAACGTAAATAAACAGAGCTTGCTCATGCTTCCCCATACGACCCAAGAGCAGAGCACGTTCTTCTAGGAGACCTAGTGATAGCATGAAGGATTAAATCAATAGTTACACAGAGAAATTACAAAATTAGTGACCAGACTAACAGAAGGAATTATTAATCTGTGCTCAGGCTACAGTTTAAGTCACACTGAGACTATAAGTCCTTATTTCACATTAGTCTTCTCAGAAACCTTTTATGAATTCTTAAGTAACCTTAAGAAACAACAACCTTCAGATCTATTAAGTAATTCATGCTCATCAAAAAGTTAGGCTAAATAGCTGGGAGATACCAGAAGGTCTTAGGTCAACAGTTACAGGAATCCTGCAGAAACTGGTAAACCCAACTGTGCCAGCAAACACAGAGTCAGTATACACACCAGTGGTCTGCAACTACAGCTACAGTCATCTTCTTTATTTCTAGTTACCATGATTCTATGATAAGTGAGGAAGTTTTGCTGTACAATGCAATAAGCTAGGGTTTAATTAATCTATGGAAACAGAACTCACCATCAAAGGGGAAGTCACTAATAAGTCGACTAGGTTCATACCAGCTGGACTTCTCCAGAAAAAGAAGCAGCTTTTTCCGGTAATCCCCCAAGTCTCCTCCTTCCTCCCCAGCAGGCACTGGAGCTCTATCTATATAAAAAAAAACAAAAAACCATAAGCTAAATTATTACAACTATTTCACTACACTAGTACACAGAAGAAGACAAACAAATCACTGTGAAGAGGAACCAAACGGTGACAGAACTGTTACATGGGTTGGGACTGTCATGCACCTGCCAAATTAACTTCAGCTCCTAAAAACACATCAAGTGGCTGGTTAATGCAATACTCAAGTTATTCAAAACCCTTCCCTACCTTTAACACACAGAAGTCAGAGAGCAGTAGCTCTCATTCCACTTAATTATGAACTAAGCACTGCTTGATCCCTTAAGATCTCTCAAGGGGCAATAAACTAGATTGCCCTACAAACCCACAACTTCTGTTTTCCAGTTCCCTCCATCACTTAGGTATCTTATGCTGGATGTCAACAGGGAAGTCTTACAAAAATATGGAATATGAAGGCTCCCCTGTGCTGTCCCACACCCTTGGTCCTCCCACCAGAAAAGGCTAAACATACCTGCAGGGAAAGAACTGAGATATTCTTTCATTAAGCCCTGCACTTTCTCACAGTACAGCTGGATCAGACAGTTGTGAAAGTCCGCACCGGTTTCTTCCCAGACATGAATGATGTGTTCCTGTAAATACATGTTAAGGCTCAGCTGTAGACACTTCCTCTGCGAAGTAGTTCATTATAAGCAAGCAACATGGTTGCCTTTACCAGGCTTGACTTCAGGATTTCATGTATTTTAATTATGTTTTCTTTGCACAACTTATGGTATTTTGTACTGAATGTAAAATGCACTAGTAGAGATTGAGTTCTTACCAGGTAAGGAATAGCCAAGCTTTTAAAATTTTCTATCAAGAAACTGAGCACTTTGTCTCGTGGCAAAGCTTCCACTTCAGGGAGGTCTTCTGTAAATATCTGTTAAACAAAATTTTATTCAGAGAATGGTGATTTTCATTTTTTTAAGTGCCACAGTGTATTTCCTCTGAGGCACTGAAGCCCATCATATCATCATATACCCAGAGAGTAAGCACAAGGAAGTATAAAAAAAATCTGAGCAGTTTATTCAGACACTGAGAAGTTATCACATCTGAAAAGATTAACAAACATCCCAACGTCTGCCTTAGTGAACACACTTCTCTTACAGAGCCCAACACCTCACAGATACAGGGAGTCAATTTTATAGGCAAATCAACATCTGACATTTAAATACCCCATTAGGCTCTTGTGCAGAAGTGTGACATCAATAACGTGAAGTGTTGTATCAAAGGTTCCTAGCTATTTATTACAATATAAGGTGTTCCAAGAATGGAAGAGCTAAGAAAAAGTGGAAGATTGACCTGCTGTATCTACAGCTAACATTAGCACAGTGCTGAACACAGAAAATACAAATTATGTCTTTAATTGAATTTAGCATTAATCAGCTTCTCACAATGATTTATCCCAATTCCATTTACTGCACTAAGAATCTCAATGACAAGGTGCCTCTTTCAACCACACTCACCTTCAGTCCATCTTCAGGAAAATCTCTTAGCACCCAGACAGAGTAGGAAAATACCAAGTGCAAATTCTCTGTGCCTGGAATACAAAAAGCAGCAGTGCTCATTGTTAAAATTCTAAACATCTATCTACTCACAACACAAGCAGATGCTTTCAGAGCCAGCAAAGCTTAATTTACATGAAGAATCCCAATTGTTGCTCAAGTCAAGCAAATCACTCATTCCAAGTTAAAGCCCCAATTTCATTGCTTCACAAACATGATTGCAAACAGAAACAAAAAATAACTCAAATACTAAGTGTCGTCAAATGTAAAGAATTCAGCCCAAAACCACGACTGGTTGCTTTAATCACATTCCAAAAGTCTTCCCTTTCAACTTGTTTTTATTAGGGTAGAGAAAGCACTGTACTTTTCACTTGTGTAACTTCCATTAGTCCATTTCCAGCCTATCAGTCTAATGACTTCCATAGCAAATGGTCAAATACTGTATAACAAGTAGGAAACCATCATAGTACTGAAGTAACTAACATAGAAACTACATGACAGGTAACAGCTTCTCAGCTTTTAGCAAACTGTAGGACTTGCCCCTTTAAAAAGAATATTATAGTTTGGTCAATCTGGTTCTCAATACTAATAAAACATGTTAGGAAAGCATGAATTTCCCCTCACCCTCCTGCTCAGAACCTCTGAGGCGTTCACTGCCCGAACAATGCAACAACTATACAAGAAACAGAAACTTACAGCAACCCTATAAAAAGGCAGGCATTGTTTGCTCCTCTCCATCCCACAATATTTAAAACAAGCAGCATCTTTGTATTAGCAGTATTAAAAAAATAAATAAATAAAAAATGCAGATGATGTGCACTGTGAAGTAAAACAACTGAAATAGTCCCCAGAAGAGCCAATCTCAAAGTTTCAGAAACAAAAGTGTGACTTGGCAAATGGCAATAAACTTGTGAGTCTGAATTTTGCTGAACTCTACTAACTCTCTGAATTTACAGGGCATGCTGGGCTCACAGGGAAAATTTTAAAAAAGGACAGGACAATCATGGAAGTAAGCTCTCATGTAAAACAGAGAGTCTTAACTCCTTATAAAGAAGTGTGACATTAATTAGAATAGCTCCCTGCCAAAGCACTGATCAAGTTGCCTTCGTTGAAATCCCAAGCAAATCAAACATGAAGTGAAAACCTACTCAAAACAGTGAAAATGTCAGGAGGAGAGGAAGAGCTCATTAAATAACTACAAAAGTTTAGTGATCTGTGTACTAAAACGTCAACATCACACTGCACCACAAAACAGAACAACTGGTTCCCTCAGCACACAACATTCATCTGCACGGGGATTCCCACAGGTCACAGGCAGCGACTTCCTAATCTTCCTCAGCAACAAATCCTTAATTTAAATATGAGCTATAATAGGAAAAAGTCCTGCATAACACTATTTTAAAAGATGAAAGAATAATGCAACACAGAAAACTATCTACCACCCCATCAAATACACCATTCTCCTGCACACTGATAAAGCATATTTTTGATGGCCAATCACACAACTAATGATTAATATTTGCTTTGATGCAATAAGCAGTAAGTGCTTACTCTATTGACACAAGGCAAGTATCAAATACACATCAGTAATACAAACTTGATGACTTAAAAGACCATAGCTACAAGCCGGAGGTATTTGTAATTACTTGAGAACTACCTAAGAATATTTCATTAAATGCCCAAATATCGATAGAAAACTGTCAACTGAAAAAGAGTTCCTACTTCACTCGGAATGATAAATCATCACTGGAAGAAAATCTGAATTACTATGGCCCATTTTCTCCCAGTGGATATTTTAATCAGAAACAAGGAATGTTTTCCAGTAAAATATTTTAAATTTCAACAAAACTTGAAACCCTTGAGCTAATACTTGAAGGTTGCATTATGCAAGAAACCAAACAAGATAACAAGGATGCCCTTTCAGCTTGATAGCCTCCAAAAAGCTGCCGAACAGTAGAATAACCACTAAGCCCAACAAGAATAACAACTTCACAAAAATACTGCTCTCCTTCACACTCACCCAAATGCTGCAGATATTGCACTGTCCTCTCATGACCCTTCAAAGGCGAGTTGGCTTTCTTTGACTGATCCACCAGTACCTGTAATGCTTTCAAAACAAAAGAAGGTAATTCCTTTGTAACTGCTAGCTCCAACATGAACCACAAAGAAGTGCATTTTTCCCGTTATGCTACTGAAGACAAAACCAAGGTTTGTTTTTAACATACAATTACCAAATTGTAACAGGAACAAAGATAGATTTAATCAGAAGACAGCAATTAAACATTCTCCTCAGAATACTGCCTGCTCACTGAAGACAAGTCAAAACACAACACAAAGAATACATGTTTCTATTCCTTCTCTCCCAACCTCATACTTACCTTTCTCATGCAGACCTTTTTTCTCATACAGTATTATCAGCTCACTGTATTTGTGTGCCTTCTTTAGCACATGCTCACTCTCCTCAATATGGCAGTGATTGTTCTCCAGACGTAGCAGTGGGGCCACCAGTGCTACATTTGTCTGCAAAAAAAGGGAGCACTTAAACTTTACTGGAAGTGCACCTTCTAAGTCTGTAGTACAAAATACAAGTTGGAAGTGGGAGCAGGGGAGGAAGGAAGTCTCATAGCATAAGAAAAGTAAGAAATGACAGTTTAACATCTTACAGTAAGGTCCATGTTAATTTCCATAATTTTGGGGACAGAAAGAAAACAACATATCAAAGCTACTCCCCTTTAAGAATAGAGGTTAGGCTTTGAAAAACATCATAAGAGCCAAGATCGTGTTTTCCTGCATTCAACAGTACAACGCAATAAAAGCATCCATTAGAACTTCAAAATACACAACCACAGCCACTTTCTTTTGACAGAGGCAGCAACCAGGAACAGACACACCTGCCTCATTCCATGAAACTGCTTCCTGACCAGTGAGCAAACTAGTTAACACTCAAGTTTCCCATATTATTTCTGGATCAAAGACAGCTGTCTGAGAATTTCTGAAGTAGCTCCTTATCCTCCTTAAATGTTTCAGTCTGAAATTCCAACAGAGCTTGCTTGGCAAAATCTCTAGGTCACAGAGAAACTCACATGCAGGTAACACTTTAACAGGGTGGTATCAATGATTTGTAGCAGCTTCTTTTTGGATTTGATTGTGGGTGTTCCTTCCATGAGGGGTGAGGTACTGGACTGATGATCAGAATCATTTAGCTTCTTCACTAGCTGACTCCTTTTCTGCAGAACATCAAATGAAGTTTTAACAGGAAAAGGCCATGGATTTCTACATCTCACCTCAGTACATACAACCCACCAACTACAAAGACTAAATCAAGCCAATTTAATAACTTGTTTTAATCAATTGTTTCCCAAATAATTTCATTGTTACTAACTATTCAACACAAACTTTACAACAATATTCAGGCACATACATTTGTTTTGCATATTTATAGTTTTGCAAAATGTCCAGAGTCTTGAGAAAATTGTCAGAAGGAAATTCTGTTAACCTCAACAGACATTTTAGAGAAGTCAGGAAACATTTAAAACATTTGGAAAACAATTTAGATTTTGTACTACTAGGCATAAAACCCATCCTCCTTCAGACACAAGCTTCTTTTTACTCTAGCAAGGATGGCAACCAAACAATTCAGGTTCCAGTTATGACAAAGTAAAGAGGGCAGGAAGTTACAGTACCCATTAATTCCTGTTCCACCTTTTACTGCATGCCCTCAACCTATCTCCTGGGGAGAGTGCCCTTCATAATAATCACTGAACAAAACCAAAAAAATGAAGTACTCAGGTCCTCTTCAGAAGGATATGAGAAATAAAATACTGGACTCATATTCAGATCCGATCCATAAGTAAATTTTGTCTAGTCACACGTGATATTTTCCATGTATCTGTGGGGTATCTCATCTGTTCCACTTCCTCTGCTTACTCAGGAGCTGCTGCCGCATTTTCCAGCCACGAAGACAGCCCATTAAGGCTAGCATGACAGAGCTGGAGTAGGTATACTGCTTCCTGCACATCAAAGATAACCAACAAAGCATGCTAGAACTGAATAACCCTGCTCTAAAATCAGGTAGAGGAGCACTCACTTGAGTTAGGTAGTCTATCAGAGCTAAATGTGCCTTCTCCAGCTCTGCCCCAGAGAGCCCTGGCAGGGGGTTGGGATACTGTAGCTGTTTCCTGTAATCTGTGGGCAGGAGGTCAGGATACAGACCCATCACATGAGTGGGATCTATGCAAAAAATAACTATTATTAGTAACCATTCATAATATTTTTGCAAACTTAGAGCAAGCGTATCTTTCTAACAGAGAAGTCTGTAGTCTACTTGAGCATTCACAAGTTTCTACAGCCTAAACAAAATTTGCTCATTATAGAAAAGAAGCTGTAACAATGCAAAAGAAGCAAGAGAAAAATGTGTGTTCGAAGTCCAAGCACGGGAACTTCCAACCTGTGCACTTGGCACACTTGGAGGACAAGCCATTATTATAACCTTACTGCTCTTCTTGCAGAATCCTACCATTAACCACTCTGACAGTAAGACAGGGTTTCTAGGAACAAGCAATGTTTTAAGAGAAGATTTACTGTGCTTTTGAAACAAGAACTAAACAGTACCATCCGTAACTAATGCATACCCGTTGCCACAGAGTTTAAGCAAATTCAAAATTACTATCATCTAATTCAAGCTCAAAATATTTTGAGTTCTTAGTCCTTGTCTTTCACTGTAATTTTCCAAAGTAAACATTATCTAAGTGTCATAAAAATAAGTTCTAGGTTTCAATGCACACGAGATGTCTGTCACCAGGAAAAAGAATCTCATTATTAAGCACTGCTCTACAACACAGTTCAGTCTTCAAGTATTCTTCCAATAGCCCTAGTACGACTCAGAGGAACAGCACCAGAGACTATTGTGACTTCCAAAAGCACAGAAAAGGTTCCTGTTTTCAGCATCTTGGCTAACCCAAGGCTTTAGGGGCCGCATCTGAGTCCAACGATTTTGCAAATCTACAGATGTTCCTTATTTTTCATTCCAAGCTACAAGCAGGCTTTTAGCAGCTGCTGAAACATTCAACTTCAAAGTGTCTCTGCACATGCATGCTTTAAAATACCCTAGAATACAAATATATTCTGTAAAAAGGGCAAACTCCTGATTTGATTCCATTTACTAAGAATTAAATATTTAATTGTACTTAATTGTATAGTTAATTAAGTTATTAAGTAATAAATTACCAGCTCCACCAAAAAATAAATAAATAGCTGCCTAGGCTATTTGCTGTTCACAGGGGACTGATCTGCACAAGATAGCACTGTTTTAAACTAAAACAAAACAGAAAACAAACAAAAAACCCCATAAAATAGACAGTGAGCTTGATTTCATTCCTCCTAATTGCCAACCCAAGCATTTACCTGTACCAAGCTTGGCAAAAACTTGCATGGATTCATCAAAACGCTTCTGGCAGAAAAGGTTGAAGGCAAAGAGGTTCTTTATGTGGTGAATTTGTTGTCGCTTCTCACTATCTGAATCATCTTTCATTTCCTGCATACATACAAATTAACAAACATTAAAAACTCTTGGGCCTCATATATGAGAGAGAAACACCCTAGAGAAATGTAGGAGCATTATCTTGTGGAGAGAGTAGGAAGAAAAAAGATAATCTCTCAAAGTGAACACTGATGGTGACTGTCTATGCTTATTGTATCACTGAGATAACCTGGAAGGTCTGAGAGCTACCCCTGCTTACCTATATACCTGCTCTGTCACAGCAAATGTCTCTTCCCTCATTTGCCTTCTCAAATTTTTTTTTCAAGTCAGCAATTCAAAATGCAATTAACTAAGGGGAGTTTCCAGAAATCAAAAAATCCTAACACAGTAAGAGCAGTGTAATTAAAGACACTGCATCAGCATCTCTTAAGAAATTATTGTTTCAGGAGTAATATTACCCAAAAAAAGTCATGTGACAAAACAGAAGTCCCAACTCCAAGCTGTTTACAAGCAGTCTGAAGCCTCTGAAGTCCAACTGATTTCAAAATCCAAAAGAAGGTAACCAATTAAACAGCTGAGATAATCATTCATATACAAGATGATCTCTCAAAATCTAAACCACAACAGATCAATATGGAATAATGGCAGCACAAAACTAAAACTTCATTTTAAAAAGCCTAGAGTTTACCAGTTTGTGCAAAGTGGACAGCTGGGAGGTTACACTGACTGCCTGATTAGTGGACCCACTACAGTCAAGCAGATGGCAAATATCCTTTTGTGTATTTCTGCACAATTGCATCCACTGCAAACTCAAGTTTTTGAGTACTTACTGCCAATTGCAAAGCCAGCTCAAATTGTTTGTCCTGCAGAAGCTGCTGGATCTGTGTGGCTATGGACACTGGAATGAGCCTCCAAACAAAGTGATTACTTGCCACATATATAATGTTCGTGCTGTAAATAAGACAAAAAATGTCAGTTATATGTCTGAGAAAGAAACAATATCACATCTTAAAAAAACCCGATCCTGGTTAATACACACATGGATCAATCCAAGAGCAACTGGAGCATTATTGCAAAGCAGAAAGAAGACTGCATCTCCAGTGTCACAAATTCTTAAAGACACTCAATTCCATCCTTTTCTCCTCAAGGTATGGCCTCCACCAATCTCCACAAAAAACCAAGGAGGCTGCTTTAATGGTACATCTTAAGGTGAGAGTTAGAAAAGCTGCTCTCCTGCCAGTTTTTCAGAGTACTACATGCAGCCAGCCAGCCAACAGTGACAATGAGTTGTATCAATACCCTCCAGAGGTGATGAAGCGTGGTCTCTGCAGCTCAATGCTCTGCACCAGCAGCCGGGGTTCAAAAGTGCGGATCTCCACATACCTTGGCAGAACAGCAATGATGTAGGGAGGCTGGTGTTCTGGTCATGAAACAAGTGAAAAATTTAGGTTGATTGTTCTCCAGCATTCCTTGAAACAAGCCATGACTTAAGGTTTCTCTTTAATTTTTCATCCCCTTGAAATGTGCCCCTTTTTCATATTCAAAACAAAACTCAATGCCTGGCACTGACAGCAATTTGCCAACAGACTACTACCAAGCCTTTAGCTTATCCTTCAACATAAGGAAATTCTGAGGCACCCAGGTGCCCAGAACTAGTGTTTTAACACGCTATCTTCCATTTCAGACCTTGTCCCTTTATACAAGACATGGAACACACCTATTTTATGAGGAGAGAGGCCCACAGACCACAAGCAAAGAAGGCTAAGAAGCAAAAACAAACACATGAAACCTTCCCAAGAGTACAACTTAGAATACTGTAGAAACTGTCACACTCCAAATCTAGCTGGTTTCAAAATACTGGGAACATAATGATTTTATCACATACAAAAGATTAAAGAAGCAAATTTTAAAAAAACCAAAACCAAACTGCTACTTCTTACCCATGGCTATAGGAATATCTGTCCAATTCAAGGCACATTTCTGAGTACAGACTCCTTCTTCATTAAGCACAACTGTTAGATCATCTTGGCCAACTGCAACTTTTCCATCTGCTACAGGAGCTACCAGTGGTTCCAGCTGCTTCCCTGTGGGAAACAGTTCTTTGATAGATCCTTTTCCATCCACCTAGGATAATAAAGAACATTTAAAAAAATGTTTTACAAAATAACCTTTATTTCAAAGCTGCATAAGACTAAAGCAAAAACCCCTAGAGGGATTTGCCCAGGCTAATCATTAACAGGACAAGTGCAAATTTAAAGAGAATCAGTAAAAGTTTCTGCATATCATAATTTATCCTGCTTATACATCATTCTGAAATAAAAAATTATTACTTATGTGTCTGAGATGATGTATTCCTGTTACTGCAATAGTAGCTGAGCACATCATTCATACCAGTTTATGAAATGCATAATAGCACAGCAGCCAAATCAGCTGAAGTGTCCAAACGCTTCATTTAGGCCAAAACTTTTAACACTGTTTTATTCTGGCATGAGTGAGCACTGCCACATAAAAAAACTAACTAAAAGCCTAGAAACCTGCCTAGCCTTTTTTCCCTGCCCTAATCACTCACTCTTCTGGCCACATGCTATAGTGGGAACTGAACACTCAAAAAAATTGCTGCTTCGTGAGCTGATATAATGCCACCAAAACAGATAATTCTTCTTCAACTCCAGCTACACTTCCCTTCTAACGTTTCCCTTGCACTACAGCCCAAGCACTTAACATATCAGCAGGTAGCCATCTGAAAACACCACTGTAAAAACATGTGTACTTTTCCTGCCTATTTAGTGAAATGAAGCTGCTCAAGGACAGGTCAGTCAAGCACCAGAGCCAACCCACAGTAAACACTTGAACAGCTGGTCTCCACCCTGGCTGCCTGAGCAGCTGCACGACTACTCCTATCACCAGAATGGCAGGAATCAACACCTAGGAGAGCACTGCAGAAAGGCAGCCCTTCTTTTGTGAGCAGCATTAGTTCCAAGTGACTGTAAAAATTATGTCCAGTTTTCCTGTTGACTACGGATCAGTGTTACCACTCATGTACGTACATGTACACGTATGGTGCACCTCATCTTCATCTTATTTTCCTATAATATCTGCAGAAGCCAATTGTAAAGGCAGAAAAAAGAATAAACTGTAGCTGTAAATGAAGTCTAAGTGGAAACTGTTATATTAAATTAACAGTAAGTTCAAAGACTTTCTAACAAACTATTACAGTTCAGCTAGAGAATGAAAAATGAAAGAATGGTTAAGCTTCACGGTATGCCTGATGAGTTATTCTTGGTCTCCTCTTTTTCCTTTTAGAGCTAACCTCATTTCTTGATACATTAAATAAAACACAAACTGAGCTTACACAGACTGCTGCCAAACCAAAATGTATCTTTTCCAATTCCTTTTTTCTGCAAGAGCTGTAAACACTGGTCTCAACAGCAACAAACAGAAGATCGCTTCCTGACAAAATATGAGTTTAAAAGGATAGGCTTAGACTGCCCCTTCCAAAACCACAAACAGCAGGAGTACCAGATGCTGCTTTCCATAAATCTGTTAGCTAAATTCCTGAGCACAGGAGCAGCCTCCATAGTGTCCACTGCTATCCAAATCTTCTTAGAACACTGTTACATAGCCCCATCTTACCCGTATCAGGTAATAGTCCCTCTTGAAGCCTACACAGATGGAGTTTTCACACCAGGCCATAGACTTGGGTACATCAGGTACACTGAAGTCCCCCTGAGGAAAGCAGGTTAAACTGGTTATGAACGAAAAGCAAAAGTCAAATCTGGCAACACAGAGCATAACAGGCTGCTCTCTTGTCAACATCATATTCCCCACCACCTGTGCCCAACATCTATTGCTCAAAGAATGGCAGTACTGAGCTAAAAGGCTAGATTAATGCACAGTGAAGAGGTGTGCCCTGAGTCAGCTGGTCATTTCCTAGTAGGGCATTGTAGCTGAAAAAGCCTCTACCCATTTCACTTAGTTATTTTTTCCATTCCAGTACTCACAACTGCAGCTCTCTACACTTGTCAATAACTATCTTCCAACTTAACGACGTACTTGAAAAACTTCGAGTAGAAGTGCACCCACTTTCATAATGTTTTTGTAAGGCATGCATTCTCAGACATTTCACTGACTTAAAAATGTACTACAATCAGAATGTTAAAATACAGGACACAGCCAGTACTTTAATATTAACTCACGAAAATGTATTAATGCCATTAAAGGTGATTTCAAATGTGTATTTTCACTTTTATTTGCTGCTTCATTGTTAAATGTCTGCAGAACCAATCGTCAACGTTTTGAAAGTCAGCAGTGCCCGAGTAACAGGGACTGCATGGCAAACAGTAAAGAGCAACTCCCCTCCCTGGTGAGACATCCTGGCTACAGAAAGAACACAACTCACCTGGAGCTCATGGAACTCTCTGTCCTTCCAAAAATAAAGCTGTAGCTTCTTACGCACTGCCACACACATTCTCAGCACCTCTTCCCCTGTATCTGATTGCTGTGAAAACAGACAGGTTTAACTCATAGGCACTCACAAAGAGGCGAGGAAGATAAGACAAGGCCAAAAGAAGCCTCTGCTAGAAGTAAAGCTGTCCACTGAAGAACAGCTTTGTTCATGCATGCCAGAAGGGCATTCCCTAAAAAGGAAGCATGGGAGGGGGAGGAAGGAGGCAGGGGAGGTGGCAGGATACTTAAAAATGAACTTTGACAGGGATTGTGACATCAACAAAATTCAGAAAAATAAAAGAGCACCAAAGGCATACTGACATACACACAAACAGAAGGTAAGTAGAGAGCTATCAGTCCAACCCTGAAACTAGGATAAACAGTTGGAACTCTACGCAGTATAGGAGAGGTGAGGAAATGGAATAACACAAAGAACGTGTTATACTAACAGATAAAACCATTAATAATTTCTAACATTCTAACCTGTTGGAAGTTTCTTGACAAGAAATACTAGGAAAGCTAAGTGCCTGGACACACAAAGAACAAGCCACTTTGCAATGACCAGATGTAAAGGTGCTTTGAAAGACATTTGTTTTCATGTCTAAAAAACCCCAAGTACTTCCTAGAAAATTATTTAACACCAAGATCCAACAGGGCAAAAAGATAAAAAACCATGAAGAGCACTAAACCATCTCTTCTGATTACGATAAAGGTGTCTGAATGACATATGCAGGCTGAGAAACTCACTTGAATAGAAATGAGTCACTTAATAAACCAGAGCATATGAACAGAGAACTATTACACCTTACAGAATCATTTTATGGCGTGAATCTATCACAACTGCTCTAGGACTCCTTGGGCCAATAAACAGAAACAAAAACATAAAAAAAAACAGTGACAGAGTTGCTTGCAGAAGGGAACCACGATGAGGAAGTACACTGGCAATGCAAGGAAAGGGAATGGCTTTTATATTAAGTGGACCTTTCAAAAAAGAAGACAGCCAAAGTTAGTAGAGGACAAAAACGCCTTGAAGTCTTGTATCAAAAGTTCTGTATCAAAAGCTACAATCACAACAGGCACAGGAAAACACCTTATCAAGTACAGTAAGAAAAATAATTAAAAATTGTTGCCTTAAGCAAACGTAGGTACTAATTTTAAAAAGCACTAGTACCCAAGAAATCTTCATCTAACACAAAATTAACAAACCTAATCTATACAGCAACATGAAAAAGGAATCCTTATTACAAACAGTAAGGACATCTGTGCAGCTGTATTCCTCCCCTTACCTGGAGATCACAAGTGAAGAGAGATGCACCTTTTGCCTTGGAAATTGTGGTGATTTGTTGAAATGTCAACAGGTCATGGACATAAATGTTATTTTCTGTTTTAAACAAAATTCCAATTATTATTTAATATTTAATACATGTAGAGTCATTGCTAATTCAAATAACTTATTGTATTTTACGTTTATGTAAAAAGCACTTGTGAAACTAAGAGCTGCAAGAAAGAAAAAGAAGTGTTTTCCCAAAAGCTGAAAATGCTAGGGCACATACAAATAAAATAAATGCAGAAAAGATGACTAACACCAGCATTGGCAGAACTACAGGAAGGTACTGCTAACCAAGCAGGGGAAGGCAAAGTGGAAGGCAGAGCAAGCAGGCCAGAACAGAGCAAGTTCAAGATGGAAGATTGCATGAACAAAGACCATTTTAAACTGGCTCCAGAAATCAGTGGAAAGTGAACAGCTGAAGATGTAGGATACTGTGGTCAAGTTTTTGTAGGCACGAGGATGCAAGCAACAGAAATCTACACATGCTGGAGCCGGAAAAGCCGGGACTTGAAGATGATAAAGAAGGGAGTAGTAACATAAGCAAAAAAAGATATTAGATGATAATAAGCTAAAAAATGATAGCCAGAGCCAAGCAAACTTAAATCTTCCACAAGACAGTAAAAGATCACATCTGCATATAAAGTGAATTTGGCGTAAGACATCAACAGTAAGTTTGATACACCAAGCAAATTTGGTCAGAAGTTTTAGTTCCTGTCATACAGTGCACACACATTCACATGCATGCATATCCGTGTACATACAGATGCCAATACAAACTGTATTTTACACAGACACTTCAGAGCATGCACGTACTTCTTCATTCCTAATCACAAATCAGCATCAAGGCTTTCTTCTCCAAGCTGGTTTTCAACAAGCAAAGCTGCTTCTCAATCTATGCTACTTAATGCTTCCTCTGCAAAATGCAAAGCTAAGTTCTACACGACTTCTCAACAACCAGACTATTATGCAGGTGTGTGGAAAGGGTGCCACGTTCAGACAAGTAACTGCATCAAGAAGAGCTCATTAAATATTAAAACACTTTTCTTCACTTACCTAATAGACTGACCAAAATTTTAAATTGAGAAACAACATGGATCTGAAAGGGAGAACACTGTTAGTGACTGCATTCATAAACTAAAACTCTGAACAAGGCTTGATTATAGATAGTCTAAGAAAATCTCAAAATAATGAGAACAGCAAGGCAGTTTTCCATGCACAACCTTCCTTCACCTACTGCAACTCTTCAGTTACACTCACTTTTCACAAGCTGGCACACAGCACTAGCAACCTAGGCTGGTAGAAAAAGCTGTAACATTTGGTGTGTTACTAGTACAAAAGTACTTCTAAAGAATACATAGAGTGTTGCATCCTGAAAGAGGATTCATAATCTTTATGGTGTTTTCCCAAGAATCAATATAATCATTGAGCGCAAGTTCTCAAAAAAAAATGGCAGCAAGACTGGCAGTTACTTTACTTCTATATTTCAAGTATGTGGAACTACATTCACATTCCTATAGGATTTCATCTGAGGGTCAAACAATACATTACAGCCTGTTGGTGTATTACCATCATTTTTCCAAAATTCTCAGTCAGAACAACTGAAGACTTATCGCTAACAAAAGCCAAAAATAAACCTGCAAGTTCCAATTCTTTGGTTTCTGATTTAGCAATCAAACCACGCTTATTCCTCTTATGAGCAAAACATGTGGCTGTTACATTCTAGGAGAATCTACAGCTTTAGGAAACTTTGTTAAGCATAGCAGAGATTGCAGATGTACATTTGATATTTCGTTTACTGGCTGAAAACTGTCCCTGCATCAATAAGATGGTATTTCCCACCTGTTGAATCTTCTTTGAGAAGTTCTTGTTGGATTTCTCTAGTGTCACTTCAAACCTATTGCAACCTATCAGAAAAATTGAAGAGAGTATGTAAACTGAAGTTGCTCACAACTGTGTATATCTTACACCAAGTAGATTACAAATAATTATGAAAGCAAACTTGGCCACTTAACACTGGAAGAATGACACTTTAATATATCTGTGCTAACTTTTACATCATAGCTAAATGCATGAAGAGGGTCTTCTACACAGTCAGGTGAAAATGTAAATTACACTTCTTGTACCCAGCTGAGGGCCTCAACAATAGTTACATTTCTGCCTTGCCCAAGTTTTACATTACAAGCATTATATTTAAGTAATTTGAAACCCAGAGATACGAAGATATCCATAAAGATTTTATCCACACTAATCAAATAGCAGTAACTTAAATTGCTAGGATGCACATCACTGTAAAACAGACGAGGAATAAACACTACACCACAAGGGTTTAAAAAGGAGTTTTAGGGAGAAAGACTTACAGACACTTTCTGATGACATAACCTCTCCTGGCATTGATGCAAAGAAGGGGGAGAAATTTACCAAGTGAGACAAGACACTAGCAACTCAAGACTAGCATGTTCCAATTCAGACAGCCTACAAGTTTCAGAAAAATCAAGCTGAATCCAGCCTCTAGAACCCACATAGCTAGAAATGAACATATTTCCAAGAGCAGATGAGCCTGGAAATTCACATTTGGTGTTTACTTTCCTGTGCCAAGCTACACAATATTACTGCGTTCAATAACATCCGTTTCTACATAATAGCTGGTAATGTGAAATACAACCTCTTTAGTGAAAATCAATTTTAACTAAACCAAAAATAGAATAGTTCTATTTGTGGCATTCCTAGAATAGACTATGAACACTTAAGACTGTCAAAGAGGCTGGGAAAGAGTAAATACAGGACAGAACTAGTTGGTAGGTATCCCTCTTCCCCATCTATGATGCTCAGGGACCCACTGAATATATTTGCTCTTTCACTAATCCAGTCCTTCATTAAAAGATAACACACATCAAAACTCTGGCAACTGGCCCACTGCACTGCTTTTACACATATTTGTGCACTGTATTCATAAAAATTACAGTAGCTTACTATAAATTTAAACACAGAGAAACCTGAAATAAAACATACTTTACATGCAGGAAATTCTATATAGGAAAAAATCAGCAAATAACACATTGTGTTAAAATGACTACAGCCTCCAAAAGTGCAAAAAATAAAAATAATATAATCAACTTTTTTGTGCCATTCTTAAAATCAACTTACCTATGTCTTTCTTGATCCTGTAAAGCAGAAGATGCCCTTGTTTGGTACCAACAAGGAGCCATTCCTCTACAAAGGCAGAAGAAAAAGAGACTAATTAGTTCAACAATATTGCCCTTCACAGCTGTGCTGGTTTTGGCTGGGGTAGAGTTAATTTTCTTCACAGTGCCTATTATGGGGCTGTGTTACATTTATCAGAACACTTGGAAACTTCCTTCAAACACCAAAAAGGACTTTCTGTAGTGACTACACAGTTCTCCTATCATCTCTCCAGTGGAAGTGCACAGAAGTAGTTTTAACTCTCAGGAGAGGCTAGCCAGGCAGTAAAGATCAGGCAGTAAAACAGAATAAACAGCCTGGCCATCACATTCCACTACAAAGGTAAAGAAGCAAACCATTGCATCTTCCGTGCAATCAAAAGAGGCAATAAACTATTCTTCAGACATTATCATCTCTCAGAGAGGAACAGTGCTACATAATGGGAAGTACTGTCAGAAAGAAAAACAAGGAGTTTACGTGGGTTAGATTGTTAGGTGTTTTAACAGTCAGGTTTTTACAGTGTCTCTCTGAAATAGTCAGCAATGTTTGGAAGGACAGTGACTTAGTGCTTAGGAGACATTTGGATTGCTTGGACAACCAAGAATCATTCAAGATTTATAAAAGAGGGCCTTTATATACAAACTCTATGGCACGGTTTCAGACTCTTCCTCTTTACAACACTTACACCATACAAAAAGCATAGAATCTTTACAGGGTCACGAAATATGACTGAATTTCTTCCTCACTGAATATCACATAGGAAAGCAGCATACATGAATATTTCTTTCTACATCTAGTACTCCCTCATCACCAAAGCAATTTGCATTTTAGTAAAATCTTGTTTCCTGCAAGACCTTTCTTCTACTAGTTGGTGGAAAGAAACATTGTAGAGACAGAGTTACACATCTTTTTACAAAACCATACCGCTGTAAGTCTATATGTTTAGGCTTTTTTTCCTAGTTCAGCAAAATAAATGCTTTCAAAGAGAGAAAAAGAGAAAAGCTGCAATGCAGGAATAAACTATCTTCACATCCTCTCCAATACACAACTCCGTCATAAACAATCCATGTATAACAGGTGCATTATAATTCAGGATATAATCCTGAAAACAATTAATCGGGGTCACAATTCCATAGTGCATGGAGCTTTTTTAAATGCCGATATTGCATGATGGTAGTATATTTGATGATACCTGCTCAAGGCTTTGAAAAGCCTTATCAAGCCTAATCATTAGGACAGCTGGTGCAGTCACCTGACCAACATCTTGACTCTCAAGTATGCCCAAAAATATAACCCACAATTACATATCACTAACACGTGCAAACATATCCGAAATCTAAGACTTCAACACACCACCAGCCCTCCAAAATAAATTTAAGTCAAACCATAGGGAATAATTTTTTATCAAGAAAGCAGCCGCCCAGAGTTACAGCCCCGGGACCCCTGGCAGCCTCCTCACAGCCCGGCTGCGGCCGGGCGGGCAGGGCAGGGCAGGGGGGCCTGCGACCGCCGGCACCCCCGGGAGCGGAGCTCGGCCCGGCAGCCCCCGGCACCGCCGGNCGCCCCGGGACCCCCGCGGGGGTGCTGGCCCTGTCCCGACCCGACAAACCGGGCTCCCCGCCAACATCAAACAGCCCACCCCGGCAGCTCGGGCGCGAGCGGGAAACGCGGTTCGGCACGGCGCCGAGGGGACCCTGACATAACCCTTGTGCATCTTCATACAGCCCGAAAAGGGGACACTTGTAAGAAACCAGGGACAACCTGTAGGAAACACTTGTCTTCCCACAACGTCACTACAGGAGGTGTCCGGTTGCCACTGGCTACCATAAACCAGAGAAGGTAGGAAGGTCACCCGGGATACAACGGCAAAAATTGACCTGCATAACCTACGGCCACCAGATGAGAACAGCAAGGCGTATCTTGCAAGCAAGTGTCTATTTCTTGAGGTCGTAAGTCTTACTGTAATGAACTTATCCCATAAACTTGGCCAGTGAAGTTCAGTTTCCAGGAGAAAATCTTTACTTGTTAGTTTGTCCCTTCCAGAATCGGCCACAGTTACATTTATGTTTGTCATGGAGAGGTGCAACATTCACCATCGCTAACCTAGATACTAAAGTAACTAGACCAAACTCGAAAAGCACATGCTAAATTCTCCAAGCGTCTTTACCAAGAGACCACTTTTAGAAAACAGGGACTGAGGATGCTCTGTGCTGGAAGATCAAAGCACAGGAATGGGAGAACAAGCATGGCATTCTTGCATCCAACTTCTTTCCTGCTCAGGGATGAACATTTTGTGCTAAAGCACAAAACTCTGCTAAGACACATCCTCCTTCACAGATAGCAAAACTGCAAATTGCCACAGGTGTTATGGCTCAAGCATGTAGCTGGTCTCTTCGACCTAGGATCCCTACAAAAGGAAAAGGAACGTGACACTGATTTAGTGAAAGGAAATACAAGTTTCAATAACACTGGGTAATAATGACTTCACATGGTTGTAGTCCAGAGAGCAAATGACTTGTGAAGCATTACCCTCTTCAGACCTTAAGAAGTAGCATACAACATAAAATGCCATATAAAGTGAACACGAGGATAAATAAAGCCCACAAACTCACACACTCCTACATCTGCAGAATAAGATAAGCATAACCTTCCCTAGGTCTTATGATCCTAACTCACTCTGTGCCTATCAAGCCTCTTGTGTTTACCATTCCATGTGATCTCTTACTCAGTCCCTCCTTTGGAGTTCCTAGCAGGGACATCTTGTCACCCTAACAAAAAGCTGGTCAACATCATCTTCTTCACTATGTTTCCAGTTTTCTGTACGGTATGCACATATATGCTACAATTCCAACAGCTACGGCTCACAAATAAACAAAACAAACAAATCCATACAGAACTAAACAGGCGCAAGAGCTCTAAAATACTCCTATCAGACATTTAGTTTTTCTGCAAGTAGAACATTATTATGAACAGCTTCTTAAAGAACTCTTACAGATCTCAGACCTAAGAGCAGATCTTTTCTCCCTTTTGCATGGTTTGTTTTTGAAAGAATGATTATAAATTTGAATTGTCTTCCCTGACTACATAATTAATGGTAACAACCTGCAGGATTTTTGGTTTCAAGCATTCTAGCAAGCTAGCTCGCTGAAGCTTTCCTGAGTTTTTCCAAGTCATGGAGCCAACATGTCTTTAGGAGCAAAATCAGGTTTCAGAAGAGGCAAAGATCCCTCAGCAGAACCAACATACCTGACCAAACACGCTATTGAGGGAGAGGCCACCTTGCTGCAACACTGCACACACACCCTTTGCTCCTCACCCACATCTCATCCACTGCCATCTCTCCTGCAATGACAATCCCATAGTCTGCACAATCCTGTGGGAGCTGGGCTCTCACACTTCTCCCACAGACTGCAAACAAGTCCCAGCACATGCCTGCTCTAGGCTAGGAAGCAGATGCTACTTTCCAACAATACAGAAACTCTGCTAAAGTGAAAAAACAAAAATTGCTAACTAAGGGGTCAACAAGCTCCCCGTGGAATTCTGGACAACTTTAAATACTGCTGGAAGTCAGTACAAGAATGGAAGGGTAAAAAGCTGCGAGGATTGCCTAAGACCACTGTAGTCAGAGGTTGAAAGCACCACACTGCTACTACATTTATTTTAGTTTTTAAATTATGAATTAAACTATGAATACAATTACGGAAACTGTTTAACTCTCTTACTTTTTTTCAGAAATTCATGATTTGCCCTATCTCCATTAGCTTTTCAAATGACAGACTTCCACTTTATTTTCAATCTTAAAAAGAAAAATAAAAGAACTTTTGGGAATAACTGTATTATATATACACCATGGACTAAAGAGCTAGAATCAGGCAGCTTTGTGAAGGTGGTAATACTTCCTCAGGTGAGAGAACAGGGAGTAAGAAAGTGGAAGGACACAATGTAAGCCTTTCTACTCTTTACCTAGCCTTTATTAAATAGTACATACAAACTTTTGTGCTTCCAGTAGAGAACATTTTTACCTATTTGTTTCAAAAAACCCAAACAACCCAAAACAATAGGATTTTTTTTTTAAATGAAAACAAAACCACCAAAAAAAAAGCATTAAATAGCAAGCTTTGTGTAGCTTTATTTCACAAAATTTCCTCTCCCCAAAAGGACGTGGAGGTAATATTTTTTTCACCTATATCCATTAAGCATAGCAAATTAGAAGTGTTTTCTAATTAAAGATTCTATCTGTGGCCTAAAGAGGATGGCAGAAGAGCTCCAGCAACTCTTGCAGAAGCAGAGTGAGGTGCTATAGCCACAGCTTTTTTTCTCTGCCGATCTGTCGCCCCGACAGCACAGCCAGCAGAAGATGCTATGTCCTTGTGCCTCAGCTACTGTACTGTAAAGTGCCATGTTTCAGCTTGAACTGCTGATAAAGAGGAGCTACAGCTAAGCTACCAGACCTTACAGTGGAATGAATGAAGTACAGGCACATGTTCACTTCTGCTGACATAGCTATGAGAGAAGAACAAGAAAATCTGACGATCTATGCTGTTCCAGCAGCAGCCACATCTGCTTCCTAGATATGCAGCTGCTGCTTGCCTCCTAATCATCAGTTTTAAAGGTTATGAACCCAAATTAGAGCTTTTGTCATACAGTCCACAACAAGTTTCCATGAGGAAGTTATTGCAACTTTAGCTGTTGCAGCCAAGCAAAAAACAGAACATGGCCCAAAAGCTCTTTTTCATTTCAAAAGGAGAAACAAAATGCAATTATAATAGAATAGAAACCTGCAACTTTGACTGAAACACAGTGATCTCAGAGTACCTTCTGGCCACAGGGACCAGATGGGACAGGAAAGTCCATCATCAAATCACTTACATGGGAAGCAATTCTAAGCAGACACTGGGAACACAACTATCCCAGCACTGAGGACTTCCTGTAAATCCTCTTTCAAGTAAGGTAGGCAGTGCTTCCACCCCTAGAAAGCAATGCCATCTTCTCATAGAGGAGTGCCAGCTTCTTGGTGGGAGATCTTACATGTAAAGGGAGAAGAGTTCTACTGAAACATCCAGTTAATATCTGCTTAACATGTGTAGTCAAGCACTTGTGGAGCACTGCAGGAGTGGCTCTGGTGATGTTTGTTTTTGTTGTCTCATTTGTTGGGCTATTTTTTAAAATTAAATCATGCAACATATGAAAGGTAGGGGCAAATCATTTTTCCAGGCATCCACCACATTGCCGGCAATGAGATGTGCCACAGCAGCGAGTGTTAGCGCTAGGCAGCTGTTACCTACAGGTCAATGGCATTTAAAATAGAAAATCTTTCATACACAGTGTTATGAATAAAATTGCACTTGATTTTGTTAAAAACTCATATCACTGTAACTTTTCCAAATATTTCCTTCCTGGCATCTCAATTTTCTTCATCGACAGGAGCTTCTCTCTGAACTCTCTCATGCATATTGGACACATGACATACAACAGCAGTTGTATCTACCAGAAAATGGGTCTGTTGTTTCTTCAGTGCTTATTTCTATCTGTCCCCACCCTCCCCCCAAAAAGGTACAGGCAGTTCACCTCTAAGTGTCAATTGTAACATTGAAATATAAACTCCTCAAGCAGACATTAGGAATTTTAGTTTCACAGATTAAATATTTGAAAAGTTACAGAAGGTGCTGGAATAGTACACATGTAAATTTCTTAAAAATCCAAACTTGCAGCAACTTTAAATTCAAATTTCCAAAAGGTTTATAATGTCCTTGTGAACTTCTTCCACAGCAAGACACCCTCCATGACATTAAAGCATCAAACTTTCAAGGCTGAGATCAAGAGATAAATCAGCAGGATGCACTTGCTCCACCAAGCGACTTTAAAAGAGGTGTCTCCACTTCCAAGAGAAAAAGCTACTCCTTCATTCCATTTTGGACCTTTCAAAGTGGGTAATCATTCTTTCCTGGAAAATAAGATACCCAATCTTGTCATTTTCCCCAGTAGGTTTACATTATTCAGAACATGCACATTCACAACAAATGACACTTTTAAATCAGGAGTCCAACTTACACAGCAGATGCACCACTTATTTTAGAATACATATTTAGAAGATATTTGTATTCTAAGAAGTTGTATCATGGTTGTTCCCACTATCCTTCCCCCTTGTAGCATTTTACTGTTGCACTGACACAATCAGAGTCCAGTTCTAATAAGCCAAGACCTTATCAGCTGACTCATGACTCCTCTGGCATGTCAGAAGACTAATTTGAACTCAAGATCTCTTTACTGACCTCATCTGAATCCAGAAGAGCTGGAAGCGCACTGCAGTGTGGGGAAAAAAAAGTTAAAATAATTAGAGCACATAATAAGAGCATATTGACAACCATTTTCAACCTCATGCTGCTTTTTAGGGCACAGAAAAGAAACAGTGAAGACAGACCTTTCAATTTAACAGAAATTAGAGAAAGACACACAAAAAAGGAAGAGCCCAAGGAGTATCCTCAATGACCTTTACAGTTTTAAAATTCTTTTTTGTTATGCTTCTCTTTACCAACTGAACAGTTTCCAAGTTGCCATGAAATAAGCTGCTTCATTCATACAGGAACGCTGATAAACTGTGCTGAAGACATTCACGATATGGGACCATGTTGTAAAAACATATCCCAGAAGTCAAACAACTTCCACTGGTACTTCAGCCTTCACAGCTACAATAGATCTTCTATCTGAGGGGATCTTGGCTATTCACAACCCTGATCACGCTCTCGGAAACAGAAAAAACTGCAGCAGATTACCTCGAAGTGCCCTTTCCTAGTTTACACCGGTCTAGTCCTTTTTCTCTTAAGAAATCCTATCAGTCTTCAAAACCTAAGTATTAGAACTGGGAAAACCAAATTCAACTGAGAAAATGCACATTTTTTTCCTCTTAAAACTTCACCTAATTTTTTTTTTTTACCTAAGTTCAAGCAAAGCTTTGTACTTCAATCGAGATCCTCTGCCAAAATTACCTGTTCAAATTTGTGAACACAATTAATATATGAACTTTGGTTTTGTTATGAAAAATGTAGACACAGTCACTGACACTTTTAGCATGTAAAAGTTATTAAAAGCAGAAAAGATATAGACAGTGTACATAGCTGACTATATTACCACAAACACAAAAATGACAACAGATGTTCCAAATAAAGCTCAAAACTGGATTACATTATGCCATGGTTTACACTCAGCAAGATACTCAAAAGGTCTTTCCAGAACGCTAGAAAGAGGGTTTATTTGTTCTTTGTTTCCTGGATTTATTTACATTGTTTTACCTTTAGTGAAGTGCAAACCAGTCTACGGTTTCACATTCCAAGAGACTGTTCCTTAAGTCAGCCTGTGTTCAACCCCAGCAGACTGCACACAGCCAAGTGTAATCACACTGAGGGGTCAGAGGCCAGTGCCAGGCTGAACCCAACCTCTGCCCATGGAAGGGCAGCATACAAGTTATGAGGCATTCTCATGTATTTCTGTGGGCAAGGAACCTGCCTTTATTGTGACTATGAAAATACTCACACATCTGTCACTGATGAAGGAACGTTCTCCTCTACCCACTTCAGGTCATCCTCTTGCTACAAGTACAGAAATTAAACAGAACACAAAAGTCAGTTTTCCCACAATGCTGTCAATATGCAAGCATTTTTCTTCTCAACCTACTTGGCAAAAACCAATGTATTTATAATGTCAGTTAAAAAATTAAAAACAAACAAACAAAAAACCACTTCAATTTGATTTCTGGGTTAGAGAAAACACATTCCAAGAGAAAAAAAAAGGGTAAAGAAAAACCCACCCACTTTCTGTGAACTCTGTAGCAGTCCTCACCACCACACACACTCCCCTCCGCCCCCAAAATAGAAAAGTTTGATTTTCATGTTATCTATCCTCAGGTAAGTAGCATACAGCTGCAACCACCCTTTGAGAAAAACAGTGTTAATGACAAAAATATGATTGCTATTATAATGAATTCCTACAGGTTCTTTCCACTTTTACACTTCTGCATGAATACTATGAAAAGATTCCAAGACATATTTTCAGCCTCCTAGATGAAAGTGAAAATATCTTGCTTATAAGTCACATGGAAAAAATGCACGTTCACCCAAAGTATTTAGGCAGGTACATAAAAATATACACATCACCCCATTCAGGTAATGAATCACAAATCTCAAAACCAGAGGGCAATTTATTTAAACTATGGCTCAGCCTCCCTCTCAGACTGAAAAACTTGTTAAAATAATGTATTAATCACTATCAGAATATTGTATTATACAGTTCTATCTCTACTGAATTGCAGAAACATTCCTAAAGAACAGACTGAATTATTAAGTTACCACTGTACTTACAGGAAATCATTGAGAAACCTGTATTTACTTTCTTTTCAGAAGTACTGTGTTATCTTATGATACTTTGACTCACTCACACTCTGAAGCAAACCAAAAAGCTTCCATTTATTGGCTCAAAACTTGGCATATTTGTGTGCTACTAATGGCAGTAAACAAAGAAGAGATGAATCTATATTCTTTTAGGTACAGAGGTCATACTCACAACTTTGTTCGCTTTTACATTCCCATTTGGTTCTTGCTTTGTACTTCTCATTTTCATTCCCTCTGAAGCCAAAAGAAGAAAAAAGATTTGGGTAACTGAATTATAATTATTCATAGACTGTAAGTGAAAGTGCTGAGTGTTCATTCAGGATATTTCCTCAGATTCAATGAGACAGTTAGCCAAGCTAATGATTTAGACTGCCTTCCCTTTGACAGGCTCGTAGTATTTTTTCCTGACAGGTGGAGTACCTAGTTTTTCCTGAATTTTACAATTTTACCTAGAAAATATAAATTTCTAGTCTTTTTATTTAAGCCAGACATCAGCAGCATAGAACTCAGACAGAGTTCCCAGGGAGGCCGTGGAATCTCCATCCTGGAAGATACTCAACAGCCATCTGGACATGGTCCAGGGCAATCTGTTCTGGGTGACCCTGCTTGAGCAGGGGGCTTGGACAGGATGACCTCCGGAAGTCCCTTCCAGCCTCAACCATTCCGAGACACAAGCAACTCCCAAAGTTTATTTTACCTACTGACTGCTCACCAGCCACTTGGTTGACTTAAAAGCTGAGAAGCAATGTGCATCTCCCAGCCTGGCAGACAGCCAGACAGCGCTGGTTTGCCAAATGCACCTAATGGATTACACACTTCTCCTCAGCTCCTGAACAAGACAAATAGCATTGATATATCCCAGCGTAACTGATGTGTGGACAGACAGGAATGTGACCCTACCTTTCACACAGCTTATAAAGAGAGGTGTTACAATAGACAATTTAATCAATTAACATATTCACGCCTGTATTTACACTGGACATTCCTATGCTAGGCCCTAATGTAGAAAATGAAGAAGATTTCAGGGTTCAGAGAACAGATAATAAATGAAAATTCTTAAATGGGATTTTAAAAGAACTGCACACTAAACCACTGCCTAGCAAAAATATCCAAGAGACCCTTGTCATCATGACTGGATTAAAACCTAAGACTTGACATATTTAATCAAAGTCCACTGGACATGACAAAGTAACCACAGCAGTAGCAGTGTTTTCAGTGTCAATGGAAAACCCCAGAATTAAACAGGCAATGTAAATACTAAACATAAAGCCAGTGTTTCCTCTAGAACTCCATGTATCAATGGCAGTTGACTCTGCTTTTCCTGCAGTAATAACATTTTTGCCAGAGAGCAAGACACCTTCCTCCACAGAAGTGTCTTCAACACTGGAATTGTGTGGAAAAACTTTTTTCTCTTACCAAAGCTTTCCTTTAACATTGGCTCTTTCTGCTCATCATCCTCGTCCTCTTCTGACAGCGGTGAGAAAGCAAACCTTTAGAAGTGAAAGAATGAAAACTGTCTTAGAATTCTATCTCCTATCTCCCAAGAGGTCCATTACCCCAACATGCACATGGCTTGATTATTCCATGTAGCTCACTGTTTTTAAGACCGATGCTAAACTATATAATCAACATTTAAGTGGCTTCTTTTTAAATAAGTTGACCACCAGAAAGAGACTGGATTTTATGTACGTGACTTCTCTACGTTTACTTTTCCTTACACAAACTGCTTAGGTATCCTTATTGATCAGTGTACAGCAACTAAAAATCACCCACCAATACTTTTTGAATAAACAAGCATTCCTAAAACCCAGTATTTTTAGGAAGAGGTAAGAAAAGCTGAACCTTTGGTTGTTAGCAGATGGTCTCCACAGAATCATGATAACAAAAAGGATCATTGAAAACAATAAACGCCAGATGGCATCATCCACCCATAGCTCTTGCCAGTCCTGTCAAGAAAAACAGCAGCACAAATGAAAAATGTTGTGAAGCAAGGAATTTTATGTCCTCATCTCTTCCCAAGGCTGAACTATAGGCATGTGTCAAAGAGGCTCATTACCCACAACAGTGAGAATTTTAGCATGTGGTGCTTTGTGGCAATCTCACTGCCAAATATAAACTTATCAAGAGGCAGCAACTGTGGAAAGCATTTAATATAAACTCACCGACTGACAGTCCACCAGCCTGAACTTCATGGTCGTCCAGATGATAAATACAATAGATGCTGCAATATTCAAACAAACAAGCTGCTTATTACTACAAAAGATGCCAATTCAAATACCCCACTAACAGGACAGTGTTTCCCAAACAAAGACCAAAGATCTGAATACTGAAGTCTTGAAATTCAATTTAAAAGTTTTGGAAAACAAGAGATGGATCTATTGCACTGACATTAGACAGAAATTTAGGCATATATTTTACTCTTGTTTCTTCACAGACACAAGGCATAAATAAAATATGAAGTATTTACCCAACTCCTAATTCCTATTCATTATTCTTATACCGCTTTTATCTAGCCTTCAAACCATGGTTTCATTATCACTTGACAAGTAAAGCTGACCTTGAAGTAACTGAACAACCTGAGCTGCTTGAATGCCTTAAGCATTCAGATCTTGACCCACAACAGTTCCAACACTCAAACTATGCTCTTACCACAGTGGAGACTTCCCTCCACTAAGGTATTTTAAGATGACTAAGAACCAGGTGCTGAAAGGAATTTCATCAGAGCTGTTGTTCAAAAGGAATGTACTTTTTTTCGCTTATTTGTTTAAATAAAAAAGCACAGTCTAGAGGTTTTCTGCTCATTGTATTGACAGGAGAGTACCTGGAAGTACCAACAGATTTATTCTTGAAGTTCAGTTCATCACTACTATAAATGGAAAAAGAAACTCAATCTGTATTCTTCAGACATCTTAAAAATCCCATAGTATACAGTGATACTGCAATTTCGGCAAAAAGTATCTCTGTGAAGTTAACAGCGTAAGATAATAATAAACTTTTGACCCTGGCAGCTTGAAATGGGACTAAAGTGCTCTGTTAGAGGAGCTGCATAGAACTACTGATCTTATTAACATCAGGACTAACAATCCACTGTCTCTGAAATATTGACATAACACTTGGCAAAGACCCACTGTTAGAAATAGGTCAAATGTTAGAAATACCAAGAATTCTGATTGTACCTACAGAAAGGTCACCAGACTTAAAAATTTGCTCTAGTGACCAAATCAAGCCCTATATGGAAATGAAAAGTGGTTTTATTTAACTGCAATAATTTTCTGCTTACCTGCTACTGCCAAGATGAGTGTGTTGGTGAAGTGCCGATATAGAGAGAGTTTCACAACATTCCTTCGAAGTTTTAGCAGCTTCATTGTTTGAGTTAAGCTGATGAATATGTATGGAAAGTCAAGGAAAAGTCTCTGAAGGGACAAGCTGGTCACAGACTTAAGAGGACACAGACCTCATGATCAACAGCTCTCTCAATCACACACTTGGCCCTCCAAAAAATTACACCATTCTCAGTAGAAGAAAAGATTCATCCTATGACAAAGGTACCAGAGAGCAAAATCTGTCCTTTTCATGTTATTTAGTCATCTACACCGAAAACTCTTGTCACACAAAGATGGTATCCAAACATCTATTTTGGACTATGGCCCATTCCTTCAGGAAAGTGTCAGCTGTGCTTTTGATAAATGGAAAGTAAAATCTGAACTAGAAATTAGTTAAAATCTATTTAATGCATACGGGTGCATTCACACTTTCTTTTTTATTTTTTTCCACAGTGACAAAACAAGTGGTTAGGAGAGACATCATTATAGGGGAGAACTGTGGTTGTCATAGCTGGGCAGGAAGCTATTCACATTTTAAATTGAGTTTTTGTGACTGGCTTTCACTGAGAACACTTTACCGGGATTTTGCCATACACAAGTTCAGCATTTGATGTCAGCTGCTAAAGTCACACAAGATTATGGTTGCTTGGAATGAGTATGTCAAGACACCAAAAAATAAACACTGTCTCATTTTGTCACTTACTTCAAGACTAGTTCAAATTTTACAGAAAGACTTTTAGGTTTGATGATGCTAAACAACCTTTACTCCAAAACGTAAACTGAGTCATTTCTTCAAAGGCTACTGCTATGGTACCGTGACATGCTACACTAGAACAAATTACCTTCATACTCAACAATAAGACGCTGATAACACACAGACTATATTCTGGAGCAGCTTTACACAGACGCATCCAGTTCAACAAAAACTAGGTAAGCAGTAGGCAGCAGAAGCTTACCTGAACACTCAATTACAGAACTTCTGTAACCTTTACCAGAAGAAGAAAAAAATATATACTTGGATCTTATTTAAAAAAAAAAGTTCAGCCAAAAAAAGACTGAAAAAACAAATTCAAAAGAAAACACACCCCATCAAGTAAAACAGTGAAGGATATCCACCAGCACAGGGCAGTATCTAGGAAAGCCAGGGGAATAAAAGCCAAGGAGGCAAGATCATTCTGGGCCTGGAGACAAAGAGAGAGCCAATAAGAACAAACTGAAAAGAAAACAAAGGTAGAGAAGTGAGGAGGGTCAGGCTGCTTTATGAGAAACCACAAATACGCCACCACAACACTTCCAAGTTTTGCTACAGAAACAGAGGGCTTGAACTGAGAGTTTAGCCCAATGCACAGAGAGGAACTGACAATACCACATTGTCAGTTCTCAGTTGTCCACCAGCAAGGCAAGAAGCAGTTTTCCAGATTAAGTCAATCTAGCACTGTTAAAAGGAGTCTCTGCTGAGGCAATTGCTGTCATTAATTGTTCTGGCCAGTTCCATTACCAAAAATTAGCAACCAGTTTGTTAGAGATGTAGTAATTAAATGTATTACACTATCCATGGATGAACTGAAAGCTCCACTCAACCATGAGTTTGATTAAAAAGGCAAAACTTGCCTTTGCATGTACATCATAAACTTCTCAAAGTCCTAACAGAAACAAGCAAAACACCTTTTACTCCTTTTAAGTGTAAGACAGAAATAATAAACTATGAATAAGGTCATACATTCTGCAGTTTTTAAAAGGATATCCACAAAATAATACAGGCATCAATCATGGACAGGGCCAAGTTTGCTATCAGTGCCACAGTGTCATAGAAAAACTGGAAAAGTACCAAATATATGACAGGTTAAATACTTTATCCCAAAAACAGAGTAACAGAAATCTACATCCCGAGATGCACTTAACGAATCCACTCACACACACTTCCCCAGGCACAGCCTCCAAAACTGGAGCAGTGGGAATTTGGGTTGGTTGTTGTTGGGAAG
Organism: Ifrita kowaldi; assembly: GCA_013398055.1. Lineage (NCBI taxonomy): Eukaryota > Metazoa > Chordata > Aves > Passeriformes > Cinclosomatidae > Ifrita > Ifrita kowaldi. Next base: position 651,893 of record VZRS01007687.1, on the reverse strand, counting down.
GTGGGGGGGGAAAGCAGCTGTTCACACAAGTACATACAACCAATAGTGTCTGTGGCATATGGGACAATTCAAGCAGTTATTACTGACCCCTGTGACTCTAAGAACACCTTCCATGCCAGAAAATAATAGATAAAGGGCTCCAGCCATAACCACTTTGTGAAGAGTCACTCCAAGGCGAGGCCTGTAGGAAACAACGTGAAATTCAGATTAAGTGGGAAACAAAAAGTGAAGTCACGTCAACTTGAATCTAAACATAAGGTAGGAAGTATATGAATAAAAGGTCCTTGTAACAAGCCACATCTAGATCCAGGAATATTATTATGGTGCTTGAAACTTACTATTCATTTTCTCTTCTGGTATAATAGGACTAAGGGAGAGACTGGCAACTGTCCTGTTTCTTAATTAGCCTGTTCAGCTTTTTATGACCATTTCACTAAGTCTCATCCCATTTCTTCACCAGTTCACCCAGCAAACCCACACTTGCCAAAAATTTCCACTACCACCTAGCATGTGTTTTTACCACTGAACAAAGCTGTAGACAGACAAATGAGCTGCAATCTTACTAAAGCAGATTCCCTCCCCTATCAGTGACTCTTGACGTACCCCATTTATAAAAGCTCCCCCTCACTCAGAAGGCAGGCCCATAAAGCTCCCATTCCAGTTAGTGAAGCATCTCAACAATGGCTCAGAAACCCACCCTACAGCAGCACACAGAAGTAGATAGAAAGAAAAGTAATCACAGTATGGAACTGTATGTCTCTGTACACTAGTAAAGAAGTCTAGATCTTCAGAGCACTTAACTAAAGTACTTACCTTTTAATAAGCAAAATACAGGGAGATGAATACTGCCTTAAATTCTTAAAAACCAATAGTAAAAACCCTTTAAATAGAATGCAACAAACACACAACAGAATTACTCACTTGACTATCCCATATCCCAGGCTGACTATGATGACCAGAGTTCGAGCCAATGAGCGCTTCACAGCAGAAAGAAGTTCTGCCAGTATTACTGCTCCTTGAACTACCAAAAGCAAAGAGGACGAAGTTAGGTCATTAAAATATAATTTCTGTTTTATTAACTACTGCATGCAATTGTTGTATGACAGCAGACACAGAAAGTAGGCTATTAAAGTGTATGTAATCTATTACCTACATCTGGAGTTAGCCTTCAGAAAAGACAGGTCACTTGGCATAAAAAAAAAAGCTACAGAATAATTTTACATCCATCCTGGATGCTCTTCCAAACAAGTCAACCAACAAAACCTTCTGCACCATGGGTATGGCCAGTTAGCAAAGTCTTAACACTTTACTTGCAGAGTTTCATTTGTATGCATCCAGCCTGAAAACTCAAAACTAGAGTAAAAGGAAAAGAGATTTCCTTTTACGTAAAGGGAATCTCTTAAGATGGATTATGAGGCTATGGGTTGAATACTAAGAGTTATCTATAATGCTGTCATGTTGAACAAGGAGTTTCAAAGTATCTTTCCAAGGCCAATACCAATTGTGAGAAATTAATGACAAGCTATACTGACCAAGTCCTATTTTAAACTTAAAGCCAGCACTGCAGTGCAGAATGTAGCATGCTATATACCTAAGACACTACACCCAGAAGTCAGAGAAAGCAACAGCATTTTAGCTTTAGGAGAACAGAGAGCATGATGCTTACAACATATAAAAAATACAGAACTCTGGTTCCCTGTTCTTTAGTTTTGAAACAATCCTCAAGTAATCACATAGTTAATAGGTACCTGCCACCCCAGTTCAGCATTAGCCACTAGTGCTATGCTCCCTGAGTTAAACTGCATGATGCAACTGTCACCTACCGGATTCCCCTGTGTAGCGGATATTCTGGAACTCAGCATAGAAAACGGCTTTCTCGAGCATTCCCAGGAAGATAACAGCACCAATCCAGAACTGGATCCTCAGGAGATCCCGCCAGTAACAGGCTGACCATGCAAGCCACAGAACCCCGAAGAATACGTACACAATACACATCACCATGAAAAACTATTACACAAAAAAAAGAAAGAAATAGGAACTTCAGACCCAGAAAAATAATTACCTTGTTTCCATTCCACAGCTATAAGACAACTCTATTTTCTTCCCAAGTATAGCAGCTTTGGAAGTTTTTAAATAGACTAGAAACAAGCATTGTTTCATTTGTCTTCTTTGGACTCTTTAACAGTGACAGTCTAATTTCTCACTGCCAACAAAGGGAATCAGAGTAACTGAATTTCTGCGCAATTTCTCCCTTGAAGAGTAGACTGCCAATTTATTCACAGGCATTTTTTTTCTAAGGAAGGTACATGCTACTAGATTTCAAACACTCAGATAAGAATTCAAGCAAATTATCAAGTACTAGGAACTCCATTCTCATCTACTGTTCTATTAGTAACTTCATAATACATTTACAGTATTCTGCAAATAAACTTACAGGCCACCTTTACACACCATTCCACAGAACAAAGATAAGCAACTAATGCTTGTAAGCCCTCTGTTCAAATAATTTGACAACTTTCCTCAAAAGTTAACTTCCAGCAAACTCAGTTTTTGACCAAATTTTAGGCCAGCAAAAAACCTGCAGCTGAGAGAGAAATCTAGACATTCATTTAAATATGAACGTTTTGTGATTTTTGGTTCGGTGTTACTTGCTTCAGAAGAACTTTTCATGGTATGCCCCATACAGCAAATAAGCTTGAGAACGTTACTCAATACTGAATTTTCTAATCATACCAAACCAAGATAAAATTTTCAAAAGGACACCAAGATTAAGAAGAGGAATTAGAAGGAGAGAGTAAAACATTAAGTGAATGGCAGGAAGTAGTTAGCCAAAGCATAGGACAGTAATAATCAAGCAGTCTCCTCTTTCAGAAGGAAATTTTTTTTTTTTAAACCAAGCAAACACTGGTATTAGATGCACAATCCATCAAACTTTCACAAACTGAAAACACCTTCCTTAGGAGAGTAGTTTACTGATCCTTACACATTTTCACACCTGACTAATCTACACAGTTCAAATGGCAAGGACCTAGGCAAGATATTCCACATGCAGATGCTCCATTATGGAAACATTTAGAGATACAGATTCTTTTCTAGTCTGGTCACATGGGATATTCACACTGGTGAATGACATCGCAATAGAGTTGCTGGAGGCTTTTTGCTTCTGCAGGAAGTAAAACGTGTGTTTTAGAAATGCTGCCAGGCTCCACTATTGACAGGCTGCTCTTGCCAATACAGTCAGACTAGAGACCTACTTGTTATTGATCCCCAGCTAAAGGCTGTCTTCACTACACAAACACTTTAAGTTCCTTTATTGTTTAGCCTTCTCAACAGAAGAAACTAGAAACCAAGTCAGTAACACTTTGAATGAAAAGGGGATTAGCTCTTTGTAGCACAATTATGCTTTCACTGCTAAGCAGTATTAAAGACCTCCTCATGGGGTGTAAGACAGCTGGTGGAGGAAGGAAGATTAAGCTGTAAAAGAACAAAGAAAGAAGTGACAAATGAAAGGGTAGCTGCAAACAAAAGAATAGAATAGCCGAATTTCTAAGGTGTGAGCTAAGGAGAATAAAAGCACCAGTAAAACTTATCAGTTTAGAGCTAATAATACTGATAATTTCAGGAACTACAAATTAACAGCCATTAATTCAAACAATCCAGACAAGAACAATATTGATGGCACATGCAAGCAACTGAAATCTGTGTCTGTTTTCTCTACCCTGTACACAGTACAAAAAAAACCAAACCAACAAAACCCCAAACTAACAAAAACAGCCCATCAAACCGAAAAACAACCTCAGTTAAGTAACTTTTTCTCCTAAGACACTGGCTCTGTGTTTCTTGAAGTATGACAGCAGAGTATTTATTTGACATTCAAATCAACTGACAATTTTATAGATCAAAGGAAAGCTGATTTACTTACAATCATCAGAGGGTAGTCTGCAAGTGAGAGATACTCATACGGCCCCTTCAGTTCTACTGTCACTGTCAAAAGACAATCCAATAACCAAATTGAAGAAGAACCAAAAGGAGGAAGCCAGGACTTAACTGATTTTCACTAAGTGTAAAGAAATTCCACACCTTCACATGGCCTTTAAATCTAACTTGCACTTTAATAAAGAAAGTTAACTCATAACATGCTCAGCTAAAAGCATGCAATTAAAATTACACACCCCATTACCAAGTAACACATGGCAGTACTTAACAGTAATTTTTGCTGGAGATTCATGCATAACAGGAAAAATTCAGAAACATACATAGGTTCACTTTTTAAGGGGATTTTTCAACTTCTCTAAAGTTTGAATAGGTTATCAATGCACTTTTAAATGTAATATAATATCAAGGTGATAATTACGATCTTTTCCTACATGTTGATGTATTAGTATAAATCACTGCATTGGTCTGCACATTTCTGAAACAAAACACCAAGCATCAAAATTGAAATGCTTGGGATTGACTCTTCTTGATTTCCATCAGTAAACTGACAGAACAGTCTTAGGATCTTCAAGACACAAGCGATCACCTCTTTTCTTATGAGAGCTGTAGTAATATTTCTATCTATGTGAAGTGAAAGACAGTGTCTTATGAAATTGAACCATACAGTATATACTAAGAGTCCTTTAGAATACTTAGACTGGAAATAGATAAAAATGGTGCTGTATTTTCAGTTAACTGTATAAAGAGCTATCTTACTTGTAAAGAGCTTGTTCTGTAATGAGGAAGGTGTTGTTCTCTCAGTTCTTTTAAGCCGGGCAGTAGAATCCTTTGCAGGTATAAGTCCAATTTGCACAATAAATATATATGGCCCATCTCGCCAAGTTTTGATAACAGCATTCATTGCCTGAAAACCAAACATCTACATGTAAACAGTGCACAGTCAAGCAGACAAGAAAAAGACAGAAGTAGCCCTATATGAGTGGTATCTTCCATGTAAATATAAAGTTCATCTCTTCCAAGACCTAAAACATTTTAAGAAATATCTGATATGTAAATGTACTTATTAGACATAACACTTAAAATTTTGTTGTTTGATTCCAGAAGAATCCTCAAAGACCTGGGAGGTGATCAGGTCTTTTTTTGCAAATTCAATACTGGCTTACTGCAAAAGGACTCAAAGGTACTGCAAAAGCTACAAAGAATTCAAGAAAGCATCATACTCCTTTTCAGTCTAGAACCATTAGGACCACCACAGATTCCTGCTGAATTCAACTGCTTGGGAACTGCACAGTTACATGTAACTCATCTCCCTGGTGAAGGCTGAATTTTACAGTGTAAGACAGAAGTAGCTGAGAGGTAAAAGATTTCCATAGTAGCCACTTCCTGTGGAAACTACTACTACAGTCCCTGCAACAGCTCTCATACCTGCAAGACTCAAATCCTGCCAGTGAACTAACAAAGGAACCTTGTCCAGATAAATATTTGCACCACAAAACAAATCAGAGATCTCTTTGAGTTGCAGCATACAAAACTGTTAATTCCACAACTGAAGAAGCTCTAGCCATCTCAGAAACTGCAATATTTACTAAGAACTTTAAAGTTAAAACTAAGACCATCTACATGTATGCCACTCATATGACTACTGCAGAACTGCAAGAAAGATTTTTGATATAATGGCCTCTCAAAGAGAAATTCAGTATTAAGAGCATGCATTTCTTTTAAGAAAGCTCATGACTACAAGACCTAAAGTAAATAGAATAGTATGTGTAAAAAAAGCTTATGCTAATATTAACTAAACATAAAACTAAGTTAGCAACACAGTAAACATAAAAGAAAATGGACAAATTCATACACACAAATTTTGCCTTTAAAATATCACCTTCTCTTGCCACACTGATTCCTTACTTCACAGTTGCACACACAGCTACTTATGTTTTAGCTTTAGAGTAAATGGCCCTTTAAGCACACAAGCAGTGAAATACATTTTCTTTCTTGGCATCCAGGACACATAATTTGAAGTTACTTTGAAAATTGTTCCTAGTTAAGTCTTGAACATAATACATAATAAAAATACTAAGGGATTTGAAAATCAAAAGTAATCAGTCAACATTTTAGGAACAATGTTTCAAAAAACTGACTAAAGACAAAACCAAATGTATTCTGTAAGAATTAGTCATCATTTAAAGATAATTTCAATTACTATTTTAATTACACTGGGAAAAGTAAATTTATTTTTTAATTTACAGTGTTGGTTTGAATGGTATCAGCTCTACATTTCACACATAGAAGAAGCAGTTAACTCTGTTTTCTGTTTTTCCACACAGCACTATCTAGTTTCAAGCTAAAAAATTCCAGATGTCAAAAAACCATAGAATACGCTACCAGCAATTTCTTATGCAAAGAAATATAAATTTTAAAAAGCAAACCAAAACAAAACAAGACTGCTGGATAACAAGACATGTTTAAATTCAGTATACATACAGTTTTATCTGTCACCATCGTGTGATTTCCTGCAATCTCCTTCTTATCTTTTAAGCCCTTAGGGTGAAGAAAAAAAAAATCACAGAAAACCGGATAAATAAATACGCCAAAACTACCTCTTCCATGACTACACTCACTCATTAGAAGAAAAGGAAAATTACCTCTTGTTTCTCAGGTGACAGAGGCTCTGGATGAACAAATTCTTTATAGAAAATCTGCAAAATATAAGAAAAGCAAAGCATTTATAGACACTTTATGGGAACTTTAACATTTATAGGCACTTCACACATTAACATGACATTACCAGAACAGCTTCCAGTAAACTTGATTATTCTTTGAACAGCTGTATTAGAGAGCTTTCATTTTTCTAAATCAAACAATTGTCCATTTATGCAGGGAGTCTTGAATACTTAATGTTTTGTAATTTGAGAGTTACTTTTCCTCCCCTCAAATAACAGGTATCTATTTTTAGAAACCAGACACGACAGTAGTGAAGTTAATTTTGTTTTTGAAATATGAATCAGTTCGGTATCCCCATTATTAGACAAAGTCTACACAAACAGACACAGAATTTTGATATTTCTGCCTTAATCTGTGCAAAAGTCCCTAGACGAGGGAGTGCCTATTAGAGATCCAGATTTTGCCCACTCTCCCAAACTATGATGACTTGAAGTCTAGTGAAACTGCTATACCACAAGAAAAAAGCTGAACTATCTAGAGAAGAAATTTCTATGAAATTTCAGAAATTAATATCTGAGAAGAATATAGTTTAAAATTCAGTAGACTTTCCAGAAGAATTGGATGAAAATTTACCTAAAGACTCTTAAGACTTTCACAAGCATGTTTAGTTATGATGCCCAAGTTCAGTTACACAGCTAAACCCACAAGATCTCTTCTACAAAACAACGTAAAAGTAGAACTGACATCTCTCATATTATTAAACATAAAAAGCATGCAGCACAGTTTTTTCTTTCTTTTTAAAAACCTTTCAAGACATTTTCACACATCAAAGGAATAAGAGGCATGCAAGCAGATTATTAGAAGTCATTTTAAGGCATTTGTCTTTCATCTTAATAAAAAAAAACCAAGCAACCAAAAATACCAAAAAGCAACCCACAACAGTAGGTTCAACAGTTACGAGATTTCCCAGTATTTTCTATCCATAATCTTTTGTGTAAATGAGGAATGGCTGAACACAGATGCAACACTCCATAATCTGCCTTCAATTCTTAAGTATACCATTAAAGAAAGACAGCATATTATACTGGTATTGTCATCAGCTTGCAGCTGGTGTAGAGCTGATGTCTGCACATTAGTCCCCTATGCTAATTTTGCATTGTCTTCTCACTTTCACTTGAATTGTTCCAAACATGTTCTAGCACTACTATTTTTCATTTTTAACCTGCTATCAGTGCTTAAGTAACTAATTTTTTCAACACTCATTTCCATTATTCTAAATGAACACTATTTGAGTAATAAATGCCAGTCCTTTATTGATTCAAGTTTTGTGGGATCTTTACTCTGCTGCCACTTCTACTCAACTAGCAGTAGCCTCCTGTAAATGAACCAATTCAGAATACAAAACCATAAACAAAAAGAAGCATTGAACTTTACAGTGATTTGGTCGGGGTTTTTTCACCACCGTGAGCAAAATGTTGAATAGCACGCCAGAAGTGAAGCAAAACTAAGAAATCATCATCACAGCTTGGTTGTCATAAACAGATAAAAAGAAGTACCTCCCAACCTACATTGATACTTACACAGGATGCTAATAGATCTAACAGGAATTACCACCTTCTCTATATATTGTATAAGACAACAGAACAAACTGAGGTTTCTACCCATACCTGAGGCCTGAAGAGCTCAGAGCAGTTTGGAAAGAGGAGAGAAGCAGTGGCATAGTATCCTGACCAACCCGGATGCTCTTCAGCCGTAGTCCCAAAATAGTTATCTGCTTGTTCGTCCTGCCAAACAGAGTATAACATAGGTTAGCGTCAAGTATTTCAGCGTGCAGGACCTGCAGAGCTCCACAGTTTCACTCTGCACACACTTTTGAATCAAATTTAGTACAATAAAGGCATCAAAACCACACAAGACTATAAAAATGATGGTATACAGGTTTTGAGTGAGAATTAAAAAGTGGAAGTGCAGCAGAAAACATAAACTTCAGTCTACGCAAACAAACTCTGCATTATTATATTAAAGAGTGAAGACTCAGTCCTATGTTAGGTTAGTAGTTATAACTGTCATAATCAATAGTTCAAGTAAACGTGGAAAAATACTAACCATAGAAAGCACAATTATATTCTACCACATTTGATAGAGACACTATACATTTTGTACAAATTGCTAATACTTGCAATGTGCATCCATAAAGAACAGAATTTAGACTTAACATGTAAATATTCAATTTTTTTCTATTACCTGTCATTAAGCATTACTGCAAATATTTTCAACTACCATAAACTCACACACTTCATTTTAGCATCAATGTACTTACTTAAGCTCCTGGGTTTAAAACATCTTTGACAAACACTTCCATCTGACCCAAAACCCAAAAGAAGTCAGCAACTGCAGCAAGCTGTTGATCATTTCAACTCTATTCCAGAAATTTGTTATCTTCCAGTGGAAGAATGTGTCTTGCAGCCCCAAATCATAATGTGGATGCAAGGGACACATCTCTAATCCCCTCCTCCCAAGATCTGCTTACCCCTAAAAACTATAACCTATGTTTTTCCAGGCAATTCTTACCCCAAAGTTGAAGACTTCATTGTAGCAGTCAGAGTATCTTAAATACCAAGTAACATTGAAACCTTGGGAGGGATCACAAGCTTTTTCATCCCCTTNGGGGGGAGGCACAAAATTTTTTCTCCCCCTCAAAAAAAAAAAAAAAAAAAAAAAAAAAAAAACAAACCAAAAAAATCAAAATGAGATATGTAAGATATCATCTGCCTTCCAGGCTTTTCCTCCCATTCTGTAAAAAAACATCATAATTAAATTTTAAACATGAAACTAAAAGCAAAACAATAGAAAAATATTTTCCTTGAGTAGTTCATTACTGTTCAGCGAAAGAAAGAAGCATGTGAACAGAATTCCATTACAGCATTTTAAAATTCTATTAAAGAGTGGAAGATCATTTACAAACTTTTTGTTCTGAAGACAATCAAGGATGTTTCAGCAACTGCAAATACCAAACAAGGAGAACAGCAGTGACTCCCAGTGACTACAACACACAAAAAGGGGCTTCCTTTCACAGATAGGGGCACATGTAACAGGCAGAGAAAGCTAGGAACAGGATAATACTAAGCAATTTCCCCATATAATTTAAATACACCAATACCATCACCAAGAAAATGAAGGTAAGATTTTGCCAGTCAACATCCACCCCCCCAAGACAATCAAGATTTCTATACATTAGCCCATGCTGTCAAAGCTGCAAGGCTACCCAAAACAGCAGTAAGACGACTTTCCACATTGATTTACTAAAGAACAACATGCATGGAAAGTGAAACACAAGACTTTCCCCCTGGTCAGGAAAGGTTTTTGTGTTTCAAATCTCATACTTAAACTAAAGCCCGATGAAGAGAATGTGACATTAAGAAGGCAAGCTCCACCCTTAAATAAAATGAGCAGTGATTATTTAGAGTCTTGGAAGAGCTGTTTAGATGATTACGCTTGTGTTTCCCCTGACACCAAATGGCAAAACTCTTTTGAGTTAACAGAATACTTGCAGGGGCTAAGAAGTTCCCACAACTTTACAGGCAACATTCATCTCAGAGGACGCATCCAAAACTATGTTACATGCACACTTTTAATGAATGTTTCCATACTGACCACTGCAGGTAAATAAAGCAATTAGAAGGAAAACCTTGCCACAGAGTATTGTTTAACTAATCTCACTTTACACCTCATGACTACTAAAGCACATATATGTACAGCTAAAAACTCAATAACTGAGTTTTTAACACCAAAAATTTAAGCAAAATCACTGAAAAATAAAGAGTTTCCTTATGACACCTTCTGGTAAGCATGAAAACAAGGCATACGTGTTCCACATTGCCCTAGATGGTGCAGACGGCACAACAAAGAAACTAAAAGGCAGCACGAGCATTGCAGTGACATGGGCAGATGGTAAATTCTTTAATGACACGGGTTCTTCTAATAAAACTGACCAAATGAGGAGTATCTCAAAAAAAGTGCTAGCAAAAAATAAGATTCAAAAACACCTTTTAAATATCTTTTTCTCTGTGAAAAATAAATAAGCAACTATATATTCAGCGGTAGTGCCCATAAAGGTAAAACAGGTCATTAGAACAATCCACAACATCTGCAAACGTTAAAATTACAGAAACCTTGAAAAGGAAGTACTCCAAAAGTCAGAAAAAGCGTCTGTGGCATTTAGTGAAATCAGCAATATGAAAATCTAAGTTCCTCAGCCTTCAAACAAAAGCCAGCAACATTCAGTTTGAATGCAGTCTTTGTACTCATTTACAGAGAGCAGGATTTCTATCATGATCCTATACAAGAAACTAAATGCCTTCCAGAACAGCACTTCAGAAAAGTAGATAAAAATAAATCCATTATTGACAACACTACATGCCAGCAGCAGTCTTCCCAGTCAGAAGCAGAAAGCATCAGACACCAATATGCCATACAGATTAAAAAAAAAAAAATCGAAAAAAAAAAACCACCACAAACCAAAAAACAAAAAACCGAAACCATCAAAAACCAAGAAGAGAGGAAAAAAAGGAGATAAGGAGATGCAGGTGCTCACAGAAACTCAGAAACCATGAACAACCCATGAGCAATCATGTTTGTCATACTGTCCACACAAACATCAGACAGCAGATGGAAGAGGCAACACACAGGAATCAAAAGGAGACCAGTTTCCACAGAGACGTGAGCAGAAAAGAAAAAACACAAAGTTGAAGCTTCCCAGTATCAGATGCAGTTTAAGTTTCATCTAGGCTGAGAAAATGAGTAAGTTCACAGCCTTTGTTCCTTCCTCTTTTAGTGATTAATTTTCCAAATTCATGTAAATCTTTTAATCACACTGGTATGTAAAACAGGTGTCTTCACTAAAGAATTCTAAGGCTTAATGCCTGCTTAGAGGTTGACAGTAAATGAAACCAATTCAGAATCAGGAGCCAGGGGGTCAAATTCTTACTGACAGATCTGCCTCACAACAAATAATGTTTTTTTCCATGCCTTAGTTCCTTCTCTTGGTTATTTGGGCACAAGTAGATTTACCACACACTTCAGTTCAGAGACCCATCTCTTAGATGCCATGTCACTACAACAACACTATTTCTATTAAACTTTAGACAAGAAAGCCTAAAACCTACCAAAGTACCAAAATGCCCTTTCAACCCCTCTCCTTTTCCCAAGCAGCAGATTTCTAATTTTGATCCTGCAGATGTACACCTGCAATTGTCTCACTGCAAGATGCGAACCTCAGTGTCCCAGCTACGCTTGCCAAGTGGGAAAGCCCTAACCCTGAAGTGATGGACCTTCGCTAATAACCATTCAAATCCTAGCTTCCTGTTTCAGATTCATGTGGGATCAACGGAGGCGCTGCAACTCTCCTTGCAACACTGCCCCAAGAAGGGCATGTATTGGAAATTAAACCTGAAAAACAACAAAGTAAGTACAGACACCAGAGAGAGACTAAACAGCTTTCCCTCATGGTAAAAACTGGTGCAAACAACCACTTAAAAGTGCTCAAAGTGCATGGCAAAGATTTCAAACCATTCTAAATCAGCTAGTCACTTCTATAACATCTTATTGCTATCTAGATACTGTCCTCATGTTCACAGGTAAGAGGGTATTTCACAACAACTTTCCTTGGAGCAGTAACCTACATAACCCATAAACCTGGCCAGATCAGCAAAGAGCAACACAGAGAACAAACGGGAAGGCTGCCAACATGTTTGCTTGGTAGAACACTCAACACACTGGGATCAGGAGGACAAAACACCTCTCAGGAGAGCTCTACCATAGTGTGCAACATTCCCTCACCACTCCCAGAAGCACTCAGCAAAAAGAAACAAGGCTTCAAAAAGCACTGCCTTCTGTATTTGCATCAGTCACCCTACAATACAAACAGCCCCTGTCCAGCTGGCACCAGATCTCCCAGACACAGGAATTTAACAAATCTTAGATAGGAAAAGCAGTATCATAGTAGAGTGCAGCACATCCCACACCTGATCATCCACTATCTGAAACAAAGTGGAGCTCCCATTGCCCATCTTGCCCTCTCCAGAGAGAGAGCATGAATAGAGCCATTCATTTCTGCTACAACCTAAACAGATCACAACTGGGAAGGTCCAAGGCTGTTAACAGACTCAACCATATCAGAGCTATGGCTTTCATACAGTGCTAGATTAGCTGTCACTGCAGCCAGTGCAGTTAAACACTTCACAGTGTTTTGAGCTCCAAATGTTAAAAATAGGTGGGGTGTCAAAAAGCAGAGAGACCAGGTTAATTCCTTGTAATCACTTACATCTCAGGAAAATGGTGGTGTTGCTGAAGAGAATCTTTCCAAAGCTAAACTTCTTCCCCTGCAAAGGCACAAAAAAGGAATATATATTAGTGGGCTTGATGCCTTATCAGTCCTAAAATCACAAGCCAGCCAAGTTAAAAATGATAAAAAGCAGTTACCATTTATTGAAAGTCCTCCAGGTGCACTTATGGAGGAGTGCACACGTGATATAGGGCTTCAACACTTTTATAAGTTTAGCAAATTAGCATAATTGACGAGAATGCCCAATTAGAAGTACAGTTAATGACATAATTCCCCTCTCGGTTTGGCCCCCTACTGAAGCCTCCCCCTTGCTTCTAGCCTCGCATTGTTCATGTCTAAATACATGGGAAAGTGCAATGTCCTTGGTTCCCTGAAGAAGTGAGATTATCATAGGATTCCAGGAATGTGTTTGTCTCACTCAACAGAGTAGGAGAAGTACTGAAGTTAGCTAAGAAACTATAAAACTATACAATAATAGTCTAGAGAGCTACTAATATATGAAAAATATGTAAAATGCAAAAATCTTTTGGCATCAGGCTTAATGTCACTGAGCTTAAGTAAACATAATCTTCCATTCTGAGTTTTAAGTCAATACAATAATGAAAGCAAATGTCAAATCTAGAGCCAGACATACTGGACTTTCCAGTCATGCTTCACCACCCTTTAACATGCTCTAAAAGATGGTTTGAGAGGCTTGAGGCTTTTTGATCTGCAAATGGAATCAATTTCATGCTGACATTTGTTGAAATGATTACCATTTTCTTGCTGATGAGATGACCTGTACTGTCCAACAAAAAAAAAAAAATTCTGTTCTAAGAACCAACAGGAGTGTTCACCGTGATCCTTCTGTTACTGAAGCTCAAAATCCTCACAGAAAGTGCACATTACTCTCACTGCCTGATAAAGCCCGACCGAATTTGAGGCGGAACAGCTTTCCTCCACACAAATTCAAGCACGCGGGGTTTATAAGAAGTGCCGAAATCCCTTCCCCTCCCCTAAGGCCCACACCTCTCTCGGTCCAGCGCTGCAGCGGCCCAGCTTTGCCGAGGCCAGGCCACGGCGATACCCGACGGTGCGGGCCGCCAGCCCGGCCGCACGGGGGGCGCGGGGCGGCCTCCCCCGCACAGGGCCCACCGAGGCCGGGCACCAGCTGGGGAGGACCCTCCCTCCTTCCCTGCCTTCCCACGAGCCTCACAGGGGCGGCTC
>VZRS01007687.1:533165-637098 GCA_013398055.1 Ifrita kowaldi | reverse complement strand
CCCGGGCAGGGACGCCCCCGACCGCAGCCGTCCCGCCCGAGGAGGACGCGCGGAGCAGCCGCGGCCTCCCGTCCGCACACNACCCGGCCCCATCAAACGGGCGGGGGTGGGGGGCGGCCGTGTCCGTGCTGTCCCCGCCGCCCTGCCCGGGCACAGCCTTCCTGCGGCGGAGCAGGGCAGCGAGAGGATCCACAGCGCGAGGGGTAGTTCGGGCTGCACCGTGTTAAATGCGCCAACAGATGCACACGAACTTGGAGCAAAACCCGAAAGGACGTACTTGTCTTCAAGCAAAAAATGGGAAGGGCTAAGTGATCTAAATATATGGTCACTCTGAGATCTCGCTTAATAATCCAGGACTGGTAATTGGAACTGAGTCTCAATGGGTGCCGTCTGCATTTTCTATGTTGCATGTATGTAATTAATAAGTATTCTATAAGCATCAGTGTTCTATCTGCCAGAACTAATACCTTGTTCTCTTCCATGTGTGTCTGAACCCAGCACGATCTGGGAAGTATTTTGATGATAGACACTACTGACAGCCCATTTTTTTCAGGCAAATAAAACATTTACTATTATCTAGTAAATCCAGATGTTACTTCAAGCCTAAAACAACATAGAAGTGTCAGCAGGACCATCAGAAGCCTCCCTCCTTTATCAGTCCCACTGAAGGTTGAAGAAAAGGGTGCAGGATTTCTTCTTTTCTGCCAGTCCTTTCTCCATTCTTATTACTGGAAATTAATAATTAATTGTAATGACTGCAGAGGGAGGTCTGGCTTCAAAATGTAAACCCCCAAGAATTCAGCCATGCTAAAATTTAGCTCTGTTAGTCAGATAGATAGATTGATAGATTCAATCATTTCTCAAAAATTCGAAGTTTAAAAGGAAATGGTTCAGCATGAAACTAAATGTGTAAGAAACTCTTCCCATATCTAAACACAGTGGTTCAAAGTCCATCGCATTTTATGTTGGACCAGAGTTTTCTGCACTGTCTTTAATCCTGACCACTCTTGAAAAGTACCCCCACCATCTGATCATTTAGCAGGTGTTTGATGGATACATTTAAACACTTTCTTTATCTGCTGTTTCTAGTGTCCAAGATGAGGCTGTGGATAAAAGCAACTTCAAGAAATGCAACCAGATCGCTTTTTACAGGTATGGAGAATTGTAGTGTGGTGGTTATTTTTAAACAACTAATAGCAAAAGATATAGGAAGTAGTTGCACGTTGATTTTTAATCACAGCAAGTCTGCTACTTTCAGGATTTATCTTTCAAAGGTGAGCATTCTACTCACCTGTCAGCAAGCAATGATCAGCATACTTTAAAACGTGTAATCTCGCATCCAAAATATCTTCTGTTAAAATTCAAAAGGATCAGTCCTCTCATCTGACAAAGCCCCAGCAATATTTTAACTATAGGTGCACTCAGATGCAGGTTGTTCTCTTGACGTGGATGGTTCTATCTGTAGCTCAAAGCAGCAGAACACTCAATAGAAACAATTAGTCTGTGACAATAGCGTATGTGGTTACAGTCCTGTTGAGCAAGTACCTTGGCCAGAATTCAGTGTCAAATCTAAATCCTAGCTCACTAGTCCCTTAAAGCTACCCTGATGCTAAGTCGTATTTCTCATCCCATTTCTACCTGTGCTATCTCTTGACCTTGTTGTTTTTCCTCCCATCCTCCATGATGTTCTATCCTGTGCTAACTGACTGAAAAGAATGATTGCCCATTTTTATACCAATTAGTCACTGGCATACTGGGTTTATTAATGAAAAATTTTCTCTTTAAGTTAGCCTCCAAGACACTTATCTTCAAATAGTTCATAAAACCTGGGCTTGGCATGGAGAATTCAGTTTCAAATTACAAACAGACATTATTTCATCACCCCAGAATGTAGAAGCTGACAATCGGGGAGTTGAGGGGATATGTGATGGAAAATGAAAAACAGGTTATTCACCTGAAATTTCAGGGATAAATGAAAGAACAACAATGTAACTGTACAGCTAAGCATTGGACACTTGAATTAAGACTATTATTGTCTTAAAAAACCTATAGAGTGGTGATGGGTGAACTCCTGAACCGCTCTAACATCTCACTCATAAGCATTCAGGTGTGCTCAGAACTATATTCCTTCTTTTTCCACTTGACTTGAAGTGCTAATAATTGTATTTGAAAAAATTCAATACAAAATTATTAAGTAAACATTTCTAACAATATTATGTTCCTCTCTATGATATAAGCTACAGAAGTTAGGGAGACCAAAAATAATTTTCTGTCTTGACAGGCGTCAGAAACTTCTACATCCTGGAAAATCCTTGTATCGAGCATTGTTGGATTCAGTCACATTAAGTGATGAGAATGTCAAATTCCAAATTATTCATGAGGAGAATAAGGTGGGATACCACCTAGCATAAGAGTGTGCTTACAGAAAGAGCAGTGAATATTGTCAAAAAGGCTGATAATATTTGCAGGTTTTGAGATTCTTCAGTGATAGATATTTGAGAGATAATGCAAACTATCAGTCAAACTGTGTCTTTACTGGTCAGCATTTAGCTTAAAAAAATTAATAGCTTTGCCAAAAAAGAGAGTTCTGAATAGAACTCTTTTTATCTGAAAAATATTTTTAATTCATAGTTTTCTCCACTATTTCAGAATAATAAATTCTTTTTCTGTAATGCTAGATATCAGAAGCTTGAAGATAAAGAGTTCACTTAAAAGGCATTGCTTCTTCAAAGGGGTGAAGTAGAGTTAGCTGGTGTAAATTCATACGGATGATGATTTTTACTCAAAAATGCTAAAGAACATTAAATCAGAAAGCAGGCATGTTTCAGTTTTTTCCAGACAGTAAGTGTTTGGTGATGCTGTGTTAAAAATAAGTTGGTATTTTTTATCCTTACCAGTTTATCTGTTTGTTTGCTCACAGGTTCCTCTACAAGTAGAAATTTATGAAATAGAAGGCAATATTTTCAGACTTAAAATTGATGAGGCATCTCCTCCCAGAGCAAGATACGAAGTTCCTGATGTTCTTACAAAGGAACCTACCACCCAGAGGTAAGTGATGGGTGATTTAAGTGATGATGATTTAGCATGTTAATAATTTATACAGCTTCATTTCATTTCTCCCTCTATGTTACGGCACAGTTGTCTCTCTACAATATAAAGTTGTTACAGGAAGAGAAAACAAAAATGCATGTGGCTAATTTACTTTCAAAAAATCATGTTAAATACATAGGAGAAAGTTTTATCATACACATAAGAAACCTGAGCCTGTTTGACCCGATCAGAAAATAGCCTACTTGTTACAATGCATCGTTTTTACCTAAGGCATTACCTGTTAATGTGAAAGGAATGCAAGCTTGGGATAGTTTTCTTGGCAGTTCTGTAGTCACTTTTTGCACTATGCAGTGAACTCTGAGCACAGCATGTATTTCTGGCCTTCTTTAGCTCAACATTAGCCTTGAGGTTTGTGTAATGTATGCAGATATTCTTAGCCCATCTTTTCTATCAAATTGTTATTTAGTTAGAGTGGATTTCACGTGCTGCTGATTCATATAAAGCTGTTGTTGCTTTTATTTGCCAGACTGTTCATATCCCACAAGGAGGCAGGTATTTTGGTACTGTCAAGTGTTGATGAGGACTACAAACTACAAGTCACAGCAAACCCCTTCCAGGTTGAGCTGCAGTCCAAGGGGGAGACTGTTATGAGCATGAATTCCAATGGGTTGTTGTATTTCGAGCACCTACAACCACCTCCCAGTGAGAGGTAGAGTATCTGTCTATCACATCATTGTATATACTGGTTGTGCTGTAGCTGGAGATAAACAAGTCTATGGAATTGCAATTTCTGAAAGGTCTTGGGCACTGTAACATGTACTTCATATGTACAGTAAATACATGGTGAAGTTTTAACAAACAAGTTCTAGATCAATTTGCTGCAGACTGTTCTAACCCCTTGCAGCAGCCATGTGCAAGATGCTAACCTCATTTAATGGCCAGTTCTGCAAAACACTATAGTATCCTGTTACCCCTTGTCTTTCTTGGTAATGAGTGATGGTAGTATGATGAGGTTATTAGTTTAATCTTTTTTATCACTAAATTTACTCTTTAAGTCAGTGTTATTCACTTTATAGGCACTTGAAGTCAAGTTTTGTTCAACTTGCAATGTGCCATCTTGCTGCAAGATTTCACAGGTTAATCACACTACAAAGTGCTGAAAGGATGAGAAACCTCAATGCAGGACATGTCATGACTAAAAAATGGGCATAGCAAGTGTCTCTCTTATAGAGCATTATTTTCAACATTGAAATTAACAGAGAGTCCTAAACAGAATGATAAAGGAGGGAGGATCTTCTGGGCAGGTAAAATGCTGATGCAGATAGAAATAAACACGAAAGGCCAAGAAGTCAACCTAACTCAAGTATTGAGTGAAGGTTATTTTAAGGCATTGAATATTAAAATGATTTGCAAGTTTGCACCAAAACTCTTACATAATGTATAAAGCAATGCATGGTGCTAGTTTAATTTTCTGTTTGAAATCCTTGCTTAATTTAACAATAAACTGATTGTTTGTATGTATATGTTTTCACTAGAAAACCTACAGCACAAAATGAGGAGGCAGGAAGTGATTCCTCTAAGGTGAGCCATGCTTACTGCAATTCCAGTAGGAATATTTTGTAAAAGAAAATTAAAATAACATTTAATTTTACCCCATACTATGTTTACAAATACAGTCTAACCACTTTCAAAAAGGACCTGGTATAACATATTGGGATATTTTACAAATTCATAGTTGGAGAAAGATTTATGCATTTTACCAAGTCTGTAGAAGGCATCAGTTTGGTAGATTTAGCACAAAAATGCTAAATCTGTAGCCTTTCTGTAGCCTTTTTATTACTAATTTATTTCTCTTTTGGTCTCTTACTTGATCTGGAGTAGATGTGCAAAAGGGAGTTTTGTGGTGATATTTGTAATTTTCAAATTCCCTGTTCATTTGCAAAGAGAGTTTCAAAAGAACAAGACCTTTTTTATAACAGTCAAAAAATATGCCTCCACATACATTCAGGCTTAATACAGAAATAAAATTCCCTCTTAAAATAGACCAGGTCCTGGCAGTGCATAAAGGCACATAGCAGTTTTCCCAGGAGGCTGAGTTGTGTCTGTGATATAATTTTAGCCTCCTGCAGGGCAGATGGCTGCTGGCTCCGCTATCCTGTTATAAATGGCAGGAGCTGTGCTGCCTTCAGTGTACTTATGTCTGAGCTCTGATTGCTGCCAGGGAAGTCACACAGCTGCAAGAGGCCATGTCCACTTATTGTGGGATGAATGTAGAAAAGAAAACTAGGAAAGACACTGTAAGAAGTGTAAATTCTACGACAGTGAATTACAAGACACAAGGAGGCTAACAGTATCAGTTACAGAGTGTCTGGAGAGTTTTTTTGTTGTCTGACCTTTACTGTTTGGGGGAGTGGGTTTGTTTCTGTTTGTATGGGTTTTTTCTGTTTGGTTCTATCCATGTATTACATAAATTTATTCAACATCAAGGAGAAACACATTTTTTACAGGGAGAATAATCACTCACTGGAACAACTATACAACTGGATGTTGTATAGTCCCTATCACAGGAGGTTTTCAAGATTTGTTTGGACAGGCTGCTAGATAATCTCATCAAAGCTCCCTTTACCATTAAAGGGTGGACCAGGTGATCTTTTGAGGTCCCTTCCAAACTATTCTGTGAATCTATTCAAGATGTCAAATATTACTTTTATGCTGTAGCAGACTGGTTGTGTACATGTGCACATCAGTTCTTCAGTGTAAATTCCTGCAGCTGAATCTGATTTGTGGTTTTGGTTTGTTTATATTAGCCATATGTGGCAAAAAAAGCAGTTAACAGTGTATAAATCTCGTGTGAATAAATATATTTTTCTTAGAAATACATGATGTGAGCAGTTTCATTTGCTAGGCTTAGCTATTTCTATTTGTACAGGAAAAACAAGAGGATCTAGGTCTCTGGCAAGAGAAATTTGGCAGTTTCTTAGACATCAAAGCTCATGGTAAGTCTCAGTCTAGTTCTGAAAACAGCTTTACTGTTTTGTATATACCCATGTTTATTCATTTTTCTGTCTGCTTTCTGTTTAGCTGCTTAATGTTTATCAATGTCTCGCTTGCTCCTGCTTTTCAGTTGCCTTAACTTTGTTTTAATCAGAAATCAGTGATGGGTAACAATTTTACAAAATCTCTGCAAATATTCATTATATCTTTGTTTAAGAGGGAACACATTAAATGTGACCCATTTCGTCAACTCACTGTGTGCCATTTCTGACACAGCATTAACACTATCTGCATTGTCTGACTGTACATGTATATCATACATTAGTTCCTTTTTCTTTTCTTTTTTTATTAGTATTAGTACATAAGATTGACTTCACCTGTAGTTTGTTCTCCTTACATATAAGAAATCATGATGAAAGCATTAATAATTGTCACAAAGAAACTTTTTTGAAGTGTGGACTGAAAAAGGAAATACTGAGTAATCTTAAGTGGTAAGAAGAAGGTTATAGACACGAGAGCAGTAGCTCAAATACAATTTAAATTATCAATTACCAAAATATATGATGATCTGCTGTCCATCCTGTTGTATTCTATATTAATTAAGTTGGCTAGCTTTATCCATTACCATTATCATGCAGACTTTTATAGCAACCAGCACTACCCAGCAGCTGCAGGAGGAAGAGGGAATTTCTTTTGGTAACAGAAACTTCTTCAGTTCACAATCAAGTCACAGAGGGCAGGAAGCTGCTGCCCTTGTTGTTCATGCCATTTCTCATGTCTTAGGCCAGCACCATGTTTCTCTGTTTTCTGTGTCAAAGGAATAAAGTCCATATGGTCAAATTCTGATCCTGAAGCTGCTGCTTGTCAGTCTGCAGGGTCTCTGCTCACCTGCCAAAAGTTGCTCTGGATTCAGTAATGTGACAGTATGATATCACTGGTAGGGACTCTTGTGCATGCTGCTCCCTTGGCTGAGGCTGCAGAGAAGACCAGTGGGAAACAGGCAATTCAGATTCTGAAGTCCACTGTGCTGCAAAGTTTGGCTTTTAGGTACTGGGATAGAAACAGGAGATAATTTTATGCAGTTTCACTACAGAATGAAGAAGTGACCCATGATTACATGGATTAGGGGTTTTTTTCTGTTAAAGTGATTCATTTAATCTTCTTAAGAAGTTCAAAATCAGAAGAAATACAATAAAATCTGTTTCAAACATTACCTCTATAGAACAGAAGTAATAATGGAAGTGAAGTTGAAAGGAAGCATGAAAGAGTTAATTATTGAAACATTAAAACCTATTTTCTTTTGGTTTATCCAGTTAGGTTGCTGTGCTCTATTCCTTTCAGATAAGCCTAAGAATGGAACTCTGCGTTCTCATCATTTAATGTTATTTCTGCAGGTCCTAGTTCTGTAGGCGTGGACTTCTCTTTACATGGATATGACCATGTTTATGGAATACCACAACACACAGAAACACTTCTCCTCAAAAACACCAGGTAAAGGTGTCAAGGTGTCAGATCACTAGTGAATGCAGTGTCTTTTTTTTTTTTTTTTTGTGAAGGAGGGCTAGAACATTGTATTAATAATTTAATGCAGACAACAGCTTGAGATATGTATATCATATAGTGTGTATTTTAGTTTAATGATACAGCAAACTGAACTGTAGCCGCTATCCATGTGGAGTAAGGTGTTCTGCTTTCCCTAGTGTGCAACTTCATGAATGGCCCCTTCTGTTTTCTCTCAATTTTCCATGCAGTTTTTTCCTGAATTGCTGGATCGGTCATGTTTTAGCAGAACTCACAAAAGAGCAATTCCGTGGAAAAATGGGAGAGTTCAGAAATCATATTTTAGGATTTAAAGCAAAAGCACAGTAGTCTCATTGGCAGCAAAAATCTTGTTTGGTTCAGATAGTGAGGAACAAAGCAAAGAAGCAGTAATCTAGGCAGTCCATATTTCAGCTCTGGATGCCAAACAAAAGACCAGAGCACTCATTGAATATTCACCAACTTTAGTGAAGTGGCAGTAGAGTTAAAACTGACCTAGTGCAAGATGCTTACATGTAACAAACACATCTGTTTGTTTGTCCTAGCGATGGTGATGCCTACCGGCTTTATAATTTGGACATTTTCGGCCACAAGATACATGACAAAATAGGCATTTATGGTTCAGTGCCCCTTCTCTTAGCACACAAGCCTAACAGAACTTCAGGGATCTTCTGGTTGAACTCTTCAGAAACACTGGTGGATATTAGTACAAAGGCAGTAGCTGAGGTGAGAGTTTATTCCCTTTCCTCAGAATTAAATAACTAAAGAAAACACTTCAGGACAGGGCCAACAGGAATATGACAACACCATCAGAGATTTATCTTTTGCTCACTAATGAAGATTTGTCAGTCTCTTCCTCCTGTCCTCACTATTGCTAAATTTGTTGTATTAAACGAAAAGAACAAAGAGATGACTCCTTTCAAGAGCCAAGTTATAGATCTTGTATCTTAACAGGTCTACAGGAGGAGGCAGAGAGAAAATACCCAGAAAAAAATCTACACAGGCGGATGTAGCAAACAGAAAAAATGGTGAACAAAAATCTTGACAATCACTTGGATTTGAGGAATTTTTATCCTTCAATTAAGAATTAATCCTTTAATTAAGAATTATTTTAAATTTTTGGAATTGCCACACATTTCTGCTTAGCCAGCTCATTCTTCTGTGGACTGTAACTGACCTTGAAGAAACATAAAATGTTCAGGAAAGGAACTCACTCAACTCTTGAGACCTGAACATATGAATTCTGTTAAAATTGAAACAATGATGTAAAAGCAAATCTTGCTTTTCCAGCACTGCATTATGTGGTTAATTTTTTTTTTTTAGTTTAGTTATGATATAGGTATTACTCAAAGATCCTACAGAAGATGCATAGTCTTTAATTATGGAAACACTTTAATTATTTTGCCACTCATTACCCATTTTTTCTCATTATCTGTTACTCTACTGTCTAAGTGGTATGCAAGGTAAAGGATTTGTGAAGGATATATAAGAAACATTCAGTGTGTATACCTAATAGCTGCCAGGTATGTGTTAGTGAATTTTGTGCATTTCCCTCTTTCATCCTTCATTGAATAAAAGTTTGATAGAGAGAGAGAGATTCAGTTTTACCTTGTTTTCCTTCTAAGCACACTCCATCCAGATCTGCTGCAGAGACTGCTAAGCAGAGAGCAGTGCCTCTAACTGATGTACGCTGGATGTCAGAAAGTGGGATCATTGATGTTTTCCTGCTGATGGGACCCACTGCATTTGATGTCTTCAAGCAGTTTGCACAACTGACAGGTACTAAGTCACATAATTGGAGTCAGAATGGCACACTTACCTGGGAGATTCTCTGAGGAACATGCTGTACCCAAGACTGCGTCAATATTTACCTAGCCCATTGTGTGCAGGAGGCCAGTTGTTCCCAAACTGCAGTGTGTAGATCAAAGGCTCATGCTTTGTGAAGACAGGCCTCCATCCTTGTTTTCCCTGGCATTCACAGCTGGCCAAACTTGGCTCTAATTGAGAAGCCAGCATAATTACTGCTATCTGAATCTGCACCCTTAGATGAAGAGGTGAAACACAGGGAACTAGAGCTGCCAGTCACTATCAAGACAGGACACCTTATAATGTGGAAAGACTGAATTTATTGATAGTTTTATCTTCATTCATATACTCTTTTCTAGGCACTCAAGCCTTGCCCCCACTTTTTTCTCTGGGCTACCATCAGTGCAGGTGGAATTACGAGGATGAGCAAGATGTCAAGGCAGTGGATGCTGGCTTTGATGCACATGACATTCCTTATGATGTCATATGGCTGGATATAGAGCACACAGATGGCAAGAGGTATTTTACTTGGGATAAACAGAAATTCCAGAACCCCAGAAAGATGCAAGAACATCTCAGGAAGAAAAAACGCAAGGTAAATAATATTGCAGGAAGAAAGAAAAGATTTCTCTGTAGTGTGAATCTACCCAATCTTGCTTTAACCAGGGTACTTCAGATACTGGAAACAGGTTAACTACAACACAATAAACTAGATTGTGTTGCCATCTGGTGATGCTTCCAGCATGCAAGCTATCTTGTTTCATTCAGTTCCTCATATCATTTTATTATTTAGTAGTTTGTTCCGTATCCTGACGATCTGGCTAAATCTGACCCATGTGAAACTCCATCTTACAGAAGCAGCTCGGTGTTATCATTGATGAACACAGCAGAAATTTTTTCTTCTTAATGTGAGCTTTCACTATTGATAGTTTCTGTGGTTGCTTCAGCTTTTCTTTGTGTTTCTGTACTTCTATTTTTACAGCTAAAATACTTTCCTTGGAATTATTTAGTTGTAGAATTGCTTAATGCTTGATCTTTGCCAAAAGTCAGTGAACTGGGGATTGTTGAAATAGCATTCAAATTTTATAATCTCTCAATTGGAGCTATAGTACTTTCTCAGCTCTGCAGCAAAGCAGCAGAGTGTAACTGCAAAATACAATACCTGTTGCTGTTGTATGCTACACAAACTAAAATGAATTTAGATGTCTTAAGGCATATGATTTTAAGCAGGCACATGAACACAGAAGTCAGATATTTTCCCACTCACAGAATACAGCAGTGAATTAACCATAGTGGTTTTAGGGGTTGGGGTACTTGCTTTTGTCTGAAACAATGGGTTTTGTCCTTTATTTCAGAGGGGTGAGTTCATGCACTCCTTGTAAATTCAGGTCCTGTACATATGTCTAGCACAATATATAAAAAAACTGGTGTCTACTTTTTAAAATTAGTGACACAGCTCTCTTCTTTACCTAAGATGAAGTCATTCTCTGCCTTTTATCAAAAGTGAGCTCTTACTGTTTTACTAAGCACAGTTGATGCTAATGATGCATTTTATTTTCTTACCCTGGCAGCTTGTGGTCATCGTAGATCCTCATATTAAGGTTGATCCCTCATATACCCTGTATGCACAGGCAAAAGACAAGGGCTATTTTGTGAAAGACAGAAATGGACAAGATTTTGAGGGCATCTGTTGGCCAGGTAAAAAAACACTGTGTCTTTATATTTTAAGCTGTTTATTTTTAAAACTTTGCAGAATAGGATGATTGGGATCCATGGAAGCAGAATTAAATTCTTATATTCCTTGCATTTTTGGTAAATATTAATAATTACAATAATAATTAAAAGTTAATATAATTAATAGTAATAATGTGGGGGTTTGGTATAGTCATGTTCTGATTGCCTCAGCTGTATAGCTACTTCTGTTATATCTATTGGATCTGCATATAGTCCCAGTGCCTAGAACTAAAAGAGTTGGATTTGTTGATGAGAATTTTCATTCCTCTTCCCAACTTGTCTTGGATGCAGAAATGCAGTCTGGTCTGTTGCAGTGAGCACAGCTTATGTAGGCTGGATGAAATTTAGTGAACCCTGATCCTGAAGACTTTGATTCAATAGTACAAATAAACAGTGATTTGACACATTATTTTTCATGAGGCGATCTCATTGCAGGGAGGCAAAGGAGGTTGTCCCCCTTCTTTACAGACAGGAAGCCCACAGTCCTGGCAAAGGAATGATTGTGGGAAAAATGAAGGACATATTACAACTTCTAGTTGCATGGCAGGATGTAGTTGTTCAGCTTCTCAGTGACACTTTTCTGTTTGAGCTCAAAATACTGGGAATGCTGTGTTTCCCTTCTTGTTCACACGTGAACGTATTTCAAACTGCCAGCAATCATCCTTAAATGGTACTGAGCTTCAGACCTCCAGAATCTACGTGTGTTGACCTTTGGAACATGGCAAGGGGTGTACTGAATTCCAAGTCAGCCTGGAATTTGCTCTTGAGCTTTAATTTCAAAAAAAATAGCAACTACATTATTGCTGCCTATGAAAAGCATTGTAGATTTAGGCCATTGTATTTAGGCGCAAAGACAATGTTCATAAAATTAGGTAGATGATTGGGATCTCCCACATCCACAGGTTCCTCTTGTTACCTGGATTTCACAAATCCTGAAGTGCGAAAATGGTATGCAGATCAATTTGCCTTCAAAACATACAAGGTTCGTATTTATTTACTCTGATCTACATATCCCAGAAAGCCTGAAAAGGGAGAAAAGAGAGAAGATACTGTCTAAGCAAGTTGTTGGCCTTTGTAGCTCTATTATTATAGTGTATAGGAAAATATCTTGATAAGCTGCCGTACCATAGAAGGATTTTCTCCGTGGACCTGTCTACACTAAGATAGTTGGAACCCATATGCGACCAGAGAACATGCTCACTTAGTTGCAGCAGTAGAAGGGACAAACTGCAGGCATTTTAAGAACCCATAATCTAAAACAGCTGCTGCCATTCCAGCCTTTACTGACTTGATAGCACACCAGTAGCGATGTGGGAGTGCATTCTCACAGCTCAGTCACTTCACTCTGACCTTCCTGCCTAGTGCTGAAAATGTCTGGGTGACCATTGCTGCACACCTCCAGTTCCCCTCACCCTGCCCCAAAGTTCTGGTTTGCAGCAGAGTTGTTGAAACCACTTCCCTAGCAGACATGCATAGTAGATAGTTCCCATGCTGGTTTTCCTCTCCAGCCTTTCACCTCTGGCCTTCTCTGATTTTGCCTCGTGGCTGTTTTTAACTTCTCTTTTCACGGCCTCTTTTCCCTCACCAGAAAGCAGGAATAGCAAGTGCCTACTGAGTTTTGTAAGAATTGCAAAGGTCAAGTGGGCTTGCAGGCTGCTACCCTGACTAGAAGGGCCTCTAGGAGGGATGAGATGAATGACTGAAACTGGGGGCTTTCAAGTGACCTGAGAAGTGTAATTACCAAGTCTTGCTTTTGTGCTGCTGTTTCTACTCATTCCCCAGTGTGGTCTGACACCCACTTGAGATAAACACTCTTAAGTCACAGGATTGGCTCTGCCATGACCTCATTGCGTCCCTGTGTCACAGGCATCCACTAATATCCTCTTTGTATGGAATGATATGAATGAGCCTTCAGTCTTCAAGGGGGCAGAACTAACAATGCAGAAAGATGCTGTGCACTACAACAACTGGGAGCATCGGGAAGTACACAACCTCTACGGATTCTATCAGGTAGAGTATCTGGAGGCACAAACAGCAATTATTCTCATGGAGTATGTCTGATGTGGTACTTTACACAGTAGTAGGTATTCTGTAACCTTCATCAAGGACTGAAACTCTGCTGTGCTGGATGTTGCAATATTTGAAATAAACTGTGATTGGTCTCAAGAAAATGTGACAACATCTGTGCCTTTCTACCATAATAATGTAAATTACATTGGCTGTGACTATACAACATCAATAACTTTTTTTGTTCACGTATATTCTAATAAGAATATGTTATTTAATAATAGGTATTACTTATGGGTACAGATTTCTTAATTTTTCTACCTTAGAAGGGCTAAAAAGACAGTATAGAAAGTACCCTAATTAAAGAGTTTGTCTTCCATTCATGATTTTCAGCAAATGGCAACTGCAGAAGGACTCATCAGACGTTCTTCAGGAAAAGAGAGACCATTTGTCCTCACACGATCTTTCTTTGCTGGATCACAGAAGTATGGTAAGTAAGGATTAGCTGGATGCCTTCCTTGCTGCATTGTTCTATTAAGTTTGATGGATAGTAGTCTAGAGAGGACAGAAACTGTCTTATAAACACTGATGTGCTAAGCTCATAAGACTGCAAGTGATCAAAAAAATCAGGAAAGGCTGGCGAGGTGTGTACAAGTCAAAGGGAAAACAGCAACCTGTGTCCTGTGACAAACCAATACCTGCTGTTATTGCCTATTTCAGGAGCATGCGTGTATAAAGAAAAAAAATGTTGCAATGTACAGCAGTTCACAAGTAGTTCATGATTATTCTTGTCTTCTTTCCTTAACTGCAAGCATAAACTGAGGTATAAATTTAATTTTCCTGCATAATACTGAAACTGGGTATTTCCAGGGGCAGTATGGACTGGAGACAACACAGCAGAGTGGAGTTACTTGAAAATATCTATTCCAATGCTTCTTACCATCAACATGGCAGGGATTTCATTCTGTGGAGGTAATGTGTTTCTCACTGTGCATAAATGGTGCCACCAAGCTTGTATTCCCAAGGTAGACTTCAACATAGACAGTGGAAAGCTCAACAGCCCTGTGCATTTCCAGGCAGTTTCACAGATTAGTCTGGTTTCAGAAGCCTGAAACCTGGCTCTCACCATCGTGTCTCCACTAACTTTTGTGCAGTGTTTGTGTCCCATCTGGAGCAGCAGTCCTCAGGTGGTGTTCTGTAGCATCACTGTGACAGTCCTCTGGGAAAGTCACTCACTTAGCCTTCAAAAGCTGTCTTGAGATTTTTTTTTCACTCTTACTTGGACAAGCAGCTGCCCAACAGCAGAACAGTGAACAAATTGTGAAATGCATGGATTTATCCACTTGGAATGTTTGTTAGAGGAGAGCTTCACGTTTTTGAGAGCAGTCTCCACAACTGTGTATTTTTATTTGTCTGCGCAATATCTAGCTGATGTGGGAGGGTTTATTGGAGATCCAGAACCAGAATTACTTGTTCGCTGGTATCAGGCTGGAGCCTACCAGCCCTTCTTCAGAGGTCATTCTAACATGGAGAGCAAACGGCGCGAACCGTGGCTCTTTGGGGAGAAGAACACCCAGATCATCAGGAAAGCCGTTAGAGAGCGCTACGTCCTCCTGCCCTACTTATACACTCTGTTCTATCGGGCACACACGGCGGCTGAACCGGTCATGAGGTAAGAGCATGAGTCAGGAGGCTTAGGGGTTATCTGCAGGAACTTGCTTGGAGAAGGGAAGTTAAATTACCATCTCTTACTTTTGTAGTTACTTATTTGGCTATTAAAAGGGAGAAAACCACACAAAAATTCTAATAGCACTAAATTCTATTTTCATGCATTCTGCAAGCTTTGTTAGAGCTCTCAGAGGAAAATTATGTTTTGAGTTTTTTCCCAAATGACACCTGGAACACACTAATTCAGTAAACACATTGCATTCTTTAAACCCTTTAAAGTAGTGTGGACTTCAGACTTTTCATCATGATAAAGAACATCCCATAGTAGTCCAACCAGTACATAAAACAGTGCATAATGGACTCTGAACTTGCTGGCCTAGAAATGTAAATGCCATTTTGCCTCTCCTGAAAATATTTGTTACTGCTTGACTGTTATTGTTATAAAATATCATTTCATATTAATACTTTCATGACTTATTTCTGCAGTATTCCTTATAATGTTTCTTTTAGTAGTGAATTTAATAATCTAGAACGGAAATTAGATTAGAAAATAAGTATTTGTTCTGTTGCTGTCTAACCTCTTAAAAATGTACCTCTATGGAACTGAATGTAGCACTTTCAGGAAGAGATGAGTGTCATTAATCTCCCTGGTACTGATTTCTTTGTCTTGAGGTTGTCCTAGAATTGTTCTTTTGCACACATTGACCTTTACTTTTTGTTACGCAGATACATCTCATAAGTCTTAAAAACATAAAGGTCTTTTTGACAAGGGTTGAGTGGTTTGACTTTTGAAGATGATTTGAATTACATAGTGTGTCTGTCTGCATGTATGTAGGTGTAAATGCATGTTTTATGCACTGGCATAGAAAATGGGTTTCTGTCTTTCTTGAAATGAAGCTTTTGTTGACATGTGAACTGCTCACAGTATTAAACCACACTTCTATTGTGTTAAGTTTGCTGCAGTAGGTACAGAATTAGAGAGGAGGAACACTCTTCTAACTGAGACAAGCAGAGTGGAAAGTGTCTCATTAGCAACCACATGAGCAGTAGGGCTACAGTGAACAAGTGGGTGCCTGTGAGTGAGCAGGTGAGCCAGGCTTTTGTGTAAGGGAACCCAGACCCTGTCTCTTAACAAGCTATTACTGTCATAATCTCTCAAACTTTAAATAATCAACTCCTGTTCTGTAACCAGATGGTTATTACTACCTTTTTTTGAGTAAGACTGAAAATGAGCTTCTGGTGCAGGTTTTTCAGGTGTGGCCAGGAGGAGACTTGCTATAAAAGCAGCAGTGAGCTGCTGAGAACAGGAAGGACTGTGCTGCAGGATCTAGCTCATCAGGTGCCAGCAGTGCTGGTAGACTGGGACACAAAGGCTCATTCATCTCTCCTTTGATAGAAGGAAGGCAGATGTAGTGCAGGGCTGAAAGGAAGAAGGCAGGAGGGAAGAAAATGAGGCCACAGGATGTAAAGATAGGTAGTGTCTTCACCCATGCTGTACTGGGGACTCTAATCAGTGACTCAAAGGGCTACTTTGAGTCACTGACACAAAAGAGGATCTTGCCCTATCTTCAGTTCTTGATAACTGTGCCTTGTAAAGAGAGGGAGAAAATGGAGCCTGAAAATGCCAGAAGGACTTGAACAGGCTGATTGGAGAGGAAAAATGTAACTGAATTCCATTATCTTTCTTTTCTACAGGTCTCTCTGGATAGAATTTCCAGGGAAAATGGAAACTTTTGATGTGGAAAATGAGTACATGCTGGGTAAGCAGGTGTCTTGTTCTCTGGAATATGAGTTAAATATTTCTGAGGTGTTGCATGACAAAAAGAAAACATAACAACGCTCAAGATTTTTAAAAATTATACTTAATTATACTAATTATTGAATACAGAATTGAGACCTCTTTGAGGGACCTACTTTCAACTGCACTTTAAAAATAGAGGACATAGGAGATGCAAAAACTGAGTTTTATCTCACTAGTCACTTTAAAAAACATGATTGGTTTTGACCTGAAACATCAAGTTCAGTGGAGCAGCTATAATCAGTCTCCTTCAAAAATGGCATAGAAACAACTACTACCCACACATGATTGGTGTTCACTGTGGTGTGGCTGGCTGCTGAAGTCAGTCAGCCATCAGCTCCCTGCGCAGGCCTTTTTTTCAGTAGAAAGTGAACGTAAGCATATGAAGTGCCCAGGCAAGCTCCTAAAATGGCTGTAGGAGGCTGACAACCCCAGAGCACACAGGTTCTGCTCTGGGGAGATGCAGCCTTGAGGACCACAGCTATATGTTTTTCTCCAGGAAATGCCTTGTTGGTGCATCCAGTCACAGAGAAAGAGGCCAAGACAGTGACAGTTCTGTTTCCAGGGTCAGAGGAGGTAAGGATGTATATGAATTGCTCAACTGTTCTGCCCAAAGAAGTATTTTATGCAGAAACCTTCCAGCTCCTCATCTCAGAACTGCTGAGCACTACTGCTGTGCCTAGTCTTGGCTGGCCATGCTGGGCCACTCTGAACCCTTCCTTCCATCTTGATACCTTGCTTGCTTGCCTCACAGTAAATTTACTTCCTTGCTTTTTCAAGAGCTGCTGCACAAATTTCAAGTCACCTACAGTTTAAATCTCCCCTCAAGGCTTGCTGCTTTCAATCAATCACCATGAAACAGCTAAATTGTCCATTTCCTTCTTTCATGTATTTCTCTTCGGGTTAAACTTCTTATTTTATGTTGGGAAAAAGGGAACTTTGAAAAAAGATCATAAGGAAATCAGAGGGAAACTGAGGGGAGGGAAAATTTTAACAAGGAAAGACAAGCCTCATTAGCCTGGGACATATATAGCAAAGACTGACACTTAGTGAGAGCAGTTCCTCTCTGAAGTAAAGGTATTTATCCACAGGATGGCACAGTGGTCCACTCCTACAAAGAGCATTTGGTGACAGCAGCTGTGAAGTGGAGGAAGGGAAATGATTTGGGGAAAATAGTTGCCAGGGGAAAGCCTGAGACTCTAGAGAGTAAGCAGCAAAAGGGAGTGTATGAGACCATGCAGAGCCTTGTGTCCACTAATGTACCTGAGGACACTTAGAATTCTTCTCAGTATAAGGAGAAAAACAGACTAGGCTCTCCAGCCAAGTTAAGGAAAATACTTTTATCAAGATCTCTGTGGCAATTGACTGCTTGGGACACTTAAAGCAATTAAACCTTCTGGCAAGTGTGGTGCATGGGAGATTCAGATGCAGCTCTCTTTTGTCACCCAGTATTAGCAACTTTGTTGTTAATTTTCACTTCAATATAAATATGCTTTTTCAAGAATTAGATCTAAAAAAAATCAGAAAGTGTTTCATTGTTTTGCACTTCCAGATGCTTTAAGACATACAAGACATTATGCAAACTGTAGAAAAGGTCAGATTATTTTTGTGCTTCAGAAATGATAATTTATTCTTTTCATCCAGAAGGTCATTTAATTTAAAAATAAATGCTTTTTCTTGCATATCAAATACATTGTTAGGAACAGGGACAGGCTAAGCAGGAGAATAACTGCATCTGCAGAGGGAACAGAACTTGGCATATGTGTTATGCTCATTCTTTTTTCATTTTTTCTAGATTTGGTATGATTTCAGAAAATTTAAGCGAATGGAAGATGCAGGCACAGTGAAGATCCCAGTAACACTGGAGAATGTATGCTTTTTTTCTAAAATGATACTTGCATTGAGCAGAAGAAAAAAACCCAAGCTTTTGTTTTATCATTATCCAGAATCAGAAAAGTGACGTTTCAATTTCCTTGCAGAAATGTAATCTAAAATAGCTTTTGTATAAAAGTCCCATTTCCTTTATTGAACACAGCTGTATCCTGGTGGTAAAATGAAGTGATAAAAAGGTTGCTTTTCCAAGCAAAATTATTTTGCTTATACACATACAGAAAGTTACTACTATTCCCATTATTAGTTGAATAATTTTCTTTCTATATTTGTGGTAAAAGTTCATTTCTAAGTTTTGAGCAAATTTCTGTTATCTCTGATCCTTGTTAAAATTACATTATCAGAGTACAGGAACCTTTCTGCCCTGGCTTTGTGTTTTGCAGATCCCAGTATTCCAGCGGGGGGGCACTGTGATACCCCTGAAGACCACAGCTGGGAAATCCACTGAATGGATGATAGATATTTCTTATGAACTCCACGTGGCCTTAGACACAGAGGTACTCTGAGATAGCGTTCCCTTTTTACAAGGATGTCTTCGACTCCACTGGACCCTTGTAGGCCCTTGCTGCTTGTTTGATCAGCACAGTGGCATCTACATTTGAGTGCCCAATGGCTCTTCTCCACTTGTGCTGTTTGAGGGGATGCTCACCTCTCCCCCACTGTTCCCTCCAAGCATGACTATCTGAGCATAGCAGAGGCAGAACATTTTTCTGACCTTTTTCAGTCCTTGTCTAGTGCCTTGGAGGGAGGAACAGAGAATGAGCAGGCCACAAACTTCCTCTTGGGCACAGAGAGGGAACTTCCTACAACTGTCTTTGCTAGTAAAGAGGTGACACGTGGCACCTGTATCAATTTACAAAACCAGGATGTCCAGCAGTCTCAGAGCTGGATTGCCTGAGCCTTCCAGGGATACAAGTTGCTAAAGAAAAATAAACACACACCTTTAATATGAAGCATAACATATGGTGAGACATTTTAGTGTCATTATTCAACACTAGATGCTGCTGTTAATTTGTGCTCTATCTGGTGTGTTTCATAGGCCTGTGCCACAGGTGAGCTCTACGTCGATGATGGGCATTCATTTCAGTATCTCCACAAGAAGCAGTTCCTGTATCGGAAATTCACTTTCCACAGGAACATTCTCTCTTCCAGGTAAAAGCAATTATGAACAAAAGCCACCAACACACTGTCACTGGAAATGCCTGTTCTAGTTCATGAGGCCTTCATACAAATGTAGCAGTATTAGTCTCATCTATTGCTTAGTGAAGTCCCAGTGTGCAGAATCTGCCATAAAACTGCAGAAGTAAACAGTGTTCTACGTAAGTCTGAGGGCAGTAACGTATGAAATACTGAGTTGCCTCATATTGTTTCAGTCTAGTCAAACTCGAGATTCTGCAGATTGACACAAATATAAAGAAAGTCATTAGAAAGAGTGAAGCCTATCAGAGAGACAAAAAAGATAATCCGGGAGATCTGCAAGTAGGCAACACCTTGAGTGTTTGTATTTTCTAACAGAATCTTTGCTGAGAGGATGGTCAGTCACTGGAACATGTTCCCCAGGGAAGTGGTCAAGGCATTAAGCCTTTCCTAGTTCAAAGCACATCTGGACGATGCTCTTGTCATATGATTTAGTTTTAGGTAGTCCTACAAGGAGCAGGGAGTTGGGCTTGATTCTTATGTGTCCCTTCCAACAAGAGATGTTCAATGCTTCTGTCTGGGAACCAAAACCACACCATTGTAGTCTTCCAAAGTAATCAACAAATTCACCATATATATTAGCATGAAGAGAAACACTTGAAAGGAGGCACAAGGGGTACCACCTGCAAAGGCTCAGTGACAAAACCTAAAAGCCAAAAAGATCCTTAGCTGCTTGTAAGGAACGAGATGCCAAATACATCACTGTAACACTTTTACTATTGAGGTGTGTTGCACATAGGGCTGTGTAGTGCATAAATGGTGATTCTACAGGTGTTTTTCAGTCCTTCAAGGTTCAAAAATACGCAGGAGGTGGTCCTAATGCTACAAAATTTAATACAGATCAAAACTAGTTTAGCTTGTATAATGTGGTTAAAAGTATACTTCAAATCTCTTTATCTGGAATATGAAATCTGGAAAGCTTAAAAATTTAGGATGGGAAAGAAAAATGGTGCTAAATTGCTACCAAATCTAGAAGCTGGAAAAAAAGTCATTTTGAGATGAATGATATAATATTCTGTTCATTACAAAAAAAGTTTCATTTTGAGAGTTTTTTAGTGAAAATTAAATTTGTTACGAAATTAAACATAATTTTGTCTCAGATTGAAATATCTTACTTGAAAAAAAATGTTAAAATTATCTCTACATTTATATTTATGAGTTTTAACTACTGTTTTCTGAAAATCCAGAACTTTTCTGGTTGTCAAAGCCATGCTTTTTTCTCCAGGACAGCTTCTCAAACTGTTTTTCTTCTGACTGTGAAGTCTGATATGTAGTGAAAAATTAGCTGACAATAGGAGAAAGTTTTACTTGTTTTTAAGAGAAAAGTTAATAGAGGAAAGGAAACCAGTATAAGGAGCTTTCAGGATAAGACTGAAGTAATAATATTTGTGTGATACTGAACTTACACTGATGGAAAGAAATTAATGTGTATGAAATAATTTCCTTTTTTCAGATGTGTAGATGAAAGCGGACAATACCACACCACATGTGTAGTTGAACGGGTGATAGTTCTGGGATTTGGAAAGCAACCCACTTTTGTGACAGCCAGTTCCAACGGTAATGAATTGATGTCTATTTTACTACAATTTTTTGAAATTCTGTTGCTCTGCTGCCATTCACTAGAGGTGTCAAACTGACAGGTCTGTGAAGGAAGTGTTACAGCATAGGCAGCCTCTTTGTTTAGTTTCTTTTGCTACTTCTTTGATATCAAGGACAGAAT
The DNA here is from genome assembly GCA_013398055.1 of Ifrita kowaldi. Lineage (NCBI taxonomy): Eukaryota > Metazoa > Chordata > Aves > Passeriformes > Cinclosomatidae > Ifrita > Ifrita kowaldi. The sequence goes on along the minus strand of VZRS01007687.1, from coordinate 615,694 downwards.
TTAGTGAAGGGAGCCAGCAGCTATTCACCATTGATACTACATGCAGAACTGAAGAACACTGGCTTTTTAAGGTGATAAATATATTAGTAAAAGTGGTTTGGAATGAACAAGTTCAGACAATGTTTTCCTGCACAGAACATGAGCAGAGATGGCATTTCAAATGAAGGCCCATTTGCTCAGGTCTGTCAACCTGCCTACTCTAGAACAGGAAACTTGCAGACAAACCCAGATTTATTCTTCTGTTTCCATGCTGATCCAAAAACTCTGGAGTTCCTGACTAAATGGGGATCTCTAGAAGTTGCGAGGGATCCCATATGGATAGGCGGTAGCATGTACAGAAAGGGCTCATGATTCCTGGTTGCTTTCCAAGCATGTCCCTTCACTTTGAGAGTCATGGGGAAATGGACTTTCTGCCTCTATCTGTCGAGGGTGCTTGGAGGAAAACCTCTGCAGTAACCAGGGTTATTTTTTTCAGAAAAATCCTTGAGTACTTCCATACTTTGATGTACCATAGTTTGAAAGATCAGAAAAAAGAAGTTACTTTCTTGTTCCACAGCATTCTTATGTGTGTGCTGGGAAGATTTGACTTCTATTTCTTTTATAATTAATCCTTTCTGCCAGTGGCAGGGACAGTCAGAACTAAGAACTGTAGAGTCACGTGTAACTGTGTTTCAGAAAGTTTCTTCTTAAATTAAATAGAAAACTCTCTTGTCCTGTTCAGATGGGAAAAAAAAAGAAGTGGCTTTCACATACGATACAAAGACCTCTGCAATGACACTGGAAAACTTAGCCCTGAGTGTTGATGCTGACTGGGAGATCTGTATCAGCTGAAAGGAGATGCAACTTCTTCAGAGAACCTATTCTTTGAGAGGCTGAGGAGAAATAAACTGGGAGGACTTCAGATGTTCACTTGAATCCAATCAAATCAACAAACATATTTTCCACCAACACACCCAAACTAACATTTCTTACAATTTTTCTTTTAAAGCACTAATTTGGACTTGGATAACTTTTCTGTTCAGCAAAAGTAATAGCACTAGGATTGTATCTTTGGGGAAATAAGATAAATACTATTTGCATTAGGCTAGCTTCAGTTAGGCATTAAGCTTCAGTTCTGCCTTCACTTGCAATGAAAATCAAGAATTGATGGGGTGAGATTGAGGCTTGTTGGCACAGGCCTTCATATAAGTATTTGAAAATCCCACTGTTCAGAGACTGGAGCACTTGAGGAGATCTGGGCCGGTCCAAGAAGCAGCATCAGCAGATACGACAGACACAGGGGTTATCACCAGAGTTCTGCCTGCCAGCTGCCTTCTGAGAACAAACACAGGAGCCACCCAGTGTGATCACAGACACTTCTGCTTTCCAGTCCTTATGACAATGCAAAATTAGCTGGTCTGCACAGGAAAGTAAACAGCAGGCTTGCCAAACAGCTCGGGCACTGGAGGTGAAGTTTGGGTAGGTTGTGCCAGTCAGTTGTGCAATAGTAGAAGATGGTAATGTGGCAGTGCAGAAGGCTCTCCAACAGCCAGCTTTGAAACTTGGATTTCAGTAAGGCATAGGTCCTCATAGGTGCAGTACTGGCTTAGGATAGCAGCTGTACTCACACAGAAACATTTTCCATGTTATTGGTCCCTTTCATCTGCAAGTACTACTTTTAAAAAAAAAAATTATGTTGGGAAAGAATTGGCATTGATGGTTGAACATCATTGATTTAAGCCAGCCCAGTGAAGGAGCTATGCTTTTCCACATCTTCCAAGTCATGCCAAGGTTTGGCTTCCTTTACACAAGTTTTAGTAATGTCACTTTTTAGTATCTGGCTGAGATTTGAGCAAGGCATTTATGAAGCAAAATTTAATTTTAATGGGATTAATTCTGCATTTAGGCATCCCACTTTATGCTTATTCCTCCATTCTGTTAGAACTCGGCCTAATGTTCCCTAGCCTCCTTTTCCCACCATCTCTGCAAACAGAACTGGTGTGTCCTCATGCTTGCTTCCCTTGCAAAACAGAGACATTCTGAGTCCCAGATCCACTACATCCTGCCTGTTCCCTCAGGCCTTTCCGTATTAGGAACCTCTTTTCACAGGCTGCCATTGCTCCACAGTTTGTTTACCCTTTTCATTTGCTACACTTGTCAGCTATATTATTTTAGAACCAGTTCTGCTTTGAGTCAAACCTGAACATGCCATCAGTTGGATTTCTGGTTCTTCTGGTTTTCTAGTTCACTTAATTTCTTATAGTAAGATAAGGAAGTATTTTCTAAAAACGTCAGTAAATTCACTCATAAGAAACCGAGAAGGATGGCCACCATTTTTGCCAGCTAAAGGTAATGTAACATTACTAATCTCCCCCTGAGCTTAGTCAGTCATTCCCACCTGCTGCTGTTTGTCCTCTGCAGGGCAGATTTCTGGGAACAGCATGTGTGAGAGCAAACTGTGAGTACTCTGCTCTTGACTACTCAAGCGTAGTTTGTTCCCCACCAGACCCTTAGGTTCCTGCTTTTTTATTCTGCAGAGCTATGTGTCACCACCTTCCAGGAGACAGTGTGAGCCTCCACTCCAGGAACTGGCAGCATAAATACTGTTGTGCTTAATGCAGATGTGTTAATCCAGGTAGAACAGCAGCAAATAGATCTTTTACATTTGTGAAAAGAGAGACAGACCCTATTTTTCTATCACCTTCTAAGCATTGATTGATGATTTCTGACTATGTTTAAGCGTAGCAGTGCTTCTGACAGCATATAGTTATTATCTGAGGCAATTTAGTGAAACATTTTAACTGCTATTTCTCAAGTTGGAAAGTGAAATAAAGTGATAATGAAGCAAGCTAACATGTCTTATTCCTTCCAACCTTCATTCTACTGGTAAGAACCACTAGTGAGTATTCTTCCAAGGGTATCTGGTTAAAGCGAATTACTTGCTTTTATTCTCTGGCCCTTGGCAAGATATCTGCACCATAGTAAGCACTCATGGGTCAAATTTTCAGTGGTATGAAGTTCCTAACTTCTGTGGATTTCAGTAGGAATTAGTTGCTGAAAATCTTAGCAGTTGTGTCTTTAGGTCTGAGAAAACAAATTTCAAATAATATGATTTACATTGCTATTTGTAGTAACTCACATACTTTTCCACATATTTGTGCCATAAATGAAGAAATAAGTTTTTAGTATATCTTTCCAAAAGAAATAATTGAATTCAATTAGTGAAAACAACTGGAGAGAAAACTAAATAGCCATATTAACATTTTAGATTAGTTCACTAAAGATTAGTTCATTGTTACTCTGTCTGAACAGGTCAGCTCTTTGGGTACTTCTGCTTGCAGTAAATTCCACTGCCTATGGGATTTAATTCCTGAGAATTTATTTTGTTGTTTGTATTAGCACATCCGTCCTCCTCTATGGAAAATTGTGTTTATTTAAAGACACCATTTGTCTTTTACTAGCAACTCCTGTTAAAAAAAACCTCTACATAACAAATCCATCTGTCCAGTAGGAAATAAGGAGAAATTGTATTTTAAACAGGTGAAACTCCTGAACATTGGCTCAGAAGTGAGAAGTACATGTCCACCTTCCATTCCATATGCAGGCACTGGCTGATCTGTTAGCTATAGCAGTAGCAGCAGGTCATACCCTGGCACTTGCTGACCATCCCACTAGAAAAAAAAACAAACAAAACCCACTGCTGATGATTCACTTGATCTTCCCCAGCAGCCCACAAAGAGTTAGTCAAATGTCGTACCCCTTCTACTGACAATTCTTCCAGAAACAGAGCTCTGTATATGAGATTTAAGAGATGTACTGTTATAACGGACAGAAAGGGAGAATATGAAAGAAAAAAACATATGCACAGGCTGCAAAATGAGCATTTTTGCTGTAGCTGTGCAGTGAAAGGCCCTTGCATCTCCCTACTTGCACATCCTGCAAAGAGTGACATACGGCTCTGCCAAGCTGTCCTGTAATGTAGTGTCAAGTGGCCCAGTTTCCACGCTAGGCCCTTTATCAACTTTTCAGCCCATACACAAAAAGTTCCCATTTTCATGGGAGGTAGCTGTTACCAGGTGAATCTTAGTGTTGCCAAGCTGCTCTCCAGAGGAACCAAACCCGGCTGGCAGGTATTGACCTGACCTCAGTAGCATCGAATTAGCACCTTTTTCACCATTAGAAGTGTCTTCTGATAATCTTCTCTAGTAGTAAAAAATTGTCTACATCTTTTCTTCCACAAAGGGTAGAAACAAGTCAGGTACAACAATTCCTTCAGTAATGTCAGGACCACTGCCTGACAGAACTTCGTACATAAGGTTCCCAAGCCAGCAGGAGTTTAGCTTCCAGTTTCACTGCCTTCTCTACTTAAGGAAAATATGAACTGCTTGCACCAGGAGTCAGTCCACACACAGAGCCCATCCCAGGAACATGCCTGGCCTCGGCACAAGCTGCACAGAAGACTGACACCATCTCACTAATGCCCTCCCTCTCATTTTCCCTCTCTCTTTGCCTGTAGTTATTTTTAGATTTCCCAGTTAAAGTTTGTCCCTTCTGGACACTTACACGCACAGGACACCACACATGCATGCTGTAGATAGAACTCAGACACAGGAGTGAGCCAACTGATCATCTTGTCCCACATCAAGGAACAAATTCCAATTTCTGATGACAAAATACTGTCCTCTGAGGGGATGCAAAACCACATGGAATTTTCTGGCTTGCAAATTTGACTAGAAGACTTTCAACAGATAGAAAAGACGGTTTGCACAGCAACTTCCTCTTTTCTGAAATTTCCTTCCAGTTTGCAAGATCCTGCTGTCCTTCAGCATTTGCTGTAAGCCTGATTCCCATGCCGTCCGCCGTAAACGCAGCAGTAGCTCAGCAAACAGCTGCTGGGTCAGTCCCCAGCACCACTACTGGCACTACGGAGGGGGCAGGAGGGGGCACAGGGGGGATTTATTCTGCCATTATAAGTCGCAATCAGCCCATTATCAGCGTAAAGGAGAAGACCTATGAAGACCTTCACAAGAAGTGCCTGGAGAAAAACATTCTCTATGAAGATCCTGATTTCCCACCAAATGAGTCCTCCCTTTTCTACAGCCAGAAAAGCCCCGTCAAGTTCGAATGGAAAAGACCACGTGTAAGTAACATGTTTGCTGAGTGCCTTTTTCTGTAAATTGAAGTATCCACATTTTTGGATACTGAGCTTACATTTTTGCAGAAATCGTGTGTTGGGGAGGCAGGCAGAATAAACTGGAAATCTATTTCCTTAGAGCTGTCCTGGGAGATAACTAGCTAGGGCTGTGAAAGCTTAGACAATGTGTATACAATGACTAAAATACAATAAAGCAGAATGAAACAACAACAAAAGAGATGGAATGAAATATATAGAAAGAGACATGGGGAATTTAATTTTCTTCTTGCGTGGTTTGCCAGGGATTTCTTGTCTGAACGTACCAAAGAAGAAGTCTCCTTATTCTGCAACAAGTTACTAGGTTTGCTGAGGCTTAATTTTTTTAACTCTACCTTGTTTCATGTAAACCTTTATTTTAGTATTCTGCCATTTTTCTCATGCGTAAAAATAAAAGGAGAGGTTATGGTCTGAAACATGCTTTTAGTCAGTTGTTGCCTGCGTTTCTTATCCCACTTACCGTGAATGTGGGTATTCTAATTACTGTGAAGACCCACTCTTGGCCACTAATGCCATTCATTTTTCTATTTTGTGGGTATTCCCCAGCCACCCTTCCTCTTTTTTCATCTTTTTTTTCCCTGTGTCTCTCACTGGCAGAGGACTAATACCTCAATTCCCAGTTGATTCCCCCTCCTACTGCAGGAGGAGTTACACTCTTTCCCTGTAATATCTGCTGGTCAGCTGCTCCCCTGCAGCAGGAAAGCCCCTGGGACCTGGCCCCTGCCATTCCCTGTCTGAAAGTGGCGGTGTTGTTCTGAGGAGCCTCCACAGCTCCTTCTCTCTGGCAGTTTTTGGCCACCTCTTTTATATTTGCCATACTTCCCTTGCACCCAAATGTGTGCTTCAGTGGCAAAGTCAGTGGTGATAGATAAAACTGACCACAGGAGTGTAACTGAAGAGCAAAAGACCAGGAGCTCTTGTGGGTGGCTCTTACAGACGTGGAGGAAAGCCACGTGCTGCTGTCACAACAACGTGAGCAATGTGGAGGGACCAAAATGAGTTCCCCATCTGGTGTGCCCTGTGCATTTGTGCCCTGTCATTCCTTCATCATCACCACGGCTGCATCAGCCCCTGGAAAAGTGTGTGAATTAGTTAAATGCAGCCCCAAGTCAGTCATGTAATGGGATGGGATTTCCCCTGTTTCTGCAGAGGGAAGCAATGCAGCAGTTCAGTGCATGAGTACCAGCACCCTGCAGCAGACAGACTGCAAGTGTCATATTAGAAAGCATCAAAACAAAAGAAATGCACAATGTAACCTCGGACTTGTCTTATATAACTGCAGGCACAGATCAAGCCCTTGTTATTGGAAAGGTTCAGACCAGGGTCGTAATCCCAAAGACATTTCTTTAAGTCACTCATGAATTTGTAAATTTGAAAGCTCTGTACTCATGTAGCAGCCACAAGCTGGGGACCATGTAAGACTTAAAACACAACGTAAACTTCAAAACCAAAGCTATCTGGTTTGGTTTTTTTATAAAAGCCAAGACTTTATGAAGTCAAATGAATATGAGGTAGTAATTCTGGGCTAAAGAGTATTTTGCTGAGAGGTTAAAGCAATAATTGAAGCACCACATATACTCAATTGCACGTGCTATGTTTTGTAATAGTCTGAAAGATACAGACAATTTCTGTTCTTGTTAAATTGCAATGGCTTTTTTTTTCCCAAACAAATAAACTAGCTTATAAAATATACTCTTATAAAGTGGTAATTTTAATCACTTTGAAATTCAGATCAATAGCTGAATAAAACTTGATAATGTATTCTAAAAGAAAACAAAATATCAGACAGTTCAGAAGTCCCGAGAGTATATCCTAATGCTGACCAGTCTAGATCCTTTCCCTGTGGCATTTTGGGTGCTACATACCTCCAGACACAGCAAACAAACAAGTGATCAGTGTGCTCTATGACCCCACTTAAAACGGGGCTGGGAAATAGGCAACCTGTTCCTGACTGTCTCTGGCTTCCTGAGTCACCTTAGTCATCATCAATTTGTACCAAAGCCCCTCTACCAGAGGTCAGGTCCTCCTCTACCACTTCCCAAAATGATTGTCCTCTGCTGCTGCGAGGGCAGCGAATGCGCGAGGACTGGCCTTGTCCCTTACCCACAGGACAGGTGCCGTGCAGGGCAGCTGGCAGCCCTGGCATGGGAGCAGCAAAAAGGCCTTTGTAATTCTACCCGGCTAGTGACTGCCGTGCCACGACATGAATGCACAGAGAAGACCTCCTAATACTCACTTCAGACAAAAGCCAAGTGAGAGCCCTGAAAGTTTCCCTGAGCAAAGACTGCAGGATCCATCCCTCCAGTGTTTCTGTTCAGAGTATGCGTGAGCACGGTTTAGGTACACAGAGGCAAAATAAAATCCCCCTCAGTTATTACAAAATATTAAATTATTCGTTCACCCACAGCAGGTAAGAGATGTCCAAAGAGCTGTTCACATCTGTACCAGGTTATATCCAGCTCATTGACTGGCTGTGCCTCTCACAACTATGCTGCCTGTGGGAATTTCTCACAGCTGAGAGCAGGGATGAGGCCACTGATCTTTGAGGGCTAAGGAAAAGTCTGTGTTGTAACATAACACAACACAGAGTATTGAGAAGTCCTGCTACAGTCCTGTTTGGATCTAATGACACCAGGGTACTGACAGGAAGGCTCTGCTCTGACACTGTGCTTTCAAAGGCACTATTGTCATTCTCCTTGCTCACAGCCAAGTCACAGCATTAACCACCAGATTCAATGACTTCCCTGTGGTGATCCTCCCCATAGCCAGAAAATCACCAGGAGGAGCTTTCTTTTCATAACTAATACAAATAAGATCAAGTCAACAAATTACTGGATTTTCCTTAGAATGAAAATTAAATCAGCCAGATCATCTACTGCACGCATGTGAAGCTGTTCGAATTTAGTAATCACAAAATGTGGGCCTGTGCAGGTCATACACAAAGCAAAGATGGCAGTTAGTGCCACCAAGGCAGGACTTTCAGATGAGGATAATCCAACTCAGAAGCTCTAAAACCAGCTTGGTGTCTTACAACATTGAGCTCTGCCTTGAAGTGTGCCGCACAGCCATTTAAAAGCATGGTCTAGACTGCAAGAGACCAAGAGACAATGTCTAAATTGTCTTAGGCAGGCAGAAGAAGATCCTTCCTCTGTTTGATAGAATCAGTTTAGGGAATTTACTTAGAAGGCCATAGTTTATTAAGGGCAGTTTTTAAAGGAATGAATGCCTTTTGCTGAAACAGTGTAAGCTGACTGGCAGATTTCTTCCTGATACAGAAGAAATGCTAATGAAAATATAACAAAGGTCAAATGCCATTTTTAGTTGCATGCTGCCTTTGCATTTTCCAGTGCTCCTTTCCAACTGACTCATAAATAATCTCTTCCCAGACAGCAGCATGCACCACTAATAGGTTTTCCTGGGATTCTTTGTTTTCTTTGCTGTAACTGACTCTTGGTAATGAAATTACAGTCTGAACTGGATCAACCCAGTGCAACACAAAGGTCCTTGGGATAGTACCACGGCAGTCTGAGGCGCTCAGATCAGAAGAGGCTCTTTTAAAAGATGAATCATTGCCTCAATGAAGTACAGCCTGTTGGGATTCTCTGTGATAACTTGACCTAAGAGATGAAGAGTAATCCCTTACTCAGCTAGGAAGACTGGAAGGACAGACCTGCCACCTTCACCTTGGACACCAAGTCATCTCGCTCTGCTGTGTACTTCAGCCTTGGAAGACCTTGATACCTTTCTCTGCAACTTCAGCTGTACTCAGCACAACTAGTGCAGCTGAACTGGAGAAATACAAATTAAAATCATATCCACAGTGTACTATACACACCTGGCCCCCATAAAGAAATGCAAGAAAAGCATTTCTGTCATAGCTAAACCAGGCCATATGACAATTGCACGATTCTCTCCTTTGCATTCCTTTACCAACCATCCTACAAAGCAAATGACCCCAAGATGCAATAAATGGCTCTGAGTAACGCATCACTGTACATTTAGTATTTGGAAACATCTAGGTGGCACCTGACTGTGTTCAACTAAAACACAGCATGCTGGATTTCAAAGCTAGTTACAATAAGAGCAATATCAAGCCAAAATACAATAATAGAGATGGAAAAAAACACAAACCAAAGACCTGGCATCTCAGACTAATTTTCAGCAGAGCACCACAGCAGTGTGAGGAAGAATATTTTCAACAAAGCAAGTGAGTGGAGAAAAGCATGAAGACATCTCAAACATCTGCTTTGACAGAACTGGACCCCAACAGCTGACCAAGGCCCAAAATAACAGGACAATCCCTACATTCCTTCCCTCGAGGAAAATAAAGTGCCTGCAGGGGCTGGTGGTGGGGAGGGTGGTGGAAGTTGGTCTCTCTGTCTGGCTATATGACCAATACAAATACTTACATCAAAGCAACTCTTCTGATAACTGTGAAGGAGAAAAAAAAGTGGGTTTGAGCCAAGTGTAACTACTAGACCTGAAACATGAATCTGGGAAAGTCCAGGGCTAACCTGATGATATGGGTAAAAAGCTTTTGACTGCAGAGATCAGCTGCCCGTGTGTGCTGCCACACAAGCAATCGTCAATTGTTTGTTCTTTCTTCTTCCCTCTCCAGTCCCAACATCTTTCAGCAGATTGGGCTCTTGGACTATACTTTGTCTTCTTCCCAATTTGCAGCTGCTCAGGACAGTGCTCCTCAGGTTGCAATATTTTTCTTTCCTTACCCTTGTAAGAGATGGGTCCAAAAGTTGCGTCTTCTTATTCTTCTCCATACCAAGGATTTGAGTATGAGAGATGCGATAAAGCAGAGACATTTTTTACTCTGTAGGACAGGTTATACCCACTTCTTTCCTTGGTTTTTCTCTACACTACAGTTCTTTGTCCCACACAGAAAAGGGCTAAGTAAGCCTGCAATTGTTCCACCTCATTTGCTGCTTTTTGCCTTCCCTCCCTGCAGCAATGTCTTAGTTATTTATGCCTGTACAGCATCTTGCACCCATTTTGTTCTAGTATAAATACGGACAAACCCAATACATTGTGCAGTGTGCCAGACGAAAGAAGACCTTCCTGTCCTCAGAGACATGATATCTGTACACATTTTTGAATGCAGCATTGTCAATTAAATACTGCAACGTGAGGAAAAGAATAAAATCTCTTAACCAGCAGCTGATTATTTCTGGTAATTAAACATCTGATCCTTTAGTTTTAAGGAGGAGTAATGCTGGGGTTCATTCCCAACAAAATGCATTCTTCAACCCTTTTAATGCCCCAACACATCAGTTACTGCAAACTGGACATAAGATCATTTAAAAATAATTTAATCTGGTCCCTTGATGGTTTTTTCACCTACTTGCTGTCCTGTCTCCTCCAATGTTTTGGTTTTTTCATTACTGTGCAGAAAAAAAAAATTTCCCAATTCTTTTCATTTCAATGTGTTTTCACATTACAGTACAGAGGGAGCCCCCCAGGCTTGCTATTAGACCCGTAGAAACATGGGGAAAACCCTGACTGAAGTCTGTAACATCCAGATTCCAAAACATTTTCATAGGGAAACTGCAGATGAAAACTGTGTGAGAAGTTTTGATACCACAAGCTATCCTATGGGAAAATGTTGTAAACCTGCCTGTAGTTCTGTACTGAACGGGCATCATAATGCATGCTTTTCCTGCTCATCCATTTGTGTTTTGCAGGAAATCTGTGAGAATCCACGGTTTATTATTGGTGGAGCCAACAGAACAGATATCTGCCAAGGAGAATTAGGTATGAAATTCTTACTTCAATTCTGCACTTTTTAAAGTCTGCATCATAATTTAGCTCTCACTTAAGTTTCTTTTGCTTCCAAGGTGATATCTGAAATCCTCTGTCTCAGTGTATCACTACACATCTATTGATTGCTTCGCTCTGTAGCAAACTGTTGACATCTGCCTAGTAGCAATCTGGGCAAGAACCTTTAGTGAAAGATTGACATGACACAGGGAATTCTTAATGCAGGTAACAGTGTTCATCAGATTTTAGGCTTTTTCTAAAGTACAGGGAATATCATCTGTTCAGCATGTGTGTATCCAGTCATGAACAATGCCCATGAGCATTTCTAGAGAATAAATAAAGTGCTGAAGTACTGCTGAACACATGGAGAATCATGCTCTACTGAGAATTAACATGTCACTTTGCAGTATCTCAGGTTTTCCTTTTGATTCTAGTTGCTCTCTCCCTCCATTTTGTCTGCTGCTTCTGCTCATTTACAGGTAACTGCTGGTTTCTGGCTGCCATTGCTTGCCTGACCCTGAATAAAAAACTACTCTGTAGAGTCATACCTCATGACCAGTCCTTTATACAAAACTATGCTGGCATTTTTCACTTCCAGGTGAGTCGCTCCGTCTAGTGGTAAGCATATGTATTTACCCAAGGCTCAGCTTTTGGCATGCTCTTCCCTTTTTCTCCACCCTTTGGAAGCACGAGTAACAGCAGGGAGGAAAAGGGATTGAATTGCTTCGCCCCAAACTCTTCCATCAGGGCAGTCACAGAAGGGCCAGCTAATAAAAGCAATTAGGGAGCATTAACCCACCAAGGAAGCATTTGCAGATTGCTGTGTCCTGGGTGTAAGGAGTAACAACAGGTGCCTGGCCCTGCCTCACTGCTCAGAGGCAGCACTACAGCCAGCATAGACACGCGGGTACTTGGCAAGACCAGCTGTTCTTAGGCCCACAAATAGCTGGTCTGTCAAAACAAATTATCGAAGAACTTCTTATTCCGAAAAGATTGACTGCTTTCCACATTTCCTTTGCTTCTCTTAAGGGACCTCTTTGCCCAGGGGAATTCAGTACAGCTGCCTCCCTCACAGTAGCCATCAATTTTGGCCATATTACAAAGCAGTTAATTTCCACATTTCTCCTCTCTCAGCCTGACTTTTCAGCCAGGCTTCCCCTCCCTGCACCAAGTCAATTCAGTTTGGTTTTTTTCTGTTTGCCTTTGTGCAGTTCTGGCGCTATGGAGACTGGGTGGATGTCGTCATCGATGACTGCTTACCCACCTACAACAACCAGCTGGTCTTTACCAAGTCCTCCCAGCGCAACGAGTTCTGGAGCGCCCTCCTGGAAAAGGCCTATGCAAAGTAAAGCAAACCGCGGGGCTGTGCCGGGCTTGCCGCAAGGCTCTGCGTGGGGCGGTGCTTAAACCACTGCGTACAGCATTTACGAGCATACAGAGAACACACCTGAATATACCCATTTTCCCATGCCTTGGAGTTGGGAATGGGTTAAAGCATGTTTTCTAGGAAGTTGTGCTACTTATTCAGAAATCTACATTTGATTTTCAGCGTGTCTTTCTTTTTTTTTTTTCTATGTGTGCAGGTGGCATGTTTTAAAACTTTTAACTTGTGAGTTACCAGACAGATGGTTTGTGGGCTTCTTTAGTATGTGTGTTTACATAGCTGTAGTTATACACACACAAGATGGATATAAATATATAGGTAGGTATCTACCTGTATAAAAGAATCTTTTCTCTTTTCAAGACTCCATGGGTCATACGAAGCTTTGAAGGGAGGCAACACCACTGAAGCCATGGAGGACTTCACTGGAGGAGTCACAGAGTTCTACGAGATAAAGGATGCCCCTAAAGATATCTATAAAATCATGAAACATGCCATTGACAGAGGATCCCTCATGGCCAGTTCCATTGATGTGAGTCTGTATGAACTTCGCAGACAAGAAATGACAGAGGAGAGGGACCTCTCCATTGGTAACCAAATATATACCACCTTTGGGAATGCTTGGTTTAGGCCACATAGAAAACATCCACTTCTGGGAGATGGAGTAATCCCCACTAGAGACAATCAATTAGCAAATAGTGAGTGCCTAAAGGGAAATAAACAGAAGCAGAACATGGAGGTGGAGAGAATGGGTGCAATCAGCCCCTTCCCCCTCAAAACCGTCACCCAGTGAAATGAGGTTAGTATGGGGATGCTGCAACCGTGTTAAGACACGAATCTTCATGTCAAAGATGTTAAATGTGCAAATTAACATTTTATTGTCAGCATGACCTCAGATTGTCTTCACTTATTGTGGTAAATTTAAAAGTTAAAAAATAAACACTTTATGGAGTACGATATAGCAGTAAAGATAGGAGAACAAACAGTGCTATTGACCACTGTAGACAAGTATGGACATAATGAGGGAAAAGAGAAGTAATCTAGCCTATCTTTTACCACTCATCTTCCTGCATGATACTTTTCTTCTATTCTCTGTGCCAGGATGACCTAGGCTTTTCCTATGGATCAGCTCCTCGGAGTGACATTGGGGAACTGATTGCTCGCATGGTGAAGAATCAAGAGAACGCACAGATGACTCAGCCCACTGTAGACTACCAGGGGATGGATGAGAGGCCAGCCTGGGTATGTCTCCTAAGCAGTTGACTTCAGAGTGCTTTTATCTACAAACAGTTAGAGAAACATATCTCCTATGCTTTTAAATCCTTATTTGGCTTCACAGAACAGCACCAAAGAAATGTTCGTATGGATGCTGTTTGACATGTGTGTTAAAAGACTTCAGTGCTTTCAAGCACAGTGACTGATACTAGAGGGCTTCACTGATACTGAGGCTTTAAAGAGCTGTTGGCTTGTGACACAGGCTTATAATTTGCAGAACAAGAAATTTATTAATGGATTTTATCAAGTCTCTTGCTTGTGGAGAGAACAAAAAAATTAAAATACTAGAATAGAACGAGATCCTTGAGTGTGCATGGAATGTCAAAGAAAGAAAAAGCAAGCTCTACACAGTTCTCACTCCAGGCAAAAAAGCTCTTGGTGAACTTATTTTAAGACAGAGTGCTCTACCCATAAATGGAGGAGAGTTTGCTCAAGGGATGCTCCTTTTTGATTACTGCCATTGAAGTCTACATTTAAAATGCCTAACAAGGAAAAGGAAAAACATGTTGAGTTTTATATATGTGAGGAAATACAAACTTCAGCATATCCACCTAAGTATCTAGCAAAATAAAGAGAGGGATGTTAAAACTCTCTAAGAAAAAGTCCCATATTGGATAACTTCAAAGCTTTCAAATCCGTAGAGGGACATTTTGCCTTCTCCTTCTCTGTGGCAGGCAGCTGTCACACCTTGCCCTTTAGGGAGCTGCATTCCCATGACAATGAAATTACATCTCTTGCTTTATTGGGGGGTGGGGAGGATGGGGGAACAACAGAAAAACCAAAGAAAAATCCTCCACAATTACATCACTTAAAGCTTCAGGTTGTGCAAACTTTCTTCTGCATTTGCAGCTGAAATAGCTGGTTTTTCCTCTTCTGACATCCATATTTAGTTCTTCGTAAAAGACTGAAATGGTGTAACTCTTTGGGAAAGCCCAGTATGACTATCTTGTTTTGCAAGCATGCCTGCCCAAACCACCCATGTCTGGGGGGAGAATTTCCTCCCCAGTGACTATCTACTAAAAGAAGAATGCAAAACTCTTTGTGTAGTTGCTGCCCCAGAAGCCGATGTGCTGCTGGTTATTGCATATTCCTGAATCATCACCAGGAAAAAAATCAGGACTTTTGATGGAAAAAGGCAGATGAAACACTTCCAAAACCTGCACTTTGAGAAGTCATCCAGGGCACCAGAAGTTAACGTTCTTAAACAGAAAGAAGAGAAAGGATTACTGACAAGTAATGATGGCAACAACATGAGAAGAAATGAAGAAAAAAGGAAATAGGTGTGAGGTTATAGTAAGAAAACAGAATCAAGAGAAAAGAAACCAAATAGGTGCTGAAGTGAAATAATGGGAAAAAAAATTGCAACAGCCAGGAAATATTTGGATGAGATCGTCCCTGTGCAAGCTGAGAACATATCAGTGTGACCTTAATAATTCTCCCTCAGGATCCGGCCCTGCCTTTATCATGCCATCAGATGTGTCAAGAAGGGATGGCAGAGTTACTGGCAGGGCCTTGCAGGCATCTCTCAGCAACAGACACAAAGGAGAAGGGGAAGTTTTGCTCATGGTCCACATACACGTGGCAGGGTCAGCCTCTCCCACCAATACTGGAGATCTCTCCTGCAAGTACAGCAGGATGTGTGCATCTGCCATCTTGCTCCCAATTCCAGATCTCACAGATAAACAGCATTTCAAAATTTGCAAGTAAAAATCCATCAGACACACTAAAAGCTGATGACTAAGACCACAAATGTATTTACACCTGAGCAACACATTGGTATGCCCTTCCTGAATGTTAGATGCAATAAAACAGTGTCAGTTACAGGAACAATGTATTAAATAGGGTGTTTAGATGTCATTGTGGTAAGACAGCAGCCATGTGGAAAGATGAAGGTGTTCTAGGTGTTGATTTGCTCTGATGTTTAACCAGTTCATGTGTAATAATCTTACTGAGCTATACAAGAACATACTGTCCTAGAAAAGGCTGAATAGTCCTTCTAATACAAAAAGCTAATTACTTTGATTAAGCATGCTATATCCTGCCATGCTCCAAGTGCAAAAAGCAATAGCCTACAAAAAAAAAAAAAAAAAAGGGAAAAATACACCAGAAAATGTCCTTTCCAGTCGATATTATTAACTTTTTTTCCATTTTTAGTTCATGCTTCACTCCTTTCTAACCAACAACATGAATTCTATGGACTTAGCTTGACCACCTTGAAGAACACAAAGAGGAGAACAAGGCAAAAAGTCCTGTCACCGGAACGGTGTCACCCTCCCTCGGAAAGGCCTGGGTGGCAGCACCTGCCCTCGGGCAGGCAGCTGAGCTTTGCGTGAGTCCCACGGGTTTTTCCCTCTGTCTGACAGACCATAGTGCCGATGCAGTACGAGACACGGATGTCCTGCGGGCTCGTCAAAGG
Source organism: Ifrita kowaldi (assembly GCA_013398055.1). Taxonomy (NCBI): domain Eukaryota; kingdom Metazoa; phylum Chordata; class Aves; order Passeriformes; family Cinclosomatidae; genus Ifrita; species Ifrita kowaldi. The sequence continues at coordinate 599,683 of VZRS01007687.1, read as the reverse complement.
CCACGCCTACTCCGTGACGGCCGTGGAAGAGGTACGTGCACCGCTGCCTGCAGCCGGGGTCAGCGCTGGCCTGGTGCCACGCACGGCAAGAAAGCCATGAGAGGCGTGAAAGGCGATACAAATTATGAGCTAAGCAAACAAAGTTATATTCAAATAAGTAAAAACCTTGTGGACAAAGAAACCTATCCAGGTTTTGGCTTTCTGGGGAAATGCCCACTTTGGCAAAGGTGGCCACAGGCAGCCACATCCTTGTCTTACAGCATTCTCACAGTCACCCCAAGAAGATCATGCTGGGGTATGGCCCAGAAAAGCACCATCACTGAAGAAGCTGGGGACAGGCAGAAAATTTCCTTTTGAACCTACTCTCAGTCTATTCTTGTTGCATTCTTTTTTCGATTAGACAGTATTTAAAGGGGAGAAAATACGTCTGGTAAGGCTGAGAAACCCCTGGGGCCAGGTGGAATGGAATGGAGCCTGGAGTGACAAGTGAGTAAAACACAGCTTCATGTGATTTGAAAAAGAAATTGTAGCTTCATTTGCCTTTATGCAACTTGTGCATAACCCTAATATTCAGTGATGAGGTATCTGAATTTTCTTTGTTGTCATTTTGAAGTTGATTGAGTGTTTAGCTGAAGCTGTAAAAAATAAAAGAGTACCTAGTAAGATGTTAAGAGGGACTTTAATAAATATAAATGAAGACAGAGCCCAGTCTAATGACAGATTAAATCTGATTTTACTGTCTATCAAATTCAGCAATGTCCATTTTCAAAACAAGATGGGACAGTAGAAAAATTTTTTAAGTTATGAAAGAACCAAATGAAGCAAGATGTCAGTGTTTTCCTAAAAGGAATTCCAATAGCTACTCCAGCAACAATAGTCTGCAAACATCTTTTTCTTCAAGCTAAGTAAAATTAACACAGTTCAGCAGATGTTTGAGAGCTGCTAAGAGGAATCCTAAAGGCAAGGCAAAGAGGACAATTGCATTTTTTATTTGGGCATATGGAGAAGAGGGTAGCATTGAAAACAAATAGTTGAAAGGCTTACAAAGGAAAAATTATGTGGAGGTAGCAAGATGATTCTTGATTTTTCACTCTGAGGCTAAAGTGCAGAAACTTTAATGAAAACTGTGTTGTAAATCCTAAAATAACTCGTTTACTCCTTTGAAGGTCAGAGGAGTGGAACTCTGTTAATGAAGCAGAGAAAATCCGCCTGCAGCACAAGGTCGTAGAGGATGGGGAGTTCTGGTGAGAACATCAGTCAAAAACCTGTGCTTCTCTAGGAAATATGCAATCATAGCAAAAATGAATGGCATTGCACTACTACAAATCTGCTAAAACCATTGCAGTGATCTCCACTCCCCTTCATAATCCAAATAAGCCGTGCTCTGTGATCCTCTCATTCTCCTGCTAGGGATTATTCAGTGCCATCAGCACAGTCTTTCTAATTATGCTACACTTCCACAAGCTCTCCATCACCCTTCCTACATACCATCCTCTCAGCTCAGTTTCCCTGAGTTTGGAGCTGTACCTGTGGTTATTGACCTACCAGTAGACCAAAAGCATTTAGAAAACATGGCACTCCCAATGCAAACTTGTCCCAGTACTGACAGTACTGTTGGTCACCGTCCTCCACTTCCCCAGAGTCTTTCAGACAAGTGTTGACCATGTAAATCCATTTGGGTTCAGTTTCCTCTCAATTCCTCCAGGATGTCATTTCAAGATTTCATGAGGTACTTCACAAAACTTGAGATCTGTAACCTCACACCTGATACTCTGGAAGTGGATAAATTCCAGACCTGGACTGTGTCAGTCAATGAAGGGCGCTGGGTGAGAGGCTGCTCAGCTGGAGGTTGCCGCAATTATCCAGGTGAGCAAAGGGTCCTGAGAGATACAGCCTCTTTAAAGGGGACTAGGTTAGATCCCAAAGGTTAAGTCATACCACAGCCTGATTAGTGCTCAGCCATAGGAAAAGCCTTGCTTCCTCAGTGGACAAGGCATGCGATTGGTAGCTGGAAATCTGTCACTATGTTGTAACAGAACATCATATGCCCAAAAGACAGCCCTGGCAAAGATAAATCATTGTTCAAATGTTTCACAGTGCCCCAAGTAAAAGGGATAAATTTTACCCTAACAGATTTCACTTGGGAAATCCGCTTCAGTGGATTAGTGATAGGTTTAGGGACTTCGGAAGTTTATCAGATGACAGTTCTTCATATATCCTCATTTGCTATGCAGTTGTTAGAACTAAGTAACAGCCATAACATGTAAAAAATAACGTGTATGTCTTAGCTCAGTTTTAGCCTTTCCCTCAGGAGCCATAGGCAGGGAACTTAAAAGTTCTCTTTGATCATGAGCATCATTAGAAGACTGAAGCTTTACATGTTTTCTTTGGGTTGCTGGTGGGATTTCACAGATACATTTTGGACCAATCCCCAGTATCGCTTGAAGCTCCTGGAGGAAGATGATGATCCTGAGGATGAAGAGGTTATCTGCAGCTTCCTTGTCGCACTGATGCAGAAAAACAGGAGGAAAGAGCGCAAGCTGGGAGCCAACCTGTACACCATTGGCTTTGCCATCTATGAGGTAACAGCTCTAGATTTTTCTCTTTGCACCGTGGTCGCAAATCCTGACAGTATGCATTTACCAAGAGAGTCACTGAATCATTCAGGCTGATTACATCAATTGCAATTTTTCTTTGCAAGGAAGTCAGGGGAAATCTGGAAGAGAGGAAGGAAATTCAAGTCTTTCTAATTGCTCGTACCACAGAAATGTCAGGGTTTACCCATTCATTAAGTAAGACACTTTTTAGGCTTTTATAGTGACCTAATGCCAGATTTAAACATATTCTTTCCCTACATGCTTCAATCTCCCTTTCGTCCTTTCTGAAACTAAGCACTTAATTGGCAGAAGAGCATGAAGAAGGAAACAGACATCCAAGACTCCTACATAGCAATTAACCTCTGTCCCTGCTATTGACTTGATGAAAAAGTCAATTTACTCAGTCCGTTGCACAAACATATTTGGTTCAGATTTTAGCTGATTTCATGTAGATGCCAAGAAATCTAGAAAGGAAGAGGGAAAGTGCTTATATGCCATGGGGCATTTTAATTACTGTGTCCCCAGAACTCTAGGTGAATGCCCTTCTGTATGACCTATAAACATGTGGACTCTCCTAGCAGCTCTGACCATTTATTCTCTCTGTTTCTCCCTAAGGTGCCCAAAGAGGTATGCGCAGAACGGAGCCAGATTGACATCTTGGTGTATACCCACAGCTAGTGTTACTGTAGTGCCTGTCAGTAAGTCAGCAGGAGACTGTCCAGTCAAATTTGTTTTCAGGGATGTAACAGCAGTAGAACTGCTAACCTTTTTGCTTTGAGTGTTTATTAGTAACATTTTGTGAGTAATTTTTAGTTCCTTCTCACTCACACCCCATTTTCACTTGCACCTTTTCCTCAGTGCTTCTTTTCTCTTCTGTGGTGGCCTGGCCATCACTTGCATAGCTGGCCAGAGATCCAGGAAGCAGTGCCTGTGAGGGCTTTGCCTCTGCAATCCATGCAGAACCACCCTAAGCCACTTCCATTTCCTCCTAAAAATAATGCAAATGGACTACATTCTGCAGTCGCAGAGTTTTCTCTGTAGTCATAGAATTTGTTTAGAAAATTAAGGATATTTTCAGACATTGAAGAAAGCTTATTGAAAGTACACAGATTACATTTTTTCTGAGCCTGACAGTAGCTGAATCATTGGCATCACAAGTTTTGCTAACAAGCTCACCCAAAGGCTGTTACCTGGAAAACATGAGGATGACAGTCTGAATGTTGTCTTTGCCGACTATCTTACAGATGGTTATTTCTGCAAGAAACAGACTGCAAGTGTTCTTAGCCCACAATTCTTGGCTTAATTTTCATATTTGAACTAATACAATGTTTGATTGTCACATTTGTTTAGCAGATACAGAACTCATGTTTTCAGGATAGGTTTTCACTGAAAGCACCTTCACTTTACCACTCTGCATGTAGGAGTTACACCATTTGCTTACACCATTCCTTGCCATACCACCGTGGAAAGTGGCTGAGCTTTGGTTACACACAACCCAGCATCTAGCAAAAGAGTCAGATAAAAGTGCCTACATGGCAGAAGTCAGCCACACAATCTGCAGGTGGGCCCTGGAGCAGCCCTCAGAAACCAACTAGACTCAGTCGGTAGAAACTTAAAGGTGACAGACTCTGTATCTGCCACCAGCTACCACCCCTCCTCAGCTGCCTGCTTGCTGAGCTGCTGCTTCTTGTGTTTTCTGTCCCAGCCATGCACTGCCCGCATGGCAACCCACACATGGGCAAGACTGCCTTGAAGACAAACTGACTCATTTGTTCTGCAGATGCATGGTACTAAGCACCACTTGCAGAAGGATTTTTTCCTCTACAATGCCTCCAAAGCTAGAAGTAAGACCTACATAAACATGCGAGAAATCTCTGAGCGCTTCCGGTTACCTCCCAGCGAGTACGTCATCATCCCATCGACATATGACCCCCACCAGGAGGGAGAATTCATCCTCAGGGTCTTCTCAGAGAAAAGAAGTCTTTCAGAGTAAGTTGTAGAGCCATTTATCTGCCCATATAGGTGGAGCAACCTTACTAGTCTGCTAAAGTCATGTTACTGGTTTGCTACACCCCGCTTTTTATTTTCTTAACCTCATTAGAAACTCCAAATGCAAACTCATTTCCACAAGCTTACTTTATAGACTAACAAGAACCTGCTTTGAATTGTCTTTGGAGAAGCTTACTGCTTGCAGGGTATCCTTTGCAAACAAACCATTAGCCATTTACTATGGCCAAAGACCTTCTGTTTTACTTCCAGTTCATTGTTATCAAGGCCCTTTATAGGAGTAAGCCAGGCAGCAGCTGTCCTGGAAGTGGTACTTGGGATGCTGAGCTCAAACTGGGAAAAAGCTACACCTAGAGCCTGCAGCAGTAATGCTGGAAGCCAGCCCACACCACTGGCTGCTTGGAAAGTTCAAATGGCTGCTTAAAAACCGCCTAAAGAAACAAGCAACATTGGGAACAGTCACTTTCCTGATTTATTTATTTATTTTCTGATTTCTGCTTAGGGAGGTTGAAAACATGATTGAGGCAGAGCGTCCAATGGTAAGTACTGTCCTGGTCCTCTTTTGTGTATAGGGGTAGGGGAAAGAGGAGCATGATACCTAGGGAAACCTACAGCAGGAAACCATTTGCAGCTACATGACAGCACCTTTATCACAAATTCTCATCTTTTTTCTAATCAAGATACTCCTTGCTTTATATACACTACTTTCTGAACTTGATTCAGACCAAAATGTTTTCGCAGATTTGAAATCTGGTCCTGGCATAAAGAAGCTGGATGCTAAGCATTGTCTTTGCCTCCATCAATGGAGATTATCCATTTACAAAGGGAGGCCTAGCTCTCTGCCCTGAAATATTTTCTTTGTGAAATTGGCATCTCATCTAATAAAGAAAAAAGTACCTTATTTTGAAGTACCTGCTTTCTGAAAAGGGATCCTAATAGCACTCTGATTCAAAATAGCATCCATGACAAGTTCTAACTCTTCACCCTGGAGTTTTACACATCTTTGTGGGAATATACTAGAGCTAACAGTACAATTAATCTTAAAAAAAAATTAGAGGAAATGCTGTTGCACAGAATTCAGCTCCATCAAACCTTGCTCAGAAATGTTCCCCTTTTGTTTGCTGTCATGGTAAAAAATAACTGTCCAGATATGGAGGAATTAAATGGTCACTTCAGATATCATTGATCTATGGGCATAGAAGTTCAATCTCCTCTGCACTGGCAGGTTGGAAAAAAGAAAGGGAATACTCAGGGCTAAAGGGATTTTATTCAAGCAGACAAAGCCCCAGATGAGACGAGATACAGTTTTGCTTTGGTTTCTGCAATGTGTGCCCTTCAGTATGCCATTTCTTGGTGGGTGCATGTTCCCTCATTTTTAGTGATTAGGAAGCTGTATAAATATAGGAAATGGGAAAATTTGTATGAGTATAGGAATTGGAAAAATAAACATGAGAAAGGGAAAAATAAAAAAATAAAACTTTGCCATTAGCTCTGCATAATCTGATCAAGCACTTTTAAATTTTGTCTCTTCACACAGAAGAAAAAGGGCAAGGTAGGTACCTGTGCAACGTGCCAGCAAGGCAAAGAGCATGTGCAATGCCTGAGCAGGGGCAGAGTTCCTTGGTATCATAATTTTCTCTGTGTCTGGAAACTGACCTAGTTAATGAATGGCGTTGGATATGAGGCTGTTCGCATGCAGCAAAGATTTTGTCTTCCTACGTTAGATTCTAATGAAACAGCATTAGCATCATATACCCCCTCACTCAAAGGGGTGGCGAAAGGGTAACAAACTATGCAGCTTTATCAGCTCAGTCCTCTGGGTTGCTCTAACTGCCCTTCCTTCCTGCCCCTTCACAGGCAACCTGACACTCCTTGCTAGTGAAAAGCATCCCTTCTCCAGACATGTGCCCTCACACTTGCTTTCCATTGCCTAGTGCAGCAGCCACTCCCCTTTCCTGAAGTTTCTGCTCACCAAAATCCAGGATTCTATTTTTGATTCAACACAACACATTTTGGACCCTGAAAATGTAATCAGATATTTTAATCCCAAGACAGGCTGATTGTAATTAATACTCTAGAGTAATACATTCACATCATGTAGCAGTTTTTTTTCCTTGTTTTAAATGCACCAAACCAGAAACATTGCACATGGCTGCTTACAGCTGAGTTCTGCAAGAATCAATATAGAGAAAGAACATATGCTTCACATAATTAACAAGCTCCTACACAAATACTCCTTTTCTGTGTAAGATTCACATATGGTTTGTTTTCAGTGCTACTGTCCTTCATAGAGAGGGGCAAGATCATCAGTTTAAGTGATGAGAATCTGGGAGGCTTATTTTGCTGAAAAACGGGGAAAAACCCACAAAAAAAACCAATGAAAAAACCCCCAACTAAAACACTGAAACCAAAACAAAACCACACAAAGAAACCCCAAACAAAAACAACAACAAACCAAACACGTTCAATTAGTGTCTTTCTGACAAGGAAAGCTAGAACCCAGAAACTGCACTATTTTGCAAAAAGACTTTTGCAGCTTTTTTTAGTGTGAGAAGAGCAGTAACTGCAGGAATTTTTCCACCTTTTTTTTATCCTTTCTTTTCTTTCATTCCAACAAATGGCTTCTCTTGTCATGCTTTCAAGAGCAGGAGTTGCTACTGCATGCACTTTCCACAGAATGCTTGTAACCCAGTATTTTCCTTTCCACTATTTCTTGTGTAATTTCCATTTCTTTTGCTCTCTTCTTCTTACTCTTCTAGCCTATCATCTTTGTTTCTGACAGAGCGAACAGCAATAAGGAGCTGACAGCAGATGAAAATGCTGGCAAAGACGGTGAAGAAACCCAAGCAGATGAGAAAAAGGTTTCTGCAGCAAGTGGCAGAGGGGGAAATAGGGCTTGGTCTGGCTAGCACAAATGAGTGGCTGGGGAGAGCACAGGAATGGGGCAAAGAGGTGTCCTGAGACACTAAACAGCTTCTCATCAAATCTTAGCATTACTTGCATCTGGTTTATGTGGATCTAAAGAGCATGAGCACGGAGAAACTGTCCCTTCAGTTATTTAACAACTCTGCAGGAGGACTCAGTTGCTTGAAAACATCTCCTGGTTGCTCTCTCGTACAAGGATCCCAGCTGTGAGAGATCCCTTCCCCACGTTCAGTTCACTCCTGCTCAGTCCCCTGAGGCGGTACCGCTTTAGAGAGGGCACATGCACAAACTGCACCCGAGGGGCTGCAGAAGCTCCTGGCATTGACCACAGCCTCTCCCATTACAAACTACACACCTCTATCCTAGTCCCTGTTGGCCAGAGGATAAAGGACAGGTAAACCCAGGAGCTCCAGCACCCCTCCTCTTTTCCCTCTCTACCAGAGAGGAGGAAAACAGAGTAGCAAATTCAGAGTTTCTGCCTGCAGGTGGGTGAGACACAACATACCTAACAGCCACATCCCATGTCCAGGCTTGTGGCATCTGGAAGAATGGCTGGAGCATCTGCTTACAGGGAGGGTGCTCTTCTGCTGCATGACTGCCAGAGCACACAGGTGGCGAAGTGGAACCAATCTAAATTTTCCTCTGCATTTAGACAAAGGAAAACAAGAACTAAGTCAAGAAATCCACTTTGTTACCTATAATTTTCATTTCCTTTTTCAGTATCAGCTTCAGAGTTCAGGGCTGCACTTTCCATGTGTCTGAGAAAGCTTCACATTCCTCGTTTTCCTCTGTCTCGTATGCTATTTGTCTTCGTCAAGGGGGCCCCCACATCATAAAGAGTTCTCACATGGTCATTTACAGCCTACAGGGCAGCTGTGAGGCAGATATTGTGTCCCTGCCCATGGCAGGGGGCTTGAACAAGACACTCTTTAAGATATCTTGTTCTTGGTACTCTTCCCACTAAAACCATTCTTTGATTTGCCTCTTCTGCTCCAAACTTCTCTTTTGCAATGTTTCGGAACAAAAAATTAGAAGATAACTGCCAGTGGAAGTAATTATTTAGGCTCCTTCAAATAGAAAAGAGAACAATGGAATGAAGTTAAATACTTGGCAGTTTTAAGGAACAGAATTAACAAAAACATGGGGAAGGAACGGAAGGACAACCCATTCCTCCAAAGGCCTCTGGATTCACTAAGATGATCCCTCATACAAGGGCAAGTGAGCCATCCAGGCCCTTTCTCTTCCCCACTGGACTAAGGATGTATCTCTTCTTTGCTTGTCTCTTTTCAGCGTTCTTCAACAAAAGCTCACGAGGAGAGTGAAGAGCAAAAACAGTTCAGGAATATTTTCCGACAGATTGCAGGGGATGTGAGTATGCAATCGATCCCTGTCTCTGCCATCAAAGCAGCCTGGCCACAACAGCTCCTAAATCAACTACTCCACGGATTTAAAACACTGAATATTAAAATTTCCTTTGAATTTCCTCCCATCAAATTCTCCTTGCGATTTCAAGATAAGCAAAATCAAATAAAAACCCCATTAATATATACAGCTATCCTCATATTACATATAAGCTATTCCCACCGTGTCTGAGGCCATCTTATTTAAATTCAGCCTTTTTCTTCTATCCCTCCTACAAGATGCTGTTTTGCACTGCAAGTATAAACAAGTTAGAAATGCAATGCCCTTAATGAGGGAAGTTAAAGATAAAACAGATCAAAAACTACATAAATCAAGTGGCTGCAAATGGGATACAGGAATTTTCTGATTTTGCCATTTGACTTATACACTGGCTTGAAATTACCAGTCATTCTTCTAGTTTAGTTTAATGAACGTTGTACAGTAACTTCAGATCTACTTTGTCCTGCAGCCTCAAGAAAGAGCCGGACTAATGTTTACATGAAGTAGAATGCCCTCTGGTTTGAAACATGTATATGCCTAATTGAAAAGTGACCAAAGACTTTATACTTTTAGCATATCAATCCATAAAATTATGTTTCATAAAGAACCTTGTAACCAATTACATTCTCACCACATTTCCATCAGGACATGGAGATCAATGCTGAGGAACTTAGGAACGTTCTCAATAATGTCGTAAAAAAACGTGAGTTTGAGCATGTTTTTACTAACCCTGGACAAAGAAATCTGTGGTAGAGCATAACTCCCCATCCTGAGTTACACTCTAAAAATTCTTTATGTTTTCAAACTCAGAAATTTCCTAGTTACATTTCCATGGATATTGCATCTGAGACTTCAGCAAGCTGTACTTTCCACAGAGATGATCTCTACAGTTGTTAGTACTGATAATCTAGAAATGAGCAGATATTCATTGGAAGTACCACACAGGACAACAATGCATTTCTCACAGTCTGCAAATGCCCTTTAAAAAAATTTCTAGTGGAGAGGTAGACCTTTCTCCCTCTTTAGCAAACTTTAACCTACAGACCCTGGACTTGCTTAGTAACCTGGATATTAGTTTAGTTATCCAGAGTTTTTTATTGTATACAACAAGTCAAGAAAAGTAATACCTAATTCACAGGCAACAACATTACTGAGAGTCTTTTCAGATTTCTATACCACTCTTTTCTTGCTGGATGAAGGAAGGTTTGGCTTTTACTTAGATTAGAGTTTCACCTGAGAGGAAAATCACTTGCTGATTTGCATGATTTGTATTCACCTGGGATCATTTATTTCAGATAAGGACCTAAGGTCAGAAGGGTTTGAATTGGAATCCTGCCGCAGCATGATTGCTTTAATGGATGTATCCTTTTCTGGTGAAAAGGGAGTGCTTGAAACCACTCCAGTCCACTATTTCTCACCACCACACACACCCACACAACTTAGTAAGCCAGGGAACAAAACAGCAAATTGTAGTCTGTAGTCAGATAACAAAGCATTCCTGGTTTGGCACATCTTAATTCCAGTAATCTCAACATTAGCATACTTGGCAGAGAAAAGCAAGCAGTCAGTATGACACTCTTCTTCAGGTATCAGAGACTGGCCAGCTGATGTACTAAAGCATGATTTTTTGATTATTATTTTTAAAACAAACTGCACATAACTACAGTTCTTGCCAACAAACTTACTCTATTTCTTTCTTCAAGTTTATAATGTATTACTTATTCTACTGTATGCTCAGCTGGCAGTGCATGCAGAACTTGGCTGGAACAAGTGCCATACAACACACTACAAGACGCTACATGGGGTTACCTCTGCGGCAACAACCCTCAGTTTTCCAGTTTGACATAACACAATTTTGAGAGAATGTAAGTGCATTCAAACCAGAACAAAAGTGTAACTACAACGCAGAGCCAGAGAATGGTTGGAGCCTAAACACATTTTTGAAAATCGCTTTAGTCAACACTTTGCTTACTTCTCAATTAATTTTAAGGAAGGCAGAAACAGCTTCCCTCTAGAGTAAAGCTCAGTTGTCTTTAAAAGCATTGGATGAGCTTCACATTTGGAGGTATTTCAGAAGAGCCCACTAAAACGTCCTACTCATGCACTTTTAGAATAGCTCGAGGCAAGGCTCTGTCTGTACCAGAAGTTTGCTTCTACACGAAGTACAAGTAGTACTTCACACTCCTGAAGCACTATGCTATGCACAATAACCAAAATGTTTACAAATATTTTACTGCACAGCTCAGCCAACTCTTGATGCTGAGGAGGTGCCCAACCCAGTTTCACATTCATCCCTTCACCAGTAATTTTCAGATTTAACTAATTTTATCTTAAAAATCTTGTGGGTTTTTTACCTGAATGTTTGCATCACAGACAGATGGCTCAGGGAAGATAAACTTTGATGAATTTCGACATCTCTGGGACAAGATTAAAAGCTGGCAGGTACTGCTGGTGTCTTCACTGCTCTTCTTCACAGCTCCTGCAGTGCAAATGCTCTGCAGGAAAACCAGAACTCTCCACATACACTGCAGCAAAAAGAAAGGCTAAAAAATAATTGTGAATTTGCGTCTAAGATTAAAACTAATGTCTCTCCTCATCCTACTTCACAGCCTAAGCAAATAGCCTGAATCTCTTATGTACTGCCTTCCCCCATGAGAGTAGCACAGAGGCATACAAATTGAAGGAGGAGAATGATGGGAACTGGAATCAGGCCTAAATAATAGCTTAATTAGGGTAATAAAGAGGGAGGATTAACAGCATAAACTCAAGTCAAATAAGGCTAGTCTGTAGAGGAGGGCTTTTTTGCTTCCCAGAGATTGGATCTAAATTATTTTACTTTGTGACTGAAAGGAAACCTGTGCTAACAACCCAGACTGCCCAGCAGTGGCAATATAAGGCACGTGGCAAAGCCTCCAAGTGGCTGAGGCACACATCCCATATCCACTCAGTGGGTGCATTCAAGAGAAGTACAAGTTTTTATTACTATTGTATGTATTTTTTTCTTTTTGCAGAAAATTTTCAAGCGTTATGACACGGATCATTCAGGAACCATTAACAGCTACGAGATGCGCAATGCAGTCAAAGATGCAGGTACTTTCCCCAGTGCAGTGTCCAACAGCTGAAGAAGCCTTGTTTTGTTTTGGTGCATCACAGGGTGAAATCAAGAACACAGTGACTTTTAAAGAACTTTTAAAGACAAATGCTAGAGAAATTATAAAATATTTTTTTCCCCCAACAGAGCTTCTCAAATATCCAAATGACAAGCCTTGTATGTCTTGCCAGCCAAGTAGGTCTCTTCAGCTCCTCTTTAATTAAATGAGTGATGCTCTGCTGTCTTAAGGATCTCCTGCTTGGGGTCCTGCTATTCCAGAGACCAGGGAGTGCTGAAGATGTTTGCTCTCATTTAAACTGTGGATTCTATACGTTTGTGTAAGTAACAAAGAACAGTGGAAAACCTTCAACCCAAGTGTACAGGCACTGAAACCGAGATGGAGCAGGTCTATGTCCAAGTTTGCATCACAGGCAATTGGGTCGACATTTCTTGAGTCACGTTAATGTTTCTTCAGTACTGAGCCACTGTGGGTTCAGTCTCTTCTACCTGCACAATGAGAAAGAAGTATTTTTGGAAAACTTGCAGTTAATGAAATTCATCCTCTAAAGAGAGACTTTGGATTTTGTTGTTTGTCTCAGACACACCAGTATGCTTCTTCCCCCAGGGAGCAGGCCTCCCCCCACAAATGTTTTTACCAGGTCTCTAAGGGAATGAGATGACCTCTTTGATCAGAAAATCTGTAGTATCACTGTTAACCTAGATGGGACGATTTCAGTGACACTTTATCTTCAGTAGTATTTTGGTACATCAAGGAACAGAAAAAAATGGCTACCTTGTACTTTACAAAACCTCAGTGATTCTGTGATCCTTTGCTGAAGACAAAACCACACCTGGATTTGGATGCCTGCTGTGGTAAAAATATGGGTAATTCTTATTTTCCAGGTTTCTGTTCTCACCAGGGGACTTGTCAATGTAAAAAAAGAAAATATTTAAGTACCTCCTGCCCTGACTTTAGAACTAAGAACATTTCACTCTTACAGCACATAAGCTGTGCATGACCTTGCGTTTAGCCAACAAAGAGCTGTACCCGAGCTGTGACAGACCCTTTCAAGGCACCGTCACAGGCTGCAGCATTCAGTGCCACAGTTCGGTCCCACCACGCCAAGGAGTTGCTTCCTTGTCTATTTTCTGACCACTGTTTAGTTGTGTTTTTATAGCAACTTCCTCCTGCACTTCTGTCCCCCAGTTTTAGCTGATTTCCCCTCAGCAGGCCCAGCTGAGCCATCAGGCCCTCTGGGGCTGCAGCTTTCCACACATACAGCCTGAGGTAACTTACATGCTAAGGGCCCTCTCAAATCATAATTTCAAAACATTGCTCCTGTTTCAGGAAAGCAGCTGGACACAGTGAATCTCCTTACAGCTTTACTTCATTTTGTTTAGCAGTTGCAGCAGGACCTTCCAGCCTGAGCCTCAGCTGGGCCTGGGGAGCGCCTGTAGCCAAAGCCCTCCTGGAGCAGCGCTTTCCCCGCCCGTGGCCCAGCTGTGCCCCGTTTTTGCTTCTGTGCAGGGTTTCGGCTGAACAACCAGCTCTACGACATCATCACCATGCGCTACGCTGACAAGAACATGAACATTGACTTTGACAGCTTCATCTGCTGCTTTGTGCGCCTGGACGCCATGTTCCGTGAGTGGCTGCCCCGGTTTCACAGCACTACCTCCCCTCCTCCCCCCAAACACAGCCATGGATCCACAGAACGGCTTGGGTTGAAAAGGACCTTAAGGATGATCTGGTTCCAGCCCTCCTGCCGTGGGCAGGGACACCCTGCATTGGACCAGATTGCTCAGAGCCCCATCATACTCACAGCAAATTTGTTCACAGCACTAATGCCTATGTAGGGTATTAATTATTAAAGACATGTGCTTAGAGAATCTAAGTTATGACAAGCTGTCTCATACAAACACAAAAAACCCCACGTTTCTCCTTGAATTAGCTAAGGAAAAATGCAGCAGAAACACCTGCTGATGCCACAAGTAAAGACCTGTGCAAGTTTGCATTTCACAACAGGAGCATCATTTGATTTCCTGTCTGGGAATCATTACTCACACAGCAACCTAATCTACTCCATGTATTTTTGTTTCCTTACTTTAGGGGCATTCCACGCCTTTGACAAAGATGGAGATGGCATCATTAAGCTCAATGTCCTGGAGGTAAACTGCTTTATGACAGTATGTCTAACACAATGTCACAATACTAAATTTTAATTGTATTAATCATTGTACATATTTTCAAGGGAGTATTCTACAGAGTTCATCTAAAATTATCATCTAATTGGTAAGAGGCCGCAAAACCTCCTAAAAAATTTGCTACCAATTTTACACAGAAAACATCCATGATCTGCCAGCAACAGCTGCTCTGTAAGACTCCAGCTGGTGCTGAAGGGCACTGCTGCGGCCTCTTTGTATCATCTTTAAAGTACATAAAAAAACTTTTGAGATTTCTTTTATGAGGCAATTTAGATCAAACACAGTGATATGGTGTTAAATGATAACGGGGATTGGCATTGTTCTTTACCTTTTAAAAATCTTATTAAGAAGAATTAGGAAGTTTCATCTTAAAAGCATGTCCTCTGTTAGGGAGACCATTAAAAACACCCTTCACTTTTTGCAAGAGAAGGAGAAATAGGAACAAGAGACTCAAGAAAAAATCCCCCCACTGCCTCTCTACTTCATGCTAAGTGATAGTAAGCAGCTGCCTTCCAGTTAGAGATGGTGGTGTCTTCATACAATTTGGGGGAGGATGCCAACAACTCTTCCATCCTTTAACTCTTCTTTCAGTGGCTGCAGCTCACGCTGTACGCGTAACACCGGAGCCAGCGGCCACCTTCGTCAAGAACACTCTGAAGACTTCCAAGGAACTAGCACCATTCATCCCAAGGGCAAACAAGATCAATTCCTAATTATGTCGTTCAGTCACCAAGATAAACAGCACATAGGAAGAAGCCCTTGGAAAAAGAGACAACCATACTCTCATAGACAGGACAGTGCACATATTTTGTAACTACTTTTATAGCATCCTGACATTTTTCCTTTGGCAACAAGGATTAATTTATTGATGACTGAATTAAGCTTCCTCTGCATAGTGAAGACATGGAGAATACATACTTGTTTTGCTTGTGCTGACAACTGGAAAGGTCTTTCCTCAAGTCAGGTGAAACTGGGACTGTATCTAACTGTGAACTCAGAGATGTTTACTGCCACTTTGTGATTAGTCATTAACTCTTTGTCCTGCCCTTGGTATTGTCCTTTCATCTCTTTGTAATGTTTACTGAATACTTCACATGAGATTGTGCTAGTTACATTAATATTGTGCAACCCAACAACTCAGTTGCAGATTTGGCTGTGCAGGTTGGATCTCTGCTATGTAGAAATGGGAGAGTAGGGCACGACAGACTGCAGTACTATATCAGCATGACCACTTTGGGAATATTATTCCAACAGGCAAGTACAATTAGTTTAATGGAACCAAAAATAAAATCAATTGGATTTTTGGCCTAGGCTTTTTTTGGTTTTATTCTGGAAGAACAGATGAAGATGAAATATTGAGCACTCTTCCATCATTCTCCTGAATATACAGCAGCTTTTGGAGTTTATGGGAAGTGTGAAATTAGCTTAACATCTCAAATATGCCAGTTGCCAGTTTACTCCTTGAATGCATTTGGGAAAAAAAAGAAGCACTTGAGAGGTTCCCTTGCTACCAGCTTAAAGGATGACAGGTTTTTACGAGTACAATTAAAAAAAATGGAAGGATAAACAAAACATGCAAAGAACAGACTTTGTAAGAACTGTCTACTTAAGTTGTCTAGTGGTGAAAAGTAGCAAAGCAATCCACTAATGTAATGCAAAATTTTAAAAACAAATCGTAGTATCCACTCAAAGCTATTCCAGCGAGTAGCTCATTTAACTGAAAGGTCACTAAGACACCAAAAACCTTCTGACTATAAAGTTCTTAGTGTTGTCTTGCACTGTAACTTACTCTGAAAGAGTAAGAGAATCCTATAGTTTATCTGAAAAATATTTATTCTCCTTCAACTTTTTTTTTTAACCCAAATAATTTTTAAGATGACTGGAACACTTGAAGCCCTGGCTTCCAGCCATGCCTTACCTCCACTGAGCTATTATTTTCCATACAATTATGGCAGAGATGCTCTTAGTTGGGATGTTCAGAGCAAAAACAAAATCTTATCAGTCAAAAGATCAAAATCAAGATTTTTAATTGGCAACTCAAAACTGGTCCTTACAGTTCTGGTGAGTGAACTACCAACAAGCTATAGAGCTCGAGAGAACCTCCCCTGCAATGGGCCATGAAGCAAGGCAGGCAGCACATCATCTTGGAGGCACCAGTTGAGTGGAGGACAGCTTCATTTCCCTGCCAAATGACTAGGTCTGAGATTCCTGCACACTTTTAACATTCCTGCCAGTGCTAGAGCTTCAAAGTGGCCTGTCTGATTTTGTCCAGCCCTCATAAAACAGGAAAAAAATCCAGAACAAAGTCAAGTTCTACCAAGTCCTGTGAAAAAATCATTCTATTTAAAACAAAGGAGAAACAGACAAACCAGAACAATATAAAGAATTTTATTTTTTTTTCATTTCTTCTTTTGCCATGTAAAGTTTCATTATTACACTCACAGCTTTGTACCAAAGTAGGAGAAGAAAACCATGATCAATCTGTGCACATGTTCTACACAGCTTCAATTACTAAATATTCAATCAAGTTGTTTTATTCCACTTCCATTCTTCAAAAAGACTGTTTAACATTACAGCAAAATGAAATCCGAGAAGCTGGCAGGTGCATATAACAGAATATATACCTACACAGTTTGCTCTTTGAGGACTAATTGTTTTACAAACAGTAGCTGAAACCATTTCCTTATCCTTCCTCACATATTCTGCAACTCTGGACAACTTAGACTGCTTGAATTATAGTACCATACAAGCCTGAAAACCAAGATTCACCTGTACCTGTGTTTTAATTCAACTTAAGGGAAAAATATTTTCCCAAGAAAAACATTTCCCCTGCCATTTATTGCAAATTTGCAGTTATCATTTACCTTGATCCAGCATGATTGTACTGTTTGAAAATGTGCATTAAGAACTGCCCTACTTCAAACACACCACACAGCCAAGCTCCTGCTATTTTGCAGAAGCCAACTTATGTGCTGGTAATATAAACTGTTTAAGGTCTGTAACTCACATGTAAGTGACACAAGGTAAGCAGAAGCCTGGATATTTAATGCATCTTTGTACCAAGGGATGCAGCAGTTTTCCCTCCGTCCCCTTCCACATACAGAAGCAGCAGTGTTAGGCCAGACTGTTTTGCACTGCCAGATAGCTGTTACTTTTCCCTGAAATTTGAAGGAGAAAGGAGAAACTAATATAGACCAATCCCAAAAGGCCCCTAAAGGGCCTGCCATATGTAGTCATCCATATAGCAAGTCCAAAACTCATTTTTTTAACATTTGACTAATAAAAAATCCACAGCTAACCATAAAATAAATCCTCACTCTACTTACTCTTCCACCCACAACTTTTTACTTGCATAAAAAACAAACCGAAAACAAAAATAAATAGTCCTGAAACTGGCTTCAGATGTGCAGTACTGCTTTTCATGCAAATATTACTGTGTTAAATGTCACAAACAGCCCACCTTCCCAAAATTATTACATTCTTCAACTAGAGGTATATCAGGATCCAAAACCCTAAGTTGCAAGCCCAGAGAAGATCTCATTAATCAATGCCAACAAACAAACATTAGTTTGGCATCTCTCTTCTGCAACTGCCTCCGGAAGAAGTAAATGGCTGATGGTGAAATCTGCACCAAATTCCAGCTGAACAAATAGGAAACCTCCCCATGTAACTCTAGAGAAGCCTGGGGATTTCCACAGCTGCACAACCTCATAGCAAATCCTTTTAAGATATCCTCATGACAAAGCAGTACAGCATTTTCCTCTGAACCCCTGAGGATTTTTTAAAATTGTTTCTAATTTATGAAGCAAAATTTTTCACTCATGCAGCTCTGCTATCTTCCCACCTCTTATCCATTTTAGGATTCTTACAGTATATCTGAAATGACCCACAAAGTAGCAAAAGACACCACTGATAAAGCTGGACTCCAGAAGCCCAGACTTTTCAGGAGGATTGTTTTCAAGACAGATAAGGAGATATCATGGACCACACAAAAAGAAAGACTGCTTCCACCAACTAGAAAAGATAAACCTCACAAGCAAATGGGAATGCAAATAAAGTGTAATAACTGTTTGTGGCAACATCTAGTGAGAAAGATCTCTATATGTTCTGGAAAACAGCTGAAAGAATGTAAAGACTCAGAAGGGAGAAGTAACAAAACCTACTGTCACACACATTTTTCAGAATGCCACTATTGCCCCACTGGCTTGTCCTTGGGACACACCTCCACACCTTCACTGGCAGCAGAGTCCATGAAGGACAGCTTAGGACGCCCACACTGTTTATGCCACACTTACATGCTCCCTCACTGTGGTTCAAAAAACTCCCAGAAGAACTCCTGAATATCAAAACTTTTGGAAATGGTTTAAGTATTACGCAGTCTTCTGCTTTTAGGTCATGAAAAAACCCAAACAAATGCTCTCAGATTTTAGAGCATTACACCCTCCATCATAAAACATCTACACCATTTAAAGAATTCCCCTGACTTGATTCTCTATTGAATTGCTTCATCCACAGACCACAGAAAGAAAGATTAAAAAAAACCCAACACCAAAACCACAAACATACATCCCCCAAAAACCAAAACAAAAACACCCTCAGAACAGCCTGAGGTCTGAGCCACATACTGGGGCTTTTTGCTATCCACAAACAGCTTAATAAAAAGTAAACAAACAAAACCAATCACCACAAAAGCACTGGAACCTCAGAGATTCCCATGTCTTTGAAGTAGGATGCTACTGCATCTCATTCTTATTTTACTCCAGTCTCACAAAAAATATTCATCAGTGTCAGAGCAATTCTGCTTGTCTGCTAAGGTAACACAAAACCAGTGTGCTCCAAAGAAGGCCCTGAAACTCCTTTATTTGATGGCAGTGGAACATCCACAGGCTTTCCTCAATCATTGACTTTCTTGGCCTGAAAAGGCTTCTTTATAGTCAAAGAACGAGGCTGTAAAACTTATTTGGTCTGTGGCTGACAAGTCTGAAAGTGGTTGTGAAAAAGATACCCAGTAAAAGCAGTAGTCCACTCAGTTTTCTTGGAAAAGCACTGGATTAGTGTACAAGCAGCTCGGTTCACTGTCTTCTCTTACAGCCTAGGAAAACCTCTGCTTATTTTATCCTGAGCAGCAAGTTAGGCAAAAGTGAACACAAAGCTCCTTGCTAGGTTAGTCTCAATGTTAAGAGGGTTCTTTGCTAAATTAGTGTCATTAGGGGAGAGAGGATGGCAAGTGCCAGAAGTGCATTTCACTGAACTTCACAAGGTGAAGTGATCCCCCTCAAGGGACACCTGCAGGGGAATCCTGACAAGTTGAAAGTCTTCCCTCTGCACTGGCCTCTCTGTGGTACTTGCTGTGCATTAGTAGAAACAAGACTTTTACATGTGATACGCATTTCATATCCTCAGCTTCTGCTTGAGAACTTTAGACTTTAAAATCCTGCTTCATTCTTTCCAGTTGACTTTTCGTGAACTTGATATAGCCCAAGCCAATTAAGTCAGTTCACAACAGAAACAAAACACTACCAAAGTGGATGCACAAAACACACAGTGCCTTTGCATTTCTCTTGGTTTGCTATGCCATGAGGATATGGGACTACAAAGCTCAGTCCCTAAAATTCCACATAAAATCAGCAATCCAATTATGGTGTTTCATCAAGATAGCAGTGGTTGTTATGCTGGTCTTTAACTAAAAGAAAACCAGACACCACTTACTTCTTTCCCATACATAAGGACCTATATTGAAAAAGACTAAGATTGCAAAGCATGTGAGTAGAGCCACTGTTCTGGCTGTTTTGCTGCTACTGGCATCTCTCTCAAGAAATAACCGCTTTCCTCAAAATAAACAAAATACCTCAGGAGGTATGATATCTATCACTGTATATATTGTGCCAGTTACAGCAATTTTTACACAAGGAATAAAAAATAAGTTACAATTAACATTAAAAAATTAATTTATTCCAGCCTCCATAAAATAACTCTTCTTTTTATGAAGAAAGTAAAAACGTACACTGGATATTCAGGTTACATTGTTAGAATTTGTGATATTCTGGTTTGCAGAATTTTATTAAAATCAGCTAAAAACTGGATACAACAGAACCAGACATGTCTTAGACACATAACAGGCTTCAAACTGAGTTTGAAAACAGCAGCACCTATTGTAATCTAAGTTCTCAACACCCCTTTGGAGATCCCAAAGACTATGCTTCTTAAAAAAACAATAAAATCACCTGAAAAAAACAAACAACAAATAAACAAGGCAGACAAGAGGAAGGAATATTCTTGTCCACCAATGAATTAAAAACTTGCAAGAACCTGGGCTAAGTCTTAATTACCAGCCTTATTTCTACAGAGTGCAACACAACCTGCAGTCTCCGTAGCAATGCATTTCAGCCCCACTTAGTGTTTGCATTCCAAGTGGGAAAAGAAAGAGGAAAGACTGGAGTAAGAAACTGATGTTATGTGGAATAATTATGACATAAAAAATTACTTCCCAATGTGGGAGGTGAAAAGCGTCATGAGTCAATCCTGCTGTCATCCTCAGCATGTCTTTCAATGTGTCCTACAGCATCCTAGAAAAGAATCAGAGAAGTCAATTTAAAAAAATCATTATAATCATCACAAAAAAACCACAAAAAACTTTGCAAAAGATTCTAGAAGCCTCAGTGAAAGTGACATTCTAGATAATATACATTTGTTTGGCTTAAAGCTTCTAAAAAGATAAATAATATCATTGTCAAGCTATTAAATCATATATATGAAGTGTTTCACATACCCATCATTAACGGGAAATAAAACCCAGCTTCCTTTTTGATTAGAACAGCAAATTAAATAAACACATCATATCCAAAGCCAGCACTTAAAGAGAAATTAAGGATTTTACTGTTTGTTAATTCTCGAAGAAACCTCCTTCCTTTCCATATTCTGGAAAGCATTCAAAGGAAGGCAGCTTATATCGCCAAGGACTAAAATGTAGATTTTACAGATCAGTCTATAGGTAACAGACCTCCTCACACCCATTCCCCAATCCTTTCCACATGACTTAATCCAACTCTTATGCCTTCATTTTTAACCCCTTCTCTGCTAGCTTTTATCCAGAAGTTTATGCTCTACTTATTTAAAGACTGGTTTTGCTAACAAACTCATGTGAAAAATAAACAACAATGAAAGAGGTAGCAATGGATAAAAATTAAAAGGATAAAAACCTTTTTTCAAGGCAGATATTTGTTCATCTTATAAAGACATCTTTCCTTCAAAAAATTTCCTAATATCTTGAGTAGAATTACTTTAATAATTTAAGAATTACACCATTTCCATGTAATATTTTAGGATCAAACTGTTTTAAATTGACCATATGTCAAATTATCATAGCTGTACTCTTCATCTGCCACAGGCTCAACTGAACCCTGTTAGCATTGGATGACTGTAACCACATCCAGTCAAGCCTGCCAAAACTAGAAAAACTTAACCCTTTTCAGGAGAAATAGGGTCAAGTCCCACAATTGTGGTGATATAAAGTACTTAATATTATCAAATACAACCATGTTATTTCAACCACATACCTGCTTGGAACCTTTCCTGGAAGTAAAGAAAGCATCACAGTTCTTCCAACGACATTTCAGGGTCTGAAAATTTGGATTGGTGTGGTCAGTTAGCAGGTGTTGTTTCAGATGGTCCACAACTCCAAAGATCAGTGAACATCCATGCCACTGGTAGAAAAAACAACACATCACAATAAGCCAGGGAAATACAATTTTTGCTAATGCTTTTCTTCCTGCAATTTCACAATATTCTTCCAAGACTGTAAGCATGCATGCCAACTCCTGTAAGTTTTGTATCTTATTCCATTTCCATTTTCAAAGGTCTCTATTCCTTTAATTACAGCTTTACGGAAATTCTTCCTGCCTTTAGCCAAGCCTAGACCATCAGCAGGAATGGCAGGAGGAAGAGAGGACTTAAGCCTTTACAAGATTTAATCTCACCTGTGACAAAGTCATTTGGAATTTAAACTTATTTAGCAGAGTAAATCAGCTTTTCTATGTCACTCAGCCAAAGTTTTTGGTTTTAAACAGTTACAGGTCACTATCTAAAAACTGCCAGAAAGAAGAGTAATTTACACTAACAACTTTTTAAAAAGCATATATATATATATATTTATCTATATATATATACACACACAGCAAAGACAAAAAGAAATAAAAGTAGTGATATATACCTAAGTGATATATACTTTGAAAAGTACATACACATTTAGAAAAAAAATGAATTAGAAAAAAATCTAAGGTCAAGCTACCCAAGACTAAGTGAGTAGAGACCACTCCCAGAAAATTCAATAACAAAGGAAGGCTAAAAACATTTTGCTAATTACCCAGCATCGATAATTTTGCATCAGATTAAGCCTCACAGCTCTGACACTACCATCATAGCATCCAGTGTAGATCTGTAAAAGAAATATTTATGGATAAGCATGCTGGGAATAAAAGAAAAAAAAAAGTAAAATTTTGAAGGACACTTCAGTGTAGGTAAAAACAATGAAATATCAGCATGCAAGGCTTCTACCTATTTTAAAAATAGGTATAACCAAATTCTTTTAAGATTTGCATTCATAGTTCACAAAAACCTACAAATGAATAAGAAATGTTTCCATAACCTCTTTTGTTGATAGTGTCATGTGTGTAACAGTTCAGAAAACTTTAAATTATGGTACTATCCACTAAAGTTAAAAAATATGTAGGTGTAAATGTCAAGTTATATATGTCCAGGACTTAACCAGTTATATGTATATCAAAAAGGAATGGAGAGGAAGTATGTGGCAGAACATCAGAATTTCAGAAAGACTGATGCAGACCCTTTCACTCATCACTGAACTACTCATCTGAACCCTTCTTCAATTTGAGAATGCCCACGACAGACCACTGTTGGGGCCCAGTTCAAACCTCAGGTTGGACTCACATGAGATGTGATGCTTGGGCAGTATGTATTCCAATTAGGAGGAAATCTGTTTCTTTGGACTTAACTTTTCTGTTATTACAGATCACTACTATACCTTGCATTTTACAATCTCAAAGAAACTTTGCAAGCCAATTCCTAGACATGCAGACAAATAAGTGCTTTTAAAGACTATTTTAAGAAATAGTTATCCAGAAGTGCTTCGGAAATTTATCTTGCGGGGCGAATGCATGAAGAAACCTGTACACCTGAATCAATTGCACACCTTTGTTTATGTTCTGTCAAAGGTTACTAGAGGTTTGACTGTGGGTGAAGTATATCTCTAGCATCTGAGTGATTCCCTTGAGTAAAAGTCAAACAGGACTGACACTTGAAAAAGCAGAAGTATTTTACTATTTCTAGAGTCTTCACTGTAATCATCACTGCAAAAAGAACTATCGTTTTAAGACTACTGTAAGCTAAATGGTGATTTTTCCCCAGACAACAATATTGCATAAATATAAAGCTGTTATAGCAACTTGATTTTTTGACTAAGAACAACTTGGAAATACAGCTAAACAGCAGGTTGATTTCTTTATCTGAAGAAATTAAACTGTCTTGTATGCACCTGTGGCAATTACAACCTTCTCTTTAAGACCAGTGAAAAGAAGGGAGTTACCATGCTCTTATGGATGGTCATACACATGATCATATCTGTGTGGCCTCCATAGACTTGCAAGCGGTCGTGTGACTTGAAAGAAACAGAAATAGACACTTAATAACATGACATTTTTTAAGAGCCATTTTTCACAGACATGTAAAGGATAACACTTCCAAGAGCAGTTTCCTTGGTAGTAATTAAACTGCTGTGGTGGATTCCAAACTTTATAGCTACCTTGAAAGCTCAGTTTTGCTTACTTTGCTTCTGAGAGTCTTTTCGTCCAACTAAGCACTCGTTCTCTCAGCAAACAAAACTAACATTTCCCCACTTTTCTGAGCTGTCATTGTCTTGGAATAACCCAGGTTCTAAAAAAATGGTTTAGGTTAAATTCTTTAAAACCCATGTATTTTGGCTGATGAGACAACTATATATACTGAATGACAGGAAAGAGAGGGATGGGCTAGAGACCGGCAAGTACAAAGATGACTTCTATTTGACTTCAAAATCATTAATTAACACATATTAGATAAATGCCATTATTTTCTTACCTGTAGTTCATAAACACGAACAAATTTATCCAGACATGCTGTCACCATGACTTTCCCAAGAATGTTCACAACCGTTACTGCATGGTTATGGCCCTTATAAATCCGTACCAGCTCTCCAGTCTGCATCAAGAAAAAGCAAAGGTAACTTGGGGTTTGGTTTGGTTTTTTTTAAACAAAAGAACAAAATGGTTTTACCTAACCTAGAAAGGGTAGCTAGGTTCAATGCTCCCTACTCAGAAATGGAAACACGCTTTATTAGACTTCCATTCCTTGTGAAGGCACTTACAGATTATGATCAAATGCTACTTATCCTTTTGTTTGCCCATCCTAACACAGAGCCATTCCAGTACAACAGAAATGCATGGGTCTGTGTAAAGTTCTCTCTCCTCTTCTTCAGCTTCTGAACATGAGCCACCAGTGTGCCCAGGTGGCCAAAAAGCCAATAGCAGTACCAGGAATAGTGCGGCCACCAGGACCAGGGAAGCGATTCTTCCCCTGTACTCAGCACTGGTGAGGCCACACTTCGAGTGCTGTGTCCAGTTCTGGGCCCCTCAGTTCAGGAAGGACATTGAGGTGCTGGAGTGAGTCCAAAGAAGGGCAATGAAACTGGTGAAGGGTCTGGAGCACAAATGTAATGAGAAGCAGCTGAAGGAGCTGGGGTTGTTTAACCTGGAGAAGAGGAGGCTCAGGGGGAACATTATCACTCTCTACAACTCCCTAAAAGTAGGGCATAGCCTGATGGGGGTCGGCCCCACTCCCATGCAACCAGGGACAGGAGAAGACAAAATGGTCTCAAGCTGTGCCAGGGGAGGCTGGACACTAGGAAGAAATTCTTCACAGAAAGGGTGATTAGATTTTGGAATGGGCTGCCCTGGGAGGTGTTGGAGTCCCTGGAAGAGCTTAGGGAAAGACTGGATGCTGACAATGTCATGGTCTAGCTGATGTGGTGGTGTTCGGTCACAGGTTGGACTCTATCATCTCAGAGGTCTTTTCCAACCTAATTGATTCTGTGATCTCTTTCCATCATTAGTTACATATTCCCACCCATCTTGAAACTAGTACCATGCTATTATTATTAGGATCAAGGATCAGTTAGCAAATATAGCTAAATACACAGAAATACACTTTTTTTGTCAACTAAAATTTCCCTCTGACAAGTTTCTTAATCTAACTTATCGCATAGCTACCTGAATGCTTCTGCTAGGACTGAGGGAAGATGGCATAAAAGAGGGAGAGAATGGTAGGCTAGAGACAAAGCATTCACGACAATACAACAGCTTTTGAACCATCTAGCTTGGAACATAGTGTTCCTCAAGTGCTTCCAGTAATAAAGAAACTCTTTCCCCACCAGAATATCTCACGTGGCTTTTCTTTGAACCCCTTCCATAATTTTGTAGTAATAGTTGCAAAAGCAAGATGCCCAGATAAAAAGGCGTTGCCTATCATGTGACAAGAGTCAGCCCACTTATGTAGCCTCTTCATGCCTCCAGAGTTACCAATAGTGCATAGTCACATTCACAAAATCACGAGACTTTCTTTCCTGGAAGCAATCTGCCCCAGCAGTCAGTCAAATATTAAGGAAATACTGACTTTATAGCATAGGAATTCAGTGCCTTAATAGCAAAAGTCATTCCATCTTTCTAATAGGAGACTTACGTGAATGTTGTGGGCATGGACAGACTGATCGCTGGAGCCACTGAATACCAGATCATTCACAACCTTAAAAAAAAAAAAGTTTTTGTATTTTGTAACAGATATGGAAATGGGCAAGCAAAACATGAAGACACTGTTCAGTTTAAAGTTGTACTGTAATATTTCCTAAATTTGAGAGCTTTAAAATCAATCAAGAGTATGAAGGAAAAAGCATGCACTGAGTTCTTTACATAAGAGCTAGAAAATGTATTACAATGATTTTTGACACTTCACAACTGACATAAGAAGCTGTTAACTTGCAGCCCACCAGGCCAACACATCCTACCTATGGATTATTCTCATGGACAGCTCAGCAGCAAATCGGGGACAAAGCGAACTGACTGCAGAATGCTGCTCTGCACATGCACAGTAAAGCCCAATGTTTCCTGGAAATTTTGGACATGCTGCATACATATACACTGGTCATGTAAGAAAAATGATGCTCCTGACCCCTAAAAAGTGACAGGACAAGAGGAAACAGCCTCAAGTTGCACCAGAGGAAGTTTAGAATGGGTATTAGGAAAAAGTTCTTCACTGAAAGGATGATCAGGCATTGGAACAGACTGCCCAAGGAAGTGATGGAATCACTATTCTTGAAGTGTTCAAAATATGCCACATGCCACATACATGTGGCAGCTGGGGACATGAAATATGGCAACCAGAGACAATTTCCCTACCAAATTGCTCAGTTTTTAGAAATTAAAATAGAGAAGTCCTCTATTTCCTATCACAATCTGCTGATGTCACAATGCCTCATCTGCTCCTCATTTTAAGCATTCTTTGTCCAAAATGTATTTTCAGAGACACTTGCCTTCATGCAGAGAATAGTCTTGCTGTGACCTTCCAGGGTTCTGAGAAGCAGCCCGTTCCGTGCATCTCGCACGCTGATGGTGCAGTCATAGGAGCCCACTACCAACAACTTGCGTGCTCCTTCCTGAGCTGTGGCTAAACAGCTCACTGCTCTAGGGCCATGGCATTCAAACGTATCAAGCTGTTTATTATTCTGGTGGGGGAAGAATGAAATGGCATTTAAGAATTAAAATTTTGCTACAACACTGACTAGACCATCAAGTCCTTTTTGTGTTGAGCTTGTTACAGCAACTGATTGCAGTTTAGTAACACACAAAATAGCAGTGGTAAGAATTGCATCTCAACAATTAAGTTTCCAAATCAAGGAAATAACTCCTTATGTTACAAAGACCAGGAGGAACCTTGGAAAACATAACAATACAGCACAGTAAGAAAGAAAGGTAAACAAAGAGACAGGGAGATGGGACAGCTCCATGCATGGACAAAATAAACAACCAAAAGGGGTTAACAGTGACCATTTATACCAAAATGCTTTCATTACAAATACATTTACTACTGTAGATGAAGAATGGAAAGAAACACAAAGAGGAGAGAAACAGCATCACAATAGGCTTTCAGGTGCCAATATTTAAACAAACTAACCTTTATGCTGAAAGTAACCACAGTGCCATTTGAAAGACCTGCATAAAGGATCCGCCATCTACTGTGTAAACAGAGCACTCGATCTTCCAATTTAAACTGTTCCATGAGCTCTTTGGTCTAGCAATGGAAAGAGGTACTTAAAGATTTCATTAACTGAAAATAATTCAAGGAAAAAAGCCTGAAATGAGTGATGATTTTCACTTTTTAAACCAACAGAACTGGAGAAAAACATCTGAAAGTCTGGTGTCACACGACAGTTTGATCCTCATTTTAATCAGAACCATCTCCAAGGCCTCACTGCACTTCAGCAACCACTTATAACCCTGAACACTTTATTCTAGTCACAACCTCTAATGCATATAGAAATTTATACTGACTATATATATACACACATATGAAAACCATCTGTTATACAGTTGAGGTTGAGGATTCCCCTTTAAGTTCCCCACAGGGAACTTAAGGGTTTAAAACCCCTGGCAGTTTGCTCCCAGAAGCAGGTATTTGCTTTCTAGTCCTTCAAGTCACAGGTTGGGCAAGCCTTTTTATCATTTATCCTCAAATATCCAGCTTCAGGAAGCCTCAGTCTGCTCTTTCACCTGCCCTCAGCATAACAGATACCTGTTCTCTCTATGGCTGCTCTACAGATAGAGCACAGAGCCTTCCATAAGCAATGAAATTAGAAATACAGGAAGACAAGTAAGATTCATGGCCAAACAACTATCCTGCACTTTGGTGTTCCCAACATCTGGGATCATACCATGCTGTTCAGGCAAAAACTTTACTG
Organism: Ifrita kowaldi; assembly: GCA_013398055.1. Taxonomy (NCBI): domain Eukaryota; kingdom Metazoa; phylum Chordata; class Aves; order Passeriformes; family Cinclosomatidae; genus Ifrita; species Ifrita kowaldi. The sequence continues at coordinate 571,398 of VZRS01007687.1, read as the reverse complement.
ACAAGCTAGCCAAAAGATTAGGGCAGTAAATCAGTTAATAGTTGGATATTTGTTTGTGCAGTTTTTTTTCCCTGCTCTCCTCTAATGAGGTATGAAGTGGTGTCCATGTCCAGATCACATGGGTTTAAAAGGCTTTTAAAATTTATATTTATAAAGAAACACTTGCATAAAAATGCAGCATATGTAAATCGAAACAGTTTGAGTACCTTGATATTGTAACAGTTGATAGTGTGGTCACTTGAGCCAGTGTAGAGTGCAGCATTCTTCCCATTCGTCTGAGTGACCAGAAGGCAGTTCACTTTTGAAGTATGTCCTTCGAAGATGGCCACACACTTCCTGCTCTAAAAAGGGAAGCATGGAGTCTGTCAGCATAAAGGCCATAATAGCACTTGGGATATGCACCTAGCAGAACAGGGCAGGACAGCCAAAAAAAAATCAGGATACATGTGGCAATCTATCCCCCCTTGATCTTCTCATAGGGAGAAGGGGCTGGGGAGGTGGAGAAGAGAAGTTTAAGAGAGGAATAGTATAAAATAAATGAGGTGCTTGAAAAAGCAGCTGCTTCCTTTACTATACAGTAAGGCATTATAAAAGACAACTTTGTGATTGCAAATAATCTAACACCACTTCCACAACCTTACTTACAACGAGATTGTAGGCACAAACTGTTTTGTCTGCTGAGCAGGTATACAACAAATTTCCAAAAATCTGAATAGCATTCACTGCAGCCAAGTGTCCCTCAAAAGCTCCCTCTGTAGGTTCTTCATCCTCACCTGGCTCTGAAGACACTTCTGTAGGACAGAAACATGCGTACTTTTGACTACGGGAACACAGTTAAGGAAACACCCTGCTGTGGTTTGTACTGCCAACCAGCAGAACTATTTCAGGGGCTCAGCATCTTTAAGTCAAATTTCATTGTGGAGTCCAGAGGGACTGTGAATGTGACAGAGGGCAATATAAAGTGTTAAAAAGACCTTCATATGACACTAAGTCCAGAAATATCTTTAAAATTTAAAAGAGATTGTACTATTGTTTGTCCTAGAGCTCTACAGAGACTGTAGAGCAATAGTGTTCATGTGGGAGGGCAGGGAGATGTGGAGGAGTCAAGACACAACACGTTCAATGTAAGATGATGTAAGTGAGTACATGTCACTTCCCACTTCAGTTTTGAGTGCAAGCTTTTATCTTCAGGGCAAAATTCCCCTATGGAATTGGAAGCAGATTGATCAAGACTTAAGTCAAAGTCCTGCAAGATACTACATACAAAGCATCAGAAGGCAAGCTTAAAAGATATACCTGAGGAGTTCTTTGATCCTCTTAGGGATGATATGGAAGTCTGTGTCTCAGCCACACTGTAACACAAAAATAAGCACCAGTGAGATTGGACTTTGCCTGTTCATTTTCAGACAAAATACTGGGGTAAGTAATACCCCAAAACACAAGACTCTGCAGTTAGTAGAAAATATGCTGCGACAGATAAACTCAAAACCACACTGGGCAGCCCTCTTCTTGTATTAAGAGAAACTAGTAGGTAACAAGACACATTCATTTGTTGACCAAAAAAGCCAAGTCAGTTTTTATTTTCCTTTTCATTTCACTCCTGAAGTCACTGATGTAAGACTTTCTGAATGGAAGGGGGAAAAAAAAAAAAAAAAAAGCGAAAAAAAAGGAGGCCTCTTCCGAATACTACATAATACTAATAATTTTACTTTTGAGAGGTCTACAATAATCTCACCTTCTTTTCCCATCATTCCTATAATTTGTGCCAATCTCACTGGTGGAGCTCACTTCATCATAACCAGAGCAAGATGCCTCTAGGACTGCTTGATCCACAGAATTGCATGAATCCCTCTTTGATGGACTGTCTGGTTTTTCATCTCCTGACTCTGATGAACCAACATGAACCACCTCGCACTGAGGTGCTGAAACTTCCACTAGTTCCAGAGAAGCATCACTATCATTCTCATCTTTGTTTTGTGCTGTGTGAGCAGGAACTCCACCCTCCTCTCTTGGAGGAGTAGATGTAGTAACTTTTTCTCCTTTAGGAACCTTTCCACCCTTGACTTTCCGGACAGGCTTGGAATCAATCATATCCTGCTCTGTATCGCTGTTGTCTGGCACATGGGCTGCCCTCAGAGTCTTCTTCTTCCTTAACCTTCTCCTCCTTCTATTCCCCTTCTCTGCTGGGACTGCAGCAGCTGCCAAGTGTTGCTCGGATGGTTCTGCTGACAATTTGGGGGTTTTATCCATGGGCATTTCTAGAAGGACCGAATGCGTTGAAAGAGAAGTGCTACACTGACCCAGTAAAAATCTTTCAGCAACTGTATCATTTGCTTCTCTCTTGCTGAAAACAGGCATTGAAAGAGGTGAAGTGTTCTCAGGAAGTCCAGACTGTCCCTTGTCCACAGCAGGCTTGTGGACATCTTGATTAGTGTGTTGGAAACAAGCTGCCAGCTCTGATAGGGATATGGCTGCAGTGATAACTGGATACACTGAAGTTTCCTGGTTGGTCTCTTCTAAAGAAAACAGATTAGTGTTACATTCAATCTGTACAGCAATAACTATTTATGCAAAGTGTCTCTCCCTGTATTTTCTGTTTACACTTAATTGTGCACGTAAAGTACACATACCTACATGTTGAAAACTAAGTGCACATGCAGACCTGATATTTCAGTCAGCTGTCCAACCTTTAAAAAACATAACAGGGGAATAAATGTTTATCCACGTACATAGAAATAAAGGAATGGGGCACATCAGTCAAGCTTCTGGCTGGCTATATGCTTTTAAAGTTCTGACAATCTTCGGTGAATCCTACACTGTTGACTTAAGATGCTATCACCCCCCTCTGTGTGCTCCCTTGCCAGCTGTCACAACTGCTGTAGAGATGATATTAATCAATGCATGCCAAGTACGACTCAGCTGTTCAGTGACACAGTTTGAAAACCTTGTGCTCAACCCATCTGAATTATTACAGCTATTATATACAGTTGTTTCTACCAAGTTACTTGGACCTAATTCAAGGTAGATTGTCATGCACAACCCACTCTGCAGCACTGTACCTTTATCCTGGGAATAGCAGCAATGTAAGCCATGACGGTAGGCTTTAGTTAGTTACTTTAGTGTGGACTAGGCAATGGGGGTAAACACACTCTCCCTGTCATTTAATTCTGACTGAATTAATATGAACTAAATGATCCAACCTCTCAGCTGAGATAGACTAAGGGCAGCTGTTTCCCACACCCTAAAATTCCCCAGTTGCACTTGCAAAAACTACAATCCAGAACAGGATGTTTCAAGTTCACTGCATTTCTGGGGTGGGATCACACAATGCAAATGGGAAGTGGGCAGTATTTTAAACACTTCCCTCTTCCAGTCTCTCAGAAGCCAGCAAATTAAACCTACGGTAATGCTTGGCCAAAATCACATTACACATCACAGGACAAATCTGACGCTTTGGAATTACACATCCAACTAGAAAGAGCTACAATGAGAATATCTCACCCACACCCTCCTCAGATGGGGAATTCCAAGATAAAACTAGAACTTGCTGACAGGATAGGATATGTTGCATGTAAAGTAAATCAATGGAAAGATGTTTTTCCCTGGACATGTAACTGTCATGCAAAATCTGATAGAAAACCCTCCGTATGGAAGAAATGAATGCTTAGATGTCGTTTCAAAGAGTCACTATGTTGAATTATAGTGGGAAGAAGGCACACAAAACTTTAAATTCTGAATACACCTCTAATATAATGTGTCACTCATTTCCCACTGGAAAGGGGAAGGAAGTAACTTGGTCACTTTATAACAGGAAAATAATAGTAACCAGCAACTTAAAATTAAATTTCTAAACTCAGAAGTTATTAATTCTCAGCACTTGGAGTGCTGAGGGTGTTAGAAAAAGAAGTAGGAAATCCCCATGGCAATGCAAGAAAACAGAATCACTCAGTTCCACAGGTGGGACACACTGCTGGCATTTAGGGGAAACCAAATGCAATCAGCTTCCTCAAAGCACGGCTGAGCTAACCTCCTAGGGAAGCTGACAAGCTAAATGTGCAACCCCAAAAAGTAAACAGTATGCCTCAGAGAGAATTCCTCTTCCTCAAATTACAGAATTTACCTGAAGTTAAAAGCTTATTACCTGCCAAATTACTAAATTTATCTGATGGCAAACTCATTTTAAGTGTAGCACACATAGAAGTTCATCAATACCAAAATGATGGTAATTTGACAAATGAACATAAAAAGAATATTCTTGCTTTTAATATAAAAAGTAAGTTCATAGGAAAAATACGCTAACGTGATTAAGAGCTTTCCAAAGTAATTATTTAAGTAATACATGTAGCTATACCCTGAAGGCTCATCTTCATAAGAAAAAAATAGAAAACCTCTTCAACTTCTCTGTTGTGAAGTCTACAGACTCTGCATGCAAGAGACTTCATGCCACTGCAGCTAGTGATCACTATTTCTTTCCTTAGAATTGGAAAACTGAGTATAAAAATGACACTGATACAAATAAAAATTTCACTGATGTTTAAGCATAACAGTATGGCATATGCCAATAAAAACAGGAAAGCAAAGGAAAGGCTTCCTAAAAGTTGAGTCTTAATAATGCAAACAAACACAAAAGCTGATTCTTCCCTTGCCCCAAGTTTACTTTAGTGAATACCGCAAGAGCTTCACATTCCTTGTCAAGTTCACCAAAATGAGATGAAGCAAAACTCACAATACTACATTAATGTATTGTAACAGAGTGGAATACAGATGCAATGGTGGCTAAAAAAAAAAAGCACAAAAACCACCACTTATGTAATTCTACATCAGAAGCAAGCTGAAAAAAGGGGAAAAAAAATCAAATTCTTGTAATAAAGAACTCTAAACTTCAATCCAGCCAACATTCATCCCGTGCTTGAGAAGAAAAATGCTTTGAAAGGTAGAACATGGCTTTTTCCAATAGTATTGTCCACTTCAGCTGGAGGAGAAAAAAAAATTGTGTTGGCTATCTCTAACAGGGATCAATCTCACGAATGTTTTTCTCAAACTATCAAAGTTAAAGGTTTGGGCAAATGACATTGTTATGGCAGACAAACAACTGTCATTAGAGTCACCCTGCTTGACTTCACAGGCTCTTAAGAAAGTAAGGGATGATTAAGCTTTTAATCTTCAGTTTTTACCTTCAGTCATAGCAGCAAGTTGCAGTGGAAACTACCAATAGCATTTAAGCCTTTGACCACAGACTACAGCACACAAATTTTATGGGGTTTAAACTATCTTAATAGTTAGTTATTTCAGCTGTAGTCATCAAGATCTCACTTTGCTGAGGCAGGAGCTCTGCCATTAGTAGTTCAATTAATTCAGCAGTTTCTCCTCCAGATAAAAGGAAACCCCTATCTTCACAGCTAGCCCTCTCACATCCCTCAAATGAGTGAACAGTGCCTAACATCCAATTAGGAGAAGATGGATTTTTACTTCTAATATTACAAATTATACTCTTTGTGCTTATCCAGCAGAGCCCAAGAAGAACACAGAATAATCTCAATGTAGCTGTTCATAATTTTGTAAAAATATTTTCAGGCGCGTATTTTTCCTTTGTAGGCAGATTTTTTTGCTCATTAAATGACGCAGAGTAGAAGACAAAAATTATAGAGGAGATTCTCAGGTTTTCTGGGTTGTGTTGGTTTTGGGTTTTTTTAGTTAACTAAGTTATTCTAAGAGGATGCAACCTTCAAATTCATGTTTGTTCTATTTTCAAAGCAAAACTAGAAAGTCCTACACAAGTTAATGAGAGTTCACCCCTATCTGGCAGACTGCAGGCTGAGACACAATTTACATTCTTTTGGGGAAAAAAATAATTTCCTTATTTTCTTAAAGCTAATCATCTTAAAACAAAGCCACAAATACCATCATTCTGCTCCACCTCTTCTGTTTGTGGAGCACATGGAGAGCTCTGGAGTACAGAATTCACATTTTGTTCTGTGCCTTTTGGAGACACAGGTTCTTGTTTAACTTGTACTGAGGAGTCAGGAGTATCAGAAGGTGTACTGCCAGAAGACTGGAATGGTGATGGCATGTTTACAGGAACAGAAGCTCCTCGTGGAAGTACAGAAGAAGACGAAGTGTCCAAAAGGGGCAGGAGAGAGCCTGAAGGAATTAAGTCAGCTGCCATTTGGGATTTGCTGTTTCGTCTCTCAGTTAGGGCATCACAGGAAAGTTGCTCTGAGAGTTCAGAAGGTTCATATGTTTCTAATGGCAAAAGAGGAGATACATTAAACAAACAAATAAATAAACAACAGAACAAAAATGTTTGTATTTTACCATAAAACTTAGTGGTGCCAAGAGCTCATTTCTCGTGGACACACAGTCAGGGAAGAGAAGAATTTGAAAAAAAGCCACTAGAGGGAATTATCAAAACTGACAGTTCACACTTAACAATAGAGGCCTCATTTAGAAAGTCTACAATTTTATTGAAGCTTAAATGAGCAGGTTCAAGTTAAATACAGTTTTTAAAAGATTCTGAGTTCAAAGAATAAGAGAGTAAGCATTCCACTGTTGTAGTTCTATGGTATCCTGTACCTTGTAGCCCCTGCAAGATCTGGATTCTCTGACTTCTCAGTGTACTCATTTCCATGGTTATCTGCAAAACAGATTGTGGCGTATATCAGTCCCACTGATTTAACAGGCAACTCTTCATGCTGCTAACTTCTAGTTCAGACAGTTTCCAAAGCCCACTGTTACCTGTTGCTTTAACACAAGGAACCGTTGAACCTCAACATAGGCAGCCTGCAGGGCAGCCCTCGCCTGCAAGAGGCTGCTGTCCACACTCTGCAGGGACTTGCTTAATTCTTCTTCCCTCAGAGAAATAGCCAACAACTGGTCCACCTGAGAACGTTCTGAAAAAGAAACAAAATGTAGAGTCTAACTGTACTGAGCAATACATTAAGATACATTACTTGTGATATCACAGTAAACAATACTACCTCAGAATGGAAAAGTCTCATAAAGTAGGCCAAGCATTCAAGCATCGATAATTATACAAGCTGAAAAGGAATATTTATGCACAGGACTAGCCATGTCCACATGGAAGAAGGGCAAAGTCAAGTATACCTCTTTAAGGAATCTCAACCTTGACTCTAGTAATTAATTCCATCACAGCTTTGCCAGCACTGATTTAGTTTGAATAAATGAAGTAGCTCTCTTCCACAAAGATCTTTTCTTGAAGTACATGTGTACAAGTACACCTGCCATTAATGTAATCAAAAAGGCAAAGACAAATTTAAGCTAAATTGGACCTAAATTATTCAGCGAATGCAAAAGCCAAGGAAAAGCTGTTTAGGAGAAAAAGAACCCAATGATAAAAAAATAGTTTACTACTCAAGATCATTTTGGGCCATGAGACAGGTGTGTGCAATCTCTTGAGAGAGTCTCTGACCACTGCACTCAGTAGAAGATCCTCCTATCTGTCCTAGAGACTTTTGGCATTACAGAGATTCTCCAAACAAATTAAACTTCCATTTGGGCACTGCTTAATCGCATTCAGGTTATAGTTTCCTTTTGCAGATTTACTACAATAACAATCATGTTAAAGCAAAGTAACGGGAAAAAAATTTTACTAAGTAAAATGTGTTATTAGTCTCCATAACAGACACTGGTCATTGAAGACATAGGCTGATAAAACCCTGCACCTTTTCAAGCAGTGAAATATTCATTCCCACAGAGGATTTATATTATTGCCCTGCATTACAAACAAATCTTAATACAAATAAATAATGAAAAAAAGATAAATGGTACATTTGAAAGCCATCTTCTGGAGCCCAAAGCTCCTAGCAGAAGTTTAGTTACCAAAGAAAATATTCTGCCCAAAACATGGATGGCTCTTTTTGAGACATGGTGATGTGAATGTTTTAGGCATGTTTGAGAAAGATCTGTCTAATGTCAGAATAATAGTTTTCTTTGGTCAGGAGCAGAAAGGAGCGAGGCATTCCACACTCATTTCCACTAAGGACAGCAAAAAAATAAAAAGTATTGCCAGAGAACACAGACAAAATTATGCAGAGCACAAATTTTCTGGTGAGACCACCCAGAATTAGAAAGGGAAAGCTGCACGGCTAATTAGAAGGGAGTTAGATGGGGACTTCTCCCTGAAGAACTTCCATCCAAAGAGGCAACAAACCTCACTACCCTGCACCGGGGAAAGCAAAGGTCCCATCTGTACAATCAGGAATATGGTAGGAGGCAGAAAGGGTACACATACCCTTCTCTTAGGAATAACTTATGACAAATTAAGATAGACGTGTTCAGAGAAGAATGTGCAGCAGATTTGTAAGCAGTCCAAACTACAAACTTCAGTAAAAGCCCAAGAAGCAGCAAAGTAACGTTAAGGAACGACTACTCCAGCCAAGTCAAAATACTACTGGGTGACACACCAGATGCACATATGTGAGATATTCACTCACCTTTTTTACCTTTGATTTTTCTTCTCTTATTCTTTCTTTCTAGACTAGGGATTTCAGGAGAAGATCCCTCCTGCAAGTAAAATCATCTATTAACAAGTAACAAGAACAATTTTGCCTAAATCAAGAAGTCGAACATCCATTGTCATTTCAACCATTAGTTGTACACACAAAGAACACACAAATTTTTTGCACATTCTCATGTAACTCATCCTTTGCTCTGCTCTTAAAAGAGGGAGGACAACAGAGTGCCACATTTTCATCTCAACTAGGAAGAAATATTAAATAAGCCAATAGCCGCCTTCTTGCTCAGATGTTTAAGATCACAATTGAGTCAGAGTTTCTGCTCTATAGTTGTAGTTGAAGGTGTACAGGATTAAAAAGTGAGGAATGAAAATTATTGCTTTCTGCAAAATCATTTTGTGAAATTGATCAAAAAGATTTTTTTGAACCTTTGGATAAAGGTCTAAGACCTGACTGTGAAATGAATTCAGATTTAAGGATATCATTTTAGGTATATAATTTATATAAATAAAAATGTTTTTATTTCCTTGCTTAACCATAAAACAAGGAACATCTAAGGAAAACCAATTTCTACTACAGGCTAGCTTCCATCTAAATTGTGTTGTGAAACATCAAGATTCTTGCTACAAAATCAAGTACTTCCACAGAAATATTTTAACAGCTCTTTTTACCAACATAGTATGCCAGGTACCAAATCAAATAAAGAGCATTTGTCATTCCTACTAATTACAAAAAAAATCAAAAGTCCTGCACTATGAAAGCAGAAATGGAAAAGATTCTTAAAGAAAATTAAGTCAAACAAGTAAGTAAATTTGATGTTATCAATGTACAAGACAATCAGATGGGGAAAGTCCTCCTTGCACAGACCATTCCAAAGCTGACTGACCATTGACAGGGAAAGAACCCTTTCATCACACCAAAGCTGGACCAAACTGCACACTTACTCCAGTTGCTCTTCGCTTCTTTCCAATTCCTTGGCTGTCATTCTGTTCAGTACCAGATGTGCAGCTACTGTCTGTAGCTGCATCTATGTTATTACACACTGCAAGAAGTGAAGCACTATTTGAAGCTGGACGATTTTCTTCTGAGATCTCTAGTACATTCTGTTTTTCAAGAAGAGGTGTTCTCTTCTCTGGGCTCTCCTGGTCTTGTTTTGTGAGGCCTGTGATCTCAGAGGTGGCCTGTAGGCTGTGACTTCTTCTGCTAGCCTCAGTTCTTTCAGACATAAAAGGTGACAAAACAAGAGACGGTGTCTCCTCTTTCTGATCAGCCTCAACGTCAGTGCTTGCCTCATATCCAGATGTTATGTGATGTGAGTGGCTGGCAACGATTAGTTGCCTTTGCCCACTTTCTTTTATTTTGGCTTGTTCACTGAAAAAGCTATAAGCAGGATTTCTGTCTGCTATGACACTGCTTTCAGAAAAGCTACGTTTTCTGGCTGAGCCAGACACTGCTAAGGAAATCCCTTCCCACTGGAATCCTTCTAGAGTAGACAGATCAGATTCTTCACTGAGTTCTAGACCCTCTTGCTCATTTTGAACAAGAGGCACCATTTCTATGCCAAACCTTTAACAAGATAAAGAGAAAAATAAATAAACAAACAAGTTACAAGCCTGCTACACATGAAGAGAAGCCTCCCCATTCCCCAAATGTACATTACTGCTTTACGAGATCTGGCAAGTCATTACACTGGTATTCTGTGCTTTCTGCCTCACCCAGCAATGGAGTATCTTCTGTGTATCACATAACCAGATTTAGTGGCTAAGAACTGACAGCATGATTTTCAAGTCAGAAATCATGTTATTATAAATTATTCCAAACCAAGGTTGGAATAATCAAATGTGACATCTGTTCAAGACACTTCAAATACTTCAGGTTTAAATAAAGTTTCAAAAATGCAGTATAATTGCTTCCTTAAATACAAAAGCAAACTGCATATCAGAATAAAAGATTAATAATTGAAGAGTGAGCACTGACACTGCCTGCAGCAATGCAAGCATTTCTCGTAATCCTGAAAAAATGAGGAAATAGGTCACTGTCACAGCACCGTTCCCACCCTGATTGCATTTTTACAATCTTCCACTACTAGAACTTGGAAAGAAAGTATATTGTTACCATCCACGTTCAGACATTAAAGCAACCATTATGAACTGATCAGAATCTTTTCTGAGCAGATTACTTTTACTTATCTATGGATAGACATTCATTCATAGCATCAATCAATAATAAGAACTCTGCATTATTTGCAAATAATTTTCATTGTTTTCAAAAACTCTGCAAAAGATCATGGCATAGCAAGCTTCATTGTGAACTCTTCGTTTTAGGATTTTGGAGTTCATTTTGGATATGGAAAAAAAACAACCCTCTCCCCTCAACATGCCCTGAGAGGCATGGTTAGATCTCAAAGCTACCAACCTTGGTAAACCTTTGCCGAGTTCCTGTTTCTTCTTGGTTACCTGTTGGATGACCTGATCCCAGTTTACATTTCGCCGGGAAGCACTAAGAATCTGCCTGAGGGTAGGTTTAAGCCCCGACTCCTTCTCTGTCTCACTTCTCCGATGGCCACTAACATTCCGAATGCGACGTGCGTTATTGAGATTGGGCTCAGGGAGATGTGTTCCGACTTTACTCTTCAGACTGATATGCCGTGTCAGGTCTCTTTGCAGAGAAGCAGGCAGGCCAAGTTTGCTTAAATCTGGAAGAAGGAGGCCTATTGACTGGCCTCCTCCTTTTTGAAGCTCATTATCTGAAGGATTTTCAAAACCTTCCATTTCAAATTGATCATGTGACTTCACACACTCTTCATTCCCTTCCCCATCCTGTGAGGTTTTCAAATCCACATGCAAACGGTTCTGACTGCTTGATGAAGAAACTGTGGGTTCTATTCGAAATGTAAAATTTTTTAGCTCAGCAGAAGAAATACTTGAAGCAGATGGCTTTTCATAATCTTCCTTTTCAGAGGTGGCAGTTCTAGCTTCAGGAGTGTCACAGGGTAAACAAGAACTAACAGAAGAATCCAACTTTTCAACTCTTGCTTCTGACTTCTCACTTCCCATTAAATCATCACCACTCATATCTTCCAATGAATCTGGTCTGAACTCCTTCTTTGGCAATGCTTTCCCAGTTTCTTCCCGATTCTGGTCACTTGTATTTTTGCAAGAGCTTAAGGGAGCATTTTGCAAGGAATGGTTGGACTGAACATCTTTGGGATTTTGTTCTGCTTCACTTAAGTTATCAATGGGCTCTCCAAGACTGCTACCAAGCACATCTTTGTTGTCCTGTAAGTTACCAACACAAGCACCATGCAGCTTTGACGAATAAGAGGAGAAACTGTTTGTTTCCAAGTTCACTGCATTCAAATGATTCTGCTCTTCACCACTTGTTGAGGATAACAGAAGCCTGACATTTTTTAAGAGACTGTTCGTGTCTTGCTTTGTCAAGGTTAACTTCATATCTGTGATATTCAGAAGAGGGGATTTCAGTGATGGCATTCTACTACTTCTGCTATCATCTTTGTCAGGCTTTTCACCACTGGAACAGTCTTTCATTACCTTGCAAGAATCAAGGTGATCTGAGGTTCCATTAGAAGGGGAAGATACTTCATGTTTTTTAAGTTTTGAAACACTAACATTAGCTTCACAAGTTATTCCTTTCATTGATGAATCAGTAAGAGGCATAAGTACAGAATCTATTTTATCTGAAGTTTTAGAAACATTATCTTCAGACCGTGGTTGCTGCTCTGCAGTTTTCTGGGATGGGTAGGGAGTCCAGCGATATGCTTTATCTCTGGAAGGACTGACACTTTTTCCACTGGCTCTCGAAGTTTTGCTTTCTGGTTGTATCGATGTACCAAAATCCAACACCCCCTCAGAAGCGAGCTTATCACTAGTAAAATCAAGAAGGTCACTCCTATTTCTTCGATTTCTGTATGGCAGAACATCGCATTTCTCTGGCCGCTGCCATGTGTACCTTTCCTTACTGTATTTACTTGGCTCTGATGAATATGAATCTCCTGAGCTTCCAAAATTCCAGCCATTTGCACCATGAGGATTTGGTTTCCAGTTTCCTCCATAATTCTTGGAATTCCAGCCAGAAAAATGACCTGTTTCTTCTGAGTGCCAAATAGAATTTCTTTCCCTGGCACCATGATGCCAATTTGATGTTCCTCCTCCCCGCCCACTTAGATGCCAAGCATTTCCAGAATTCCCATAGTTATGTCGATTCGAAGGGCTTCCTGAAACATTCTGGTGCCACCCGGAGCGCCCCCTTGCACCACCTGAATGTCTGTTTACATTAAGGCTCCTCTGAGAGTGTGAAAATTTGCCTTGTCTAGGACCAATATAATCATCCTTTTCCCACTTCCAGTCCCTTTGTGATGCATTATGATGATGCCACGATGACTGATCATAAGCTTCTCTTTCTTTGTAAGCAGCTCTTTCTTCTCGCCTTCTCTGTGATCGCCTATCCTCACATTCTAATTCTTGGTTTGCACAACTTGGTTCAGTTTGCCTAGAAAAGAATTGAGAAAAGCCTAAATTCTGATGCTATTCTACTAAAATCCAACAGTCCACAAGCCTCATTAATTTTATTTGCACTAGGAAGAAAATTTTTTTTTAAATTATTTATTATAAAAAGAAACAGATACTTTTTTAGCAGCTTTGCTGTTCAAGCTTCAATAATGTTTGACTTTCAAACTAATGTTGTGCCTTTACTTAAATATGATAATTTCAAAATTTCTCTTACAAGAACAAGTGATTTGGTGCAGAGACAGTTCAATAGACTAATCTCAAATACTTGTCTGTAACTTGAAAGATTATTATTCCTTTATATTTACTATTGAACTAATAAGAAACTAGTAGAAAGAAAGCTTCTTTATGTTGTATAATCTTCATAATTTGATCAATCTTGGTAGATAGAAAACTCAGCAGTGACATAATTATTTTTCCTGAAGACTATTCTGCTAGTGTTAGATGGTGTAACTAGAGTGAACTGATACAAAACAGAGGAAAGTTAGGCTGAAAAACCTATTGAAAACCTGCTGTTTCTTAGTGTTTATTCTACTTACTGAAGAGAACAATTGACACAATGGCTCAGTTTACAAAGCTTAAGCTAAAACACAGATGTCAAACATCAACACAAAACATACCAAAGATACAAAAATAATTTGTCTTGTTTTAACCAAGAGACTGGAACAGTCCACAGCATGCAATGCTGAGTCTGTATGAGCCTTCCAGCAGCACTATCAGCTGTCCTTTGGACAGTACTTGTGCTTGGCAACTTATCACAAACACGTGGCAAACTATCACATGTATATTTAAAGATAAATGCTCCCTTAACAGCTACAGCTATTCCCAGGGTCAGCAGTCTAAACATTCTAAATATTTATCCTACCAAATGAGGAGTTTTTATTAAAAGTTTTTTCTAGAAACTGATTACAGAAATACATCCATTCTAGATCCCTGGACAAGAGAGACAGTAAACTTTCACACTACTGCTCAAAAACAATTGATTTGAGTAAACTGAAAATTCATATTGTATCACCCTTTATGTTTTTGATACATTCCAGTTCTGCTAAAAGATTCACAAATAACTACTCTCTAATGAAAAATGGTCTACTGTGCAAAATAATCTGAGCTCTAAGACAAGAATTCAAAAAACCGATGTCTAAGTGACACAGTAAATTCTAAGAGCTGACTCAACTAGATTACGATCTGATGGAAACAATTTTGCTGAATTAGTAACTTAATCTTTGTACTTTCTGGTTTTCCCCTTCTCCAAACCAGCACCCAGCAGACAGAGATTTTCTACGGTTTTAGATGCCCCAGAACAACACTGCACTGACAGCATTACTCCATTTCCATAAGGCAAAAAGGAAAAGTGACATTTTTGCTACCTACATTAACCAGTATGAAAACATTACCATTGTGCAATGCAGGGACAAACTAGTATGACAGAGTGATGTCAAAACCAAATTATCTCCACAGATTTCAACATCTGGAAACACTAATTCAAATTTCTAGCCACAGCAAGCAGGAGCTTCTCTTAAAAATCATACGCCCCTTTACTACCACCACCATGCCACAAAATCTATTCAAATAATATATTCCCAACTGGAACATCACACAAGCAATGCACATGTGCAGATTTTCATGTAAAATAAAAGGCAATATTTATTACTCTCTGGAGCCTTCTATTTCATAGTGAGCCACTGGAACTATGTTCAGCTAATGCTAAGCAGCAACGTAAAACAGGTAAGAAATTTCATTCAAGGATTATGGGATTTCAGTGTGACATTTCCAGAATAATCCAATTCATTTTATAACAAAACATGTCCAGTAGCAGGTTCTAAAAGGCCAGGTTGCTACAGACAACCTCCACTGTAAACAATATTAGCACTACTGTCCATTTATTAAGCCTTTCAGTTAAAAAGGTATCAAATATTAAAATAAAAACATTAGGGCTCTCAAAACACGAGACTGTTTATACCCACAACAAAAAATTATTGTATTGCCTTACTAGTAGTAGAGGAACAGGACAAGAACATTCAGCGGAGTCACATTTACATGTTGAAACTACAATATCCACACAAGTCTCTTGGATAGTTCTCACAACAAGTACATTGGCTACAGGCAGTTTACATTTTGTGAGCACCTAAGCCTTAGGAGTGCATCTTCATTGTGGTAAAAGCAATTCTATGACCTAAGAGGAGAAAGGAGAACTCACCGGTTCCGTTCCTTCTTTAGCTTGATTAGTTGAATGACTTCTTTGTCAAGGTATTCTTCTTCTGCCTCTTCTTTCTCTTCCTCTTTTCTGTCATGGGCATTAACATTGTCTTTGTGCAGCTGACTGGAGATGTGCTTGGCATATGCTGACAAACCCACCAGTGTCACCCTGCACACCCGGCATTCATGGCTGCTATCCCTAGGAAGAGAGGCAGAGGGTGGACTTTCAACTCTACCAACTGGCATGGCAGGTACCTCTGGTCTTACTTTGTTTCCTCTGAATGTGCTTGAGTTCAAGGCAACTAGGTTTTGCTCAGTATGTTTAAGTTATTTGAATTCTCTGGCCTTTTCTTTCAAGGTTTAGTTTTTCGATGGTCAGTTTTTACAAGATTTTTTTCCAACAATCAAGAGGTAAAAGACTTGATAATAAAGCTGTGTTAACTGGGAGGAGGAATTCTTCTTGAATTGTTGTACTCAAAATCTTTTCAGAGGAAACATAGTGAGCGAGGAGGCAGAATGAAAGGCTTCCAGAGCTAGCAGGAGCTCTGAAGCCCATCCATGCTGCCAGCTGCACTGGGGGAGCCTGGTGACAGCTTCTACATTTAATCCTTGCCTTGAGCCTTCCCCCCAGTGAAATTCAGAAAAGGGAGGAGGCAGTACATGGATACAGCCAATCCTGATACAACATAACCTAAACTGGGACAGCTGAGACTGCTGCCTGGAATCCAAAGACTCCATGGCACAGTGAGTGATGGGAGGGTGTCTTCAGTTCACTGTACTTTATTTGGTTCAAGTGTGCATGACATGAGGTCTGCTTTCTACTTTAGAGGACTTATCTTAAAAAATATAGAAATAATTTCAGCTGGAGAAAGTTGACAGCTGTGTCAGACAAATGGCTTTACTCATGTTACTGGATTAAGGTTACAAGACTTTTTAACTTTTTTTTCTTTTTAAGAAATTCAGATTTCTAAAAACACATTTGTTCTTCTGTCAAATCCTTCCAATACTCCAGTGTTAAAGAAATACGATGTTAATTTCCTAAACAAGGAAAATATGTTCACCAGATTAAAAAAAAAAAATCAGAAAAAAATTGATCAGAGCATACTCCACTGCAAATAACTCAGCAGGACCAAGACAGGATTCACTGACTGCCTCCACAATGCTTCTTTCAATTCTGCCAGCTAATCCATAAAAGCAGATCTGTATGTCCCCATGGAGCACTTGAGACCAAAGTCTTAGAACAGAAGCATTGCAACACAACACACAGTTCATGACTAGTGTCAAGAAAATGGGATCCATAAAGGAAAAAGACAAACATAAATCCCTGTTGTTTTAGTGAACAGTTAAAAATAAAATGAGAGAAAAATCAAAAGATGTACCTTCACTCAAGATATTAAGGCAACATCCTTATCGGAGTGGTTAATCAAGTGTCAGCAGCTATGTTTTAATTATCCTGCATATCAGTGGTTTTCCCTACTAACATAGTTAAGATATTTAACCAATGCAGTCATTCAGACACACCTAGAGATGGCTTTATTTTGAACAGCCTAAGTATTAAAAATCATAATTTTTATGTTTAATTATTCTGTATGTTGCAGCCTAATTAATTTCAGGTTAAACATTAAGGAAAATTTCATTTACGATGTCAGTAGCTTCCAAATTTAGCCTGTACTTTCCAGAATTAAGTGTACTTAATTTTGTACGCATCACACTCATTAATAAATATTCAAAACCTAGATCCTATATATTGTACTTCAGGCTATCTTATTAATGCAATAAAGGTAACCAAACCTGTATATTTTATTAATGTCATTGGAAGAATCCCCTTCACACTCATAAATTGCACAGCTGTGCATAGCTAATAAGACTTATTTTTAACTTAGGTCATCACACAAGGCAAACTGCAAATAGAAAGCTGGCTTCTCGCTGAAAAAGATGCTCTCTTTACATAACGTTCCACTTCAATCATAAGCACTCTTCAGTGAGAAACACACCCCAGTGGTTCTAATGTGGTACTAACTAGGTTTTAAAGAACAATCCACACCCTTCCTAAGACCCACGTTTCAATTCTTTCATAAAACTTTTACCATCCTCATTTATAGACTAACTAAATAAATGCAAAGTTTTATTTACTTTGAACAAAGCCAGTGAGTTAACAGCTGGACTGAGGACAAAGAATTTGTTTCTATCACTTCTAACTTGTGAGTTACTAATTACAAAGCTGTGGTTCTTGTACCAACTGACAGTCTGAAAGGACAAGACTCAGGTGCATAGTGACAAGACTGCTCTGACCTGCCGTTAATCTATATGAGCCTAAAGAAAAAAACAACTCTTCTTTTTCTTTATGAACAACTGCTTTAATTGAAGATAACTGGCTAGGAGTTCAGATAGCTACACTTAGGGGAATTTATATTTCCTTCAGTTCTATACTTTCCCTATACCCATTAATACCATCCAGAACTAGCACAGTCCATGACACACTGATCATGTCTACACATTCCCCTACCATACAGGAACACCACACAATCTTAGTTGTTCAACAAGACGGCCAAAAGAAGCTTGAGGTAAACATGACAAAAGTATTCTCAGTATGACAGCATCCAAGAGCTTTATTTACTGGATGTATACTTCAGATTGTAGCCTCAATGTCCCTTGTACAAGAGCACTATTTCACTTTCAACTAAAAAGAAACAAAACCCAAATATGCTACGGCTTTGTACTTGGCATCCAATTCTCCTTATACATCACCGGAGTAAGACTTCAAGAAAAGGAGAAGAGTCTTAAAATGTTTCAGAAAATTATTCTAGCTCTTGAGATTACTAAGCTAGCTTTAAAAGGAAAAAAAGGTATGAATCAATGCATGAGATTCCTTTACCTCTTCCATACAGGAAGTCTGAAAAGTGACTTCTAGGTGGATACTAAATTTCAAAGCAGTAAGATGTTGATACTACACACACTTAAATGGTATTATCCTCTGTTACACAATTCAGCCACACTCATGAGGCTGTTGCTTGCGCTTCACATTTTCTACTTGAAGTACTTGACTGTAAAAGACTCCTGAAAGACTTCTAATCAAACTTAAATGGGAGGAAGAAGAAAGGGCATGTGAGAGAGAGAGAACAAGGCTGCTGCTGCACAGTGAAAAATTAAGTTCATTATTTTGAGAACAAGCATCTTCCGTGCATTCTTCTGAAAGAAGTAATGAACACAGATAGATAGATTAGTAATAAAAAATGTAGTGATTTATATGAAAGAAATTTAATTTAACATCAGTCCTATGGAAATGGAAAACCAAAAACTGTCCAATCATTTCCAAACCACTGCAGACACAATACAGGACTTCTAGAAATTAGTGTTACCTTCCAGAGCCATAACTAAACTAAAAACAAAAATAAAATGCAGAAGGCCAGAAATAAGACATCAAAATGAATGACATTTCAGAACCATTGTCAGAAGAAGACAGTCGAGAACAGAAATGCTCCACAAGTTAGCTGACCAGAAGCCAAAAGTCAGCTTCTAGTGCAGGAAGCATTCTGCTTTTTTCCCCCTGGCTATAAGACAGATGTCTTGACAAAATGAATCCCCCACACTTCAAAGAGTGGAAAGGGGATTACTTTTAGTCCTTTAAAAGGTGTTTAAAACAGACTTGTCATTTCCATATAAAGTTTGTGCTGCAAGATGATCAAAAGTTAGTTTGCAGATCAAATACTCAAGTATTTAACTATATCTGATCTCTGTGGCTACCTCAAAATCCGTACACCTGAAAACACCTTTAAGTGTACTCTGGTTGCAACCTAATTCCCTATTATGAGGATGATATTTCAATATCCCTTAACTCGCTCTTTCTACTTTCCAAAGGTTTCAAATAAAACAAGGAAACCTTAAAGAAAACACCATCCACCATGGTTAGGTCTCTTAATCAAGCAACTGGACCACGGTGGCAAATGACAATCACTCAAGCAGATATCATCCTCACAGTGCTTTAAAAGATCAACAATTGTTTTTACATCATTGAAAACTTAAAAACAACCCCAAATGATTTAAACCGAAAAATACCACTCTTCCTAATTCTGACAAAGGCAGAAATCTAGTGCTTGCAAAAAAAAACAAACCAAGCATAAAACTGCCAAGAATGAAGTAATTTTATTTCACTGCAGTCAAAGCAATGCAGATGAGCTTTCTTCCACATCACTGTTTGCCTCCTGAGTTTATGACATCATGAGAACACATTCATTGCCACGACAAGGCACGCTACTAAAATGAAGCATAAAAATAAATTGTGCAATTCAGCCTGTATGGGAAATAGGTCACAAGTTCTTCCAGAAAGTGACATACAAAATGGCACAGGGAGGAAGGATGCGAGATTGTTCTCATACCTTCCCTTCAAGTTTTCCAGTTCTCTGTGGTGAAGCATGCTTCTCATGTGTTCTTCCATCTCCTACAACATGCAGAAAATAATAAAATTGGTCAGAACAAAGTAAAATGCTGTACCGTGTCTGAAAAGCTCATTTTTGAGAATTCTCCTGCCTTGCACAAGGGTGTACTCTGCTCCTGCAGGAGTGCAACTGTAGCAGTTGCCATTCCTGTTTCTGTGACTACGAAAGCACAAGTAGGCACACTTTCAGGAAGTTATGTTACCTTTCCCAAGAAGAACACATGCAAGTCATTAAAACTCAAGACAAGGGAAGCAGAATCCCAGGAGAAAGTCAAATAACAGTGCATGTAGCAAAGCTTATTAGACTGATTTTTGACAAATCACTGTTGAGAATAATTTTAATTTAAAGTCTCATTGATACCACTCTTCAGAATCACAGTACTTAAAACAGTTTCCCTGTGCGATCTGAGCAGTTTCTCTGCATTTGTATTATAACACAGCTGTAAATTTATCATCACATACTATTTTACTCAGCTAGACATTTCAGAAACTGAGATGTACATGTCAGTTTGTTGTTCACAGCAACCTTGATCCACGAACTGCAGTACTATTATATTTCCTATTGAAAGGCAGCTGCCAGAAGAGAAAGAACATTCATCACTCAGCAAAAGGAAGCAGTCCAGATGAATTAACTTTCTTTTGGTGTTTGACAATGTTTAGCCCTTGTTTAGCCCTTGAAATCCTATCTGCAAAGCGAAAGGAGCATCTTCAACCCTGAAGAGTTCTACGAATTAATACACTGGCATTTGTCACATCTCCACATGCCGTGTGGCTAAACAATACATGAAGGTCCACTAAGAGACACTCAGTTCCAATGCAGACTTTGCATAAATACACAGCACACAGAAGATGGACACCAAACTGACACATTCATGAAAACACCCGCTGTGCAACACAATTCCATTTGGCTCTCGCATATGGAAACACAGACCTCCCAAAAGGAATCTAAAAAATTGTGTATTACAGTATTCTTCCCATATTGCATTTTACAGCCAAATAATGGTGAGTGCTTTTTGCTTTAGTATCTTTATAAAATAATATAAAAAACCTCAAAGACCTCAATATTTTTAACATTCAGAATCAAGCATATTGCACAGCTCATTTCAAGAAAGATACTCCAAAGCACATGCAAATATATTCTTTGATTTGAGATAGACTCAGGACAATATATACCTGGTAAAGGGAAATTGCGCTTTGCACAATTTTAAAATGGAAGCATTTCTCATACACATTCCATATTAATATCTACTAATACATTAATTATTTACCTTTTTTGAGTTGTACACAATGTGACATAATGCACATTTCCGTTGCTGAACCATGCTTATTAGTCTGGAAATATCTTATCCCATACCTGTAAATAAAAACAATTTAAAAGTAACCAACATGCAAGATTACTTGTTTCATTAATTTATTTTACTACAGAAAGTAAACAAGGTACTGTTCATGAAAACTACTGTGCTGAACCTAAGAGAATACATGCCTCTCATGCATAGTTGATATTCTTCAAAAAAAGATAAGGTAGTTTAGAACAGTCATTTAAACATCTATAATAAAAAGTAGCTTTCCCTTTCTTTCATTTTGTTCCTTGCCATCCAAGACATGGTACTCATTCAACAGTCAGAGATCTGCAGGAAACCTCTCAGCTACTCAAATCAGATTAACAAAACACTTTTCAACTAGGATTATGACAGGGAGATAAGGAATTGGGAAAACCAGGCAGGGCAAACTCAGATCTTTATTTTAGTACACAGGGCCACTCAAGAAAGATATTTAAGGCCCTAGGAAAATGAAACAAAGGCCATTCAGGATATCAAAGACCACTAGTCTTCAAGTTTTATCGATCCATTTACTCACCATAAAATAAAACTTGAAGTGATTTAAATTGAGTATTTTTCTCATTAGCCTCTGTAAGAAGTACACATATGCAAGTACTGAAATACTCAATTTAGACAGTATTTTAACACTAATCTACTTAAGACTTGCATACATGCACATGAAAGCAGTAACAGATCAAATTAAATGTCTTATGTATTTTATCATAATGTTTAACTCATAAGGAGTGCAATTAAATTAGAGAGTCTAGGTTATAACACAAAGACAGAGATGTCTGTTTAAATAACAGAGTACAACCTTCGCACTTTTCTTTCTCTTGTAATACACTAATATGCATAATGATTGAGCATTATTGTCATTTTTTATTGACTTGGCAGAGGCATTTCCTCACCCTAAACTGGAAATAAATATATTTTTTTAATACTAGGCATTTTTGTATCTGCACAGAAAAATACAAATCCTTTCAAGTTTTGCTATCTTATATTGGGCAACTTCAGAGCTAACTTAGCTAATAGCATCAAACTTAACCTGCAAGAGCCTTCTTCAAGAACTCTTCTGACAGTTGACCCTACAAAGCTAATTCTAATTATTTAACATCAACCTTCTGTATCAGGGGCATCAAAATCTCCAAATCTGGTACTGACTAAAAGCTGTGAGCAAAGGGCAGGAACAGGATTTTTACCAAATCCAGATTACCTAAAACAGCTCTGATATTCAGTTGTTCTGTCCAACTGTACACAAAAATCAGCAAGTAAAACCACAACCCTCTAAGTCTAAAACGTAGTTCTTTGACAAGTAACTCTTTCCCTACAGGTTTGCGTGTCCATTTACACATAAGGTACCGGCAGCTGTCCAGTTTAAACGGAGAGAAACTGAGAGTTGCAGTAGCACTTTCACCATTAGATGACAGAGAGTTTTCTCTCTAAAAAAAATCCACATCATACTAAAACAAACACACTTAAAACAACAGGAGATTCACTCATCTAGTGTTCCCTAACCACCATTCTTGATCTCCCTGAGATACCTGATGGTGTTTAAATACGCATTTTTTAGCTTCATCATACGGGCACCTGATATATTTGAATCATTAGTAGCAGCTGTTTATTTTGAAACATAACCCCCAAGAAAGATATAAGATTATTCAGAACTTTGCACCAGCCTGCATATAAATTCATATGGTATCAGCGATGTCCATGCAAAAGCACCTGCCTTCATGGAAGGTCAGGATACAGAAATACTATCTTTTGGAACAAATTATTTCAAAAGCACTTGTAAAGATCTCAACTTGTTTTTAAACATATTTCAACGGAGGCAGCAGTTAGGGAAAGTTTAAGCTAATATGAGTAGAGACAGAAAATGAGACATTGCAGACTCCTGATTCTCTAGCGAGTTATTAGGTGAGTATAGTAGCACATCATCAATGTACTGTTTATACACAGATCTGTGCAGCTGCAGCAGATCTAAAGGAATTGCTAACGATCATACACAAGTGACAAATGTTTAGGTGCCTATCCAACATAGTAAAGCTGGTTTAATGCAATTAATATGGAAGTACCCATGGAAAGCAAGACTGCTAATCCTTGCACCAATTTCAGACACTTCCTTTTGCATTAAAATATTCTGTACTCCCCCAAAATTCTTCACTGGCACTACTTTGTAGTTTAGCAGAGTAATACCCTACATGTGCTCAAGATTTCGTTCAAGATTACCCAAGTATTTACAGAATTCATTCTGCACTGGGGTGAAAGCAGCATGGGACTTATATCAGGAAAAGCAGCCCAGTTAGCACGGAACATTAAAAAGCTTCCACCAGCAGAGCTAACATTACACCTGTTTTGGCTAATTAAAACATACAGTAACTATACACGATTACAGGAAGAGCTTTCGGCAAACTGCCCAATCAGCTGGGCATTACTTATGACAGAGTACTAAAAATACTAATAGAATTCAAATGCTATTGGATGTCACTATGAAAAGGGAAACTTTCAACTCTACAGAGAGAAGCCCTCGAAGGCATGGACTCAGAAATAAAGAGATTCGGTAGATGTTACAGGGACTGGGAGAACACAGACACACATTCTATTTCCAGATCACCTCCTGACTTACTGTCTTACATAGATATAAATTACTTTCATCATCCATAGCTTTCTCCCAAATGCTGCTAAACCTATAAACCCCATGGTTCACTTTAATTAAGTACTTCAATTTTACTGTAAAAGAACTTACATGAAGTAGTTTAAATGACATAATAAATCAAAGGTATTTCCTCAGTCACTATACAAAATCAACAAGAATCAGACAGCTTTTGAGCCATGTAGTCACTGCATTTCATCTCATCATATACTGGTCTGTTCAATCTCAAAACTTCCATTCTTCATGCAGAAACTTCAGAAACAGAACTCTCTCTAGATAAATGCAGGCATGTTTGAATTCTTAAAGAAAACAAAACTCCACATACTTTAAACTTAAACAAACTCCAAGCTTTTATCAGATATAACACCTTGGGCTTTTGAAATCATTAACTTGCCAAATAACATAGAAAATTACTTCTTATGGGACTTGTGTAGGAAGATGAGCTACTCTAAAAAATGAGCAAACTGCAAGCAAAGAAAAGGTTTTGCCAAAAAGACCCCACCACCATATAAAAAGAACATATGTTAAGAGCAAAATGTAAAGCCTTTGAAACAAATGAGATATTACAACAACCTTCTATTTTGAGGGAGTTCAACTGTTCACTGGGTGATTTTTTATTTGTTTGTTTTAAAGGGAAGGGATGCACTTTACATCTATGTGATATAAACACAACTTGCCCATAAACTGCACCTGTACAGAGCTTGGAAACACCACACAGTTTTAATTAAATTAAGCAAGTCTGCTACAGAGATTTTGGAGAACCCTTCTTACAAATAAAAATAGTCTACAAAGAAAATAAGGCTTTAGACTACTTCCTGCTACAACATCCGTTTGTCCACAGTTATTCAACCTTACCGGATAACATACATTAAAAATGTACGTCAAGATTAAATCTGCTACAGATTAGTGGCTGAACACTCTGACTATATAAAGACACAAGTGCCATGGAGCAGGGTGTGCAGCCTGGCATTCCAGCTGCCTAGAAATCCTCAGGAGGCTTCAAAGAGATCAGCAGTGCTGGCCTGTCTAAAGGCCTGCCTAAATGCTGCATGTCCCTACAGAGAGCAGTGGAAACTCAACACTTGAGAAGAACAGGAGTCCACAAATTCACTGTGCAGAATGTTCTGCAGCAACATGCTCAGCTCCTTGCGGAGATGTCATTCCTAGTGCCTTAGTGACTTTCTCTCCTGCAGCAACCAATTGCACACATACCAGCTGAACTGTAGAACAGTGATACTAATAATACAGAGCCCTGTGCTCAAATTTCATCACCACCAGCAGAATTTACATGGAATAAAGCACCAACATTCACAGACCATCTTCCCTTCCAAGAGTCGTTGCCCCTGAAGCATCTGAATTCACCATGCATCCCCCGCTAGACCATAACTTCCACTAATTACCTTAACCCTACTTCTGGGCACATGTGTGAGGCACTAACTTTCCTTCTGAGACGTTGATCTGTGCAACCCAACCCAGGCAACAAACAAAAACTTAAGGACTTACTAAAGTTAAGTCATGACTAACAGCATGGTTCTCCACCAGCACACTGTCAGGCACTGTACAAACTACTTTGTAGTTGGTTTCTTATTTTTACAGGGCAAAGGAGAAAACTATATTGCACTCGAGAAGTTAAAATACTTGTATACCAGAAGTAAAACTTTTGAGGTAAATTTCTTCCTGCTTTCCCAGATTTAATTTCATCCATGTGACAAACTAAGAGTAGTCTAGACCCCTGAGCACTGAAGCAGCACCACTACACAGCAATTGGGCAAACAAGTGTTCAACTGTTTTGACATCAAGCCAGGAAAGAAGACTTGTTTCACAGATCAAAGTTCTTTAAGCTCCTGTTAAAAGCAATAAAGTTTACTTCACTAACCGACCTAGAAAACATCTAGCAGAAACTGTTTGAATGCTACCCCATGAGTATGGCTGGGATTTTTACAATATACAGGGAAAGCCTGCTGGAGATAAGGACACCACAGAGAAACAGCTTACACAGACCAGCGCAGGCACAGAACACCTGTCAGGAACACAGAGTTTTCATTGATTTATATTTTTATTTAATGTAAATGTAAGAACAGGGCACAGACTAAAACAACATATACACTTTAAGCCACAACCAAATCACATCTTTCCAACTCCTATACATAAGCAATGCTAATTTCCTAACATACAAAGTAAGTTTTCCTTGCTGTAAATCAAGATGATAATTTCTCCCTAGTGAAACTAAATGCCTTATTGCTATCTGACTCATGAGAGCTTTTTCACACACCAGAAGATTCAGGAATATATTCTCTCCAAATTGGAAAGGAGAGATGTTCAGCATTATTGCTGTATGCTGTCACTTAGAACACCTAAAATCCACATACCTGGAAAGCTCCTGTTTTCTCCTATACTCCGTTTGGTTTAAGGCATATGCAAGTTTTGTTTTCTTCAGATGTTTTCCTCATACATTACATTTCCTGAGCTTATTAAAATAGCTATTCCCCTTTCCAAACCACCCAAAGCACTTTGAAAGAATTTTTCAGAACCAGACATAGTACTCCAGATAAGACCCCTATCAGCACCCTTAGGAGAAGGGAGTTGTCTGCATACCCCTACTACTATCACAGCCTCAAACATAAATGATAATGACTGAGACAAAGTCTTACTAAGAAGCAACATAGTGATCCACAAGATGTGGGGAAAACAACCTAATTAAAAATAAGGTTTAAATATTTAAATCCAATAATTTAAATACTTCTGTGACTTACAAAAGAATTCACATCAGCTTACTCTGATAACCTTGAGTCACTTTATAAAGGGCCTTCACTATACAGACCCTTATAAGAATGACAGAAATACCCAGCACTTAATTTTACACTTATTTCTGTAACATTTAATTGTATCATTTTTTCCCTTCCTAGGCTATTTAAGCTCATAATATCCTTCACAGGTATGCATATGACGTCTCTTTCACGATAATGAGTTAATATCAAGGACTCAAAGTCCACATCAAAACAGATTACTCTATACATCCCATCTGTTGCAGTTTCACAGAAGCAGGTACCTGGCCTTGTCAAAACAACTCAGGCTCCCTAAGAAAGATCTATATAGACACAAGAGAACAAGCAGGGAGAGCATTCAGTAATTGGGCTTCTTCTATTTATAGTGTCATTAAAGAGTACAAAGAATCACTGGAGAGTGATTTGAAGCACTCAAATCAAGGTAGCCAAGTCATTGTTCAGTATAAAGAGTTTTCATGCCAAGAAAATTCAAGTTAAGGATGCCAAACATTAAGATAGTAGTCATTAATGACCAGGTGATAGAACTACAGGGCTCTGTCTAAATTATCACATCTCTGTAATGCAGTTTGTCCCAGGGCTGAACACCAGCAGCTCTATCACAACAGGATCAAAGTGTAAAATAGTCTAGGACTTGATGAAAGAAACCCCAAAACTTACATTACAAATATAAAACACACTTTTATAAAACCAAAGAGGTTACTTGTAAGGCACAGTATCCTTTTACTTGGCTAGAATCAGACACCACCTCAAATCTTATGACACCATCTGGTGGCAGAGTACACAGAAGAGGATTACCAGATGTTAAAAAGAGCTTTAACAATTTAAATTTCATTCTGAACAAATTTAAATTGGATTCCAGATATCTTATGAAATTTTTTTTACAAGATAAGGTGGAAAGAAAATTGATGGAAAAATACCTTCATTTGACCTAGATACTACAAGTTGTGGTATCTCTGTACACAATTTAGGTACGCATTTACAGGATAGTGACTGCTGTTACTCTTTGTACTGGATTCACAGCCCTGCAGGAATTAAGATGTCTTTAGCTGACATCTCTTCAAATAGGTGACATTTTTGAACATAGGGAATAGAAGCTACCTGAAGTTTGATCACAGTGACCAAACTGACTTCGGTAGCATACGAACATAATTTGGCTAAAACCAGTGTCTTGTTCCAAACTGAAAATGCCAGAATATAGCACCTATTTAGCTAGCTTTACATACAAAAATCAGTCATTAGTGGAACATACACAGTACTGCAAGTGCAGCTGCCTTATACTCTCACTTCAGCTGACATCAAGCAACGACTTTAAAAAAAACAAAACGTAATTCAGTTGCTTTTAACAGAAGGGACTTCAGGAGAGAAATCTATTTCCCAAGGTACGAAGCTACAGAGCCACATTGCACTGGCCCTTAGAGCCTGCAATAGTAATCCCAAATACTGCAGTGCTAATGGGAATAAGCTTCTAAACTTCAGTAAGGCCATTAATCAAATTTTTGGAAGGCTTAAGTGTTCGGGATATTTTTTAGGCCAGGATCTGTCAGTTCAGCAAAACAGTCAACTAGTTTAATGCAGTAATTGAGGTTTAACTGAAAGAAGTAGCAAATAACTGAAGAACAGCAATAAGCAGCAGAGATATAGGAAGTGCAAGCCCAGAAACTCGTGTTGAAAACTAAGCCCACTAATTCTCAATCCTCTTCTCTCTCAGGTCACACCACCTCAGAACCTATCTGCTCTTTAAAGTCACACTTCACCGGGTGTAGGAGGGAAGGTGAAAAGGAAAGTTTTTTACTTGCATGAGAAGACTGTTACCAAACCACCATCAACGAAGTATACTGAAGCATGAGCTTTAACCATCAATGCCACTTCTATCCAATGTTTCATAAACTTTTACGAATTGGCATTCATAAGCATCCCAGAACTGTTCTTAATGTAAGTTTGGATTTGAACGACGCTGTGTGCAATGATGAATGATTACTTTCAAATACCTCATATTTTAGCATACTATTATGACTTGTTTCACGCTGTCAGTCCCACTCCTTTTAGGTTACCAGACATTTATCACCAAACTCATACATGCTTTCACTACAACACATTTTTCCATACTTGCTTACGAGGAAGACAACTAAGCAACTCTGTACTCAGTCACACTTCATCTCCGGAAACACTTCTGGCAAGTATGAAGAGGCAGCAGGGCAGCTACACACCTGGGACAGAGAGCCTCCCGCTCTAACGAAGCTGTTTACAGCAGGGTAACAAAGTTCAGGGATCACTACGGCAATACGGGATGCTCACAAGGCAAAGCAAAGCGCATGCCCACCCCAAGGCGATATGCCTGCTGCCGCAGCCCCTCTAGGCCGTGCTCGCCCTGCTGCCCTCCACAGGCCGCCCACCCCGCCAGAGCCGGAGGAACCCCCATCCCCCCCGGCAGCCGCCGCCACAGCGCTCCCCGAGCCCTCTGCTCCGTGCAGCCCCGGTACTCACGGATCGCACCCCTCGTCAGGGCAGCGGCCCGGCGGCCCATCCCTCTGCGGGACCGAGGAGGCCCGGCCACCACCGCCCGGGGACCCGCCGCCCGCACGGCACCCGCGCCGGGCCCAGCCCGCACACTGCGCGCGGTTTGCGGGGCCGCAGGACAGCCCAGCCAATGGGACGGCGGAAGGCGGCCGCGCTGCACGCTGGGAGGCACGCCTGCGTGCCCGCGGCGCCTGCCGGGAAATGCAGTCCTGGCGGCGGCGGGACGGTGATGGATCGCCGAAAGGAGGATGAACTTCATGGCGAGGCCACCGGCACCGGCCAGCTGGGGGCATGTACCAACCGAAGGTGATAATAGACGTTATTGTTGTTGTGTGTAAATACAGCGCCATAAACACGCAGAGTGCCACGTGTTACCGCTCTCCAAAGCAGACGCTGCAGACAACGGGTACCTCAGCAGCGAGCAGCCATGGACATCACGCTGGGCCGGACCGACCTGGGCGGCTGCGCCTCGGAAATCTGCTCCAGGGGCGATTTTTAGGGCAGGAAGAGAAGGGCGCGGGCTGTGCAGTGTGCAATAAGCCTTATTCCAGTGGGACCTTTCATGAGGCCAAAGTCGACAGGGGCTTGGAGCATCCCGAGATGCTGAGAGGAGGGAAACCAAGGCTCAGCTCTGAGATCGAAGCAGTTTCAGTGGAAGAGGGACTTTAAGAGCCACGAAAGCTGATGCAAGCCCTGATGCTGTGAAAGCTACCGGCTGTGCTTACAGTGCTTACAGCAGGTACACGATCTGACAGCAGCCTCAGGGAAGAACTTCTCCACACCCGAGAAGGAATATACCTCAGGAAAGGCTGCGCCGTTCAGCTATAAAGGATGAGGTCTGTGATTGCGAACGGCAGCTTTCCCTTTCTGCCCTCCTTCTCTTCGCTGGTGACAGACGAGGGCTGACACGCATCGTCCTAACAGAGAGTAACAACTGGAGAAAAAGCCTACTGATACAAATAGGGCCATTTCTGTACCGTCTTGTTTGCTGCCGCAGCTCCGGTCAGCACGGCCGGACTGCAGACCACCACACGGGCAGCCCACACCCGGCACTGACACCCCGCACACCCGACATTCACACCCCGCACTCACGCACCGTCTGCCCCAAGGGGGAGGGAAGTCGGCGCACCAGCCCCCGCCTGGCACCATGTTGGGTGCGCGCAGGCCGGCGTTCCCGCCCTCTGCCGTGTGAGGGCACGGGGGGCGGTGCCTTTCCGCCGCCATATTGGGAGTGGCGGACGAGCGGGGCGGGGCCGGCCCCCGCTTCCGGGGGCGGCGGTGACGCTCGCGGGCCGGCGCTCTGCAGCGGGGACGGGCGAGACATGAGCGCTTAAAGGGGTGGCCCGGCCCGGCGTGAGGAAGCGGCGGTGGCGGTGCCGGTAGGTGTGTGCCGGGTTGGGCTTTGTCTGCTTACAGCGCCCCGGGCGGGGCGGCAGGCTGGCTGATCCGGTCCGTGTCCTTCTCGCTGCCGCGGAGCGCCCTGTGCGGGGCGGGCTGGGGCTGCTGGGGGCC
This sequence comes from Ifrita kowaldi, assembly GCA_013398055.1. Classification (NCBI taxonomy): domain Eukaryota; kingdom Metazoa; phylum Chordata; class Aves; order Passeriformes; family Cinclosomatidae; genus Ifrita; species Ifrita kowaldi. The sequence continues at coordinate 540,983 of VZRS01007687.1, read as the reverse complement.
CTCCGTGGGGCGAGGCGGGCCTGCCGCGGTCCGGCCGCGCTGGCCCAGCGGTTGCCGCCCTGTATCAGCTGCGTGGGATAATGGGGCCGTCGGGGCGCCGGGGGTCTGGGCCGGGGCTCTCCGAGCCCCCGCCTCAGCTGTGGGCTGCGCCCGCCCCCCGTGTGCCGAGAGGCCTCGTGGGCTCGCCCCTCCCGGGGGCGGCACTGCCATGTCCAGGTGGCTTTTATTTGCTTGGTGAGAGCCCATGAATTGCGCTGTTAGTGGAATCCAGGAGAAAACCCACCTCTTAAACTTTTGTATTGTGTCCTGCTGCCTTTAGACTAATCTGTAAGATACTGTAGAAATAGTGTAATAATCAATAAGCATCGAAGTGCTTTTTGTGCTTCTCTTGCTTGTATGTCTCGATGCCCTTGGTCCTTCTGGGAAGCTACTGACGAGTCAGCTTTAGTTTTCGCTTTTTTCTCTTTCTGTTTCACTCAAAGTGAAGTCAACACGTGACTTGACACTCTAAGTAAACGACTTAAAGGAACTTCGGAAATTTCTTTATGCAACCTCTCTAGCTATTTGCCTAACTTTTTTTTTTGTTCCCTTAAAAAGGGCACTAGATGCTCAATGTTTAGAACTAAGGGTGTTGCTTTACTTCCCCTTTGTAAACAAACCTGATTCTGTGCTGTAGAGGGAACAGCTATGTAGGAAGGTGTTTAGGAACAAAGGAGAAGCCTCTTGTGATGTCAACTGCTTGCTTTATTGATTGAATCGAGCACTTTATTGCTTACTGGCAGTCTAGTAGCCAGTCTATATGCCTGACCTCCTCTGCTCTGCAGTTTTTGAAGTAGGTTATTATATAGCACCGTTTGTGTCATTAGGAGAAGTGGAATCTGTTACTGTCTGTAAGTGGATCAAAGTTTGACTGTGAATTCGTATTGGCCAGTATCTGATTTGGAGAAAGTTTCATGAGGCTTTTTCAGGGACAAAAATGAGTTGTTGAGATGAGTGTAGAACTGAACACGCTGCACAGAGGAGGTGGCATTGGTAGCGCCTATTCTTTGTGCTATCACCTCTGTGCAGTGTGTTCAGGAAGCTGATAAGAGAAAGCAGGAAGCATGCAGAGTAGTGTCTTGGTCGTGGGCCCTGGCCTCTTCCTCCAGGGTCACAGACGCTTTATTCATTTATCTTGTAGACATAATCATCTAGAGGAGTGCATTCTAGTGCTGATACCTTGTGGCACCCTGCATTAGCTGGGCTGAATTTCAGCTACCTAGCAAATCAGATAGCTGTTTGTGTTAAAGAAGGGTTTTAAAAACACAACTTTTTTGTATTAGTAATATGAAGAATTTGAGAGAACAAAAACCCCTCCATCCCTAATGACAAAGCTATCTAATTAGCTGTCTAATTGTGACCTTTGCAAGCATGCACAGAAAATTCATACTTAACATTCACATACCTAAGAATATTGTTTCATGAATTGTTCCATCTTTAGGGAAGGGAGCAGCCCCCTTTACAAGAGAAGGAACTGAGAGCATCTATGATCACCTGAGGCTGTACCAATTCACTGACAGCTAAAAATACAGCTCATGAGATACTGGCTTTCAGGCAGCTGCTGCAACAGCAGGGTTGTATCATCATCTAGTTCCTATCTTTGTGGTAAGAAGGCATAGGCTGTATTTCTCAATTGTCCTTGCAGATGTACTGGATGGCTATTCTTCCCCCCCCTCCCCCCTCAGTTTACAAGTTATCAGTGAAGGAGAAAGAGGAGTTTGATACTGATTAAAAGCATGACTTCACAGCAAAAGGGGTAGGTGCAAATAGAGGACCTTCAGATGCTGAGTAAGGAACTAGTTTGATATGTAGCAAATGAGATGGATATATGACAAATTTCTGAAAGGCATTCAGCCTGTCAGAGGCACAGAGCTGCTGCTTGTCTGCCAGAGATCCAGGACAAAAATCTTATTCAGGGTGGGTTTGTGAAAGTGCCAGCAATCAAAACAATTTATTGATCTGGTGCAAGTAGACCTGTCTGGCTTTAGAAAACTTGTCACTTTTGTCAGCCTTTCCCTGTCCAGATGTGGACAGTATAATTGGAGTTGAACAACCACTTTATTAGGCCTTGTGGCACCCTGCAGTTAATTTAAATTCATAAAGGTCAGTAAGGGTTTTGAGTGCTTTGGACAGCACAGCCTTAATGTGCTGTGACTGTCATAAAGCAAGGAATTAAATTTTCTTTTTTTCTAGAGACAATAAGTATTAGAATTGCTCCTCAGCTAAGTGCTGAAGAAAAACATATTCAAATCATGTGACTTGCCTACTATAGTTTCATTACCATGGAAGTGTCCTATAAATCTCAGAAGATAATTGGTATTGAAAAAAACCTTGAAAATACTGTGCAAAGTCACTGCTGTAATGGCTTTTGAAACTTGTTTACATTGGAAACTGAGTGTGTTGGTATAAATAGCTGGCTTCCAGCTGGCAAGTAATTCTGAATGAAAATGCTTGCAAGAAAATCCCTTAGTGGTGCCGTGGAGTGTCTTAGGCCAATGAGAGAGACAACAAAGAAAGATTTCATGTTCATTTTTCAGTGTGCTCTGGGAAGGTGGGTGGCTAAGATGATTATATTGTTGCTGGCTGCATACAACAGTACTTTGATCTCGAGGGTCTTTCTATTCAAATGCGTTATTACGTCCCTTCCCCCTCCCAAAGTTTTTAATGTGCCTATTATCAGGAAACCCAGCCAGTGAACTGCTGTTGGATGAAGTGATACTTCCTTAGCTTTCTGATCACAAGCAGATATTTAAACCTGGGGACATGTACATGCAGACAGTAGGTCACTGTGGCTATTACTAACACTGAATTTGCTCCTATCCCACTGTGAGAGTTCTGGCTTGGCAGATCTTAGCTCTCAGTTCAGTAGCTGGGGTCACGACAGAACTCCATGCTTGTGACTGATCCACCTCAAATGTGGCAATGTGAGCAGTGCTTTTCCCAAGCAATAATTTGCACTGTACTCTCTCTGGATCACCCTACTGCTAATTCAGACATAGCCGTAGCTCACATCAGTCTGTGTCACCTTCCAGTTTTTTCAAGTTAGACAAAGAACCCACTAAAATGCTTCAGCTGCTCTGTGATGCTCTATTATCAAAATTAAGATCTCTAAGCCAATGATGCTTTGCATGGATCTGGCACCGTGCTAAAATCAGCCCAAAAGTGCTTGTTGTGTCCCTCATTATTTTGCAAGAAACATCTTGAGTTTTTAAACAGTTCTGTAAAATCACCTTTGCATTGTCTTTTTCTCAGTCCTCTCCAGCCTAACAACTTCTCATAGGAGAGTGAATTGAAAGGTTTCCAGGGTTTTTGGAGCCATGACTAAATGGACAATAAGTGGAAAAAAGGCTGTGCGGACATAAGTTTGTTTCCTCTTGTCCAGGAGATGGAAGTAACTTAAGCCTAATCCGTCCTCAACTGCCTTGGGCAGCAATGTCATAGTTATGGTACATGTTACGGTGGCAAACTTACAGGATGGCTTAGCTTAACATGAGTAGTTTTGTGAAGAGATCTAAAGCTTTAGGTTGGAATTGGAATTTCAAAGAACTTTCTGTCCCGCACAGTCTCCAAAATAAAGCATGGCAGTAAAAATCAGGTTCTTATGATTTGCAGACCATACGTTTACTTTTGGTTTCTCAATGAATCTTTCTTTTTATAAGGCAGTGATAGTTAAGATAATGAATGTGTTGTAGTCTGCTTCTTAGTAGAATAGTTTAATGAGCCCAGTTACATCAAGAAAATATATTTTTGTGTCAGGTTTGGTTTTACATACTCTGTAGGTATCAGGCCTTCCTATGAAAGGGGCCGAAGGGGAGTTGTACTGAAATGCATTTAACTGAGCAAATACTGCAGAAAACTGATAACAAAAAATAAATACAGCTGACATCACATCCTTCCTTAAAGGAGCATTGCTTTGTATTTAGGCACATTAGATTCTTGTTTAAAACTTGCCATTCTAGAAAGAAAATTAAACAAAAATAGCGGAATATTGTTATAATTATGAAATATCTTTTTAAGCTGTCGTCTTTTTTTATGTTGGTTATTTTGTGGCCAGGATTTTTTAAATGGTAGGAGAGGGAAAGCACAGAAAATAGACATTGAGCATCAATATTAAAATAAATGCTTGCCTTAGCAAATGTTATCATAAGAAAAATATATGTCAGGTGCACTTTAGCCATATCCAGTTTTTTCTCTCTGTATATGTTGTCTTTATTGAGTAGTCTTAATGCCTTGGGTATAAAATAGTTTTGTCGTATACCATTAACATAAGAGCTGGATACCTCAAAGGATGCTTTATGATTCCTAGGCAGAAAGATGGGGAAATGGGTATCCTTTCTTTATGTATGTATACTGTGTTCTGTTGGAACAGCTGAGTTATTTCAATCCAAATGGCCTCATCTTGGGTGCTAAATTTTCTTTAGAGGTATCTTGCATGAAAGGCACCTGCTATGTTCAGCTATTCCAATTAGGCCTGCAACTGTCAAGTGTGTATTTACATCTTTGGAAACAGCCTATTTTGGAAATGTTTCGTTTAAATTACTGTTGTGTGCTTTTTTTAATGTTTTAAACTGCTGTGTGGTGAGAAGCCTTTATTGCCTAGGGAATGTCTTTTTGTGTTCCGCCTTATGGCACTAATTGCCTCTGCAGAGCTACTGTGTAGGTTGTGTCTGTGCTTACAAAAGCAATGCTGCAAACTAACAGGAATAAAACTATGGGTTTTTTTAGTCTAAGGCATTTTACTTGGATATTCAATTTTAAACAGACATTATAATCAAACTAATTCAAAGAGCATGCTTTCTCATGCCTGTCTTAAGAAGGAAATCTTGACGTCTTGTTTTACATACTCTAGTGGCAATGTCTGAAAAGTGAAGATGGGTAAGCTTACTGGGAAGTCTAGAGAAAAAAAGAAAGGTTCTGTCACTTTTCAGTGACATAAGACCTCAAGAAATAATCAGAAAAGTTCAGCAAATAGCTGAACCCTTTATCTATGATAAAAGGTTGTCAGAACATTTCTCCTAACCAAGTGTTCTGAATGATTTTACTTAGCTTACTCACACATGGGTCATTTATCCTAGCAATTATATGAGCCATCACTTTAAATTATGGTTTCCTCTCACAAGAGGCAAAACACTACAGGTGTCCAAATGTGAGCATCAGAAGATAAGCACATGCATACCTCAGCTTTGAAGAATCCTCAAAGTAACTTTTTTTTCCCTTCTGTGTCTGCTCTGTTGGAAGGGTTTTTCCTCCACATCTTGAAGCTGGATTTCTTAATTGTTAAGTCAATATATAAACAGTTTCAAGATCAAGTACTATTGATTTAGGACGAAAGTGTGTGGAATACTGTGTGTTTCTATAGAACTTCTTTCTGGCTGGCAGTGGAGCTATTCAGGAAGATATGAGCAAGCTAGGGGAACACAAAGCCTGTCTGTCAGCTGTTGGAACTGGTTTGCTGATGACACAAAGCTGGGAGGAGTGGCTGAGATTTCAGAGTGCTGTGCAGCCCTTCAGAAGTACCTCAACAGGTTGGAGAGATGGGCAGGGAAGAACTGTCTGAAATCCAACAAAGGCAAACGCAGGGTCCTGCACCTGGGGAAGAATAACCCCAGCCACCAGCACAGGCTGGGGGCCGACCTGCTGGAGAGCAGCTCTGCCAGGAGGGACCTGGGGGTCCTGGTGGACAACAAGCTGTCCCTGAGCCAGCAGTGCCTGTGTGGCCAAGAAGGCCAACGAGATCCTGGGGTGCATTAGGAAGAGCATTGCCAGCAGGTCCAGGGAGGTGATTCTGCTCTACTCAGCCCTGGTGTGGAGGCCACATCTGGAGTGCTGTGTCCAGTTCTGGGCTCCTCAGTACAAGAGAGACATGGAGTTCCTGGAGTGGGTCCAGGAAAGGACTATGAAGATGATTAAGAGACTGGAGCATCTCTTTTGTGAGGAAAGGCTGAGGAAGCTGGGCCTGTTCAGCCGCAAGAAGAGACAACTGAGAGGGGACCTCATCAATGTCTATCAGTATCTGAAGGGAGGGTGTCAGAGGATGGAGCCAGGCTCTGCTCAGTGCTGCCAAGCAGCAGGACACGAGGCAATGGGCAGAAACTGACGCACGGGAAGTTCCACCTGAATATGGGGAAAGCTTCTTTACTGTACACGTGGCCATGCACTGGAACAAGTTGCCCAGAGAGGTTGTGGAGTCTCCTTCACTGGAGATAGTCCAGAGCCATCTTGATGCAATCCTGTACTGTGTGCTCTGGAATGACCCTGCTTGAGCAGAGAGGTTGGACCAAATGGTCCGCTGTGGTCCCTTCCAACCTGACCTATTCTGGGGTTTGGTGGCAAATACTTGTGTTTTCAAGCCATTGTCTGATGTCAGATGCAATCAGATACTTTCTGGTTTAGTATGTTACTGCTGACTTCCTTGTATCAAAAGTGGATTGCTCCTTCCTTTGTCAGCTAACATGAACAGGACAAAGTGGAGGGGGAATAGTTTGATAGCTAATACTGCATGAAGTAGCTCTTCATGTGATGGCTGTGTCTCTTCATGTAATTTCTATCATATTTCACATGGCATTATCTTTCATAGGATTTTATTAATAAAAGCACAGTTGTAAAGCCTGTGATTAATTTAGTGGAGTACATGTGAGCTTCAGTCCTGAAGTTAATTGATCACAGACCAAAGTTAATTCTTAACTTCATGAAGCTACCTTCCAAACTGCATCACCTAGTATTCCTAGTTTGGGAGTTGTCGCCTTTCTTCTTCTTTTTTCAGTCTCACTACTGGCTTGTTTTTCAATGGTTTCTCCATAAACTTGTAGTTCTAGTAGCACAGGACAATATTCTGGCAGTATTGAATAAAACACAAAACTCAGTTTTTGATGAAAAGTATATATGCTTTCTTCAGGTTTTGGATGCCTCCTTGATGTGAAGGTAGTAGTATAATGTATTTGCGAGCAATTGTTCAAAGATAAGAGTCTTATTACCCTTTAAAGACTTCTTTTATAAACAAATCCTTCTTATGTATGTTTACAAATACTATTATCATGCTCTCGCCCCAGAAGCCAAAGAAGTGGTTGTGTTCTGTATCGTTGGCTGCAATACGGCTCTTGGGTGATTCAAACACAGCTTCTAAGCTAGGGTTACATTGTACAGCTTGCAGTTGTGCTTATGCTGGTATGTGAAATTCTGGATAGTCTAAATCCACAGCTGTAAGGGGAAGCAGAACACTGAGCTGATGAAAAAGAAATCTCCAGGTTGCTCTGGAAATACAGCTGCATTTCCAGCCTTGTTCTGCAATTACAGTGGGACTCTTGAGAAGTTGTTATAGGGCGGGGATGTGATACTCATTTTGATGTCCAAGATGAGATGTATTTTATGGCTCACAGCTTCAACAGTACCTGAATGGTGGTATCCAAAGCAGGGAAAGGCTGTCAAGCCTGCAACAATTGCAGTAATCGAGATACTGCTTGTTCAATACAACTCAATATATAATTGAATTTTCATACAATTTCTGAATATCATGTGAGTGCAAGATCTTCATCCAAAGAACCAGCTTGATGTCATTTTCCTTTGCTTAATCTAATTCAGTGAAAATACATACTTTCCTCCCTGTCCCAGGTTTACTGGTCCTTAGCTGTGCAAATCAGCTTGAAGGGCATTCCCAAATTCAAAGCTGGGACTGCCTGAAATAAACCTCATGAAAGGAGCTTAAGCCTGATTATACACTGAAATTGGACTACTGCAAACAGTTATTTAGAGGCCTTGTGTGAGAATATCTTGGTTTTTTTT
>VZRS01007687.1:477410-533117 GCA_013398055.1 Ifrita kowaldi | reverse complement strand
TGTGGGCGTGTTGTGAAAATTTTTTGGTTTTTTTTTTTTTTTTTTTTTTGATAGCAAAAACTGACTTGCATTGACATCTACTTTAGAAAAATCTCCTAGAGCCATAGTCTCAGGCTATGCTAGGTGCTGAAGACCAAATCTGCTGAAATATTCTTTAAATCCTGGAGTACTTCAGCTGTAAGGGATTTAGGTGTCTTGATTTAAGTTTGCCATCGGAGTTATGCACACTTCCTGTGAAGAGCTGTGGGGTAACAGCTGGGCAAATCTGCATAAATTTACCCTCCTAGGAGCAATTACTTATGTATTCTAAAATACTGATCTTGTAGGGGAAAATGGATCAAGTCAAGCAGGATGTTTGAAATTATCTCCATTGGTAACGTGAACTTAATTGCAAGCTACTCATGTGAAAGATCAAGGATTAGTTTAAAGTTAGCGGGGAAAATCTTTGGGGAAAAATATCCTCTTGTGTCTCAGCTTATGTGCTATCTCATTAAATTCTTGTATAGCCTGTGAGCTCTGTTTTCCCATTGCTGGGAGTGCTGGCTTTAATACCATTCCTCCAACAAAAATAAAGATTCTTAGCTCTGAAAAACCTGTCTCTGATAGGTTATTTATGGGATTGATGGGATTGCTTTTTCATCCTGTATCTTTAGGCAAAATACATATCTTCTGTTTATAGCAAAAGGTAAATCATGGCGTGTTGGGACTTCAGTTATGACCCTATGTTTATTGTGAGAAAGGTAGATGAGAAAACCTTTGCTACAGTTGCAGACACACCAGTTAAAACCTTTGGAGGTCCTTTTGCATTTGAGGAATTCACCATGCAATAACAACAACTATTTTTAGAGTGTTACTGGGATCATTTTAGGTAGTGTTTTGTCTGAGAAAATGTTTCCCCTTTTCCTGACTATTGAAATTCTGCAATGGAAATGGAAAGACCACTTAAAGTTTATGCTAGTAACTTAAATGTCTTAATGAATTTATTTCTAGATTACTGGGCAAACCAATGTGTTTTTCCAGCATGGAGAAGGTTGTTATTTTAAGACCTTATTTCCTGTTTTTTACCTAACTAACAATAGAATTTTTAAAAAAATGTTTAGGAAGCTAAATCTTGGAAAGAAAACTGCTTCATATACTGATTGCTCCTATATTTATTTTAGCTCCTCAGGTAGGTTGTATCAGCTGAGTATTTTAGTGTCTTCTAGTCCTAATGAGATGTTTTACTGAGCAGAATTAAATGTATAGGCTGTCATTCTTTGAACTATCTTCTAATTTCAACTCAAAATACTGATGAAAGGATAATTTGATGCTTACCTGGTATTTTATTACAGGAGGAAGGTTGTCTTTAACGTGATTACTTACAAGTAGTATTTCCTCATCATGGATGAGCTATCACCTGAAGAAATTCAGCTGAGGGCCAACCAGGTCACTGATGAGGTAAATATTATAGGAAGACATCTGGGATTACAGTACTTGTCTGACAAGATTAGCATATCTTTTAAAAATAAAGACAGACCAGGATAATGATTCTGCAAGGTTATAGTTGAATGTTTTAAATTTTCACTTTACTTGGTAAATACTGGAGTGAAGACTGCTCCTAAAAATAAGAATGAATTTTAACTTCTGAATTTTAAAGTCACTTACTTAACTGAGTACTGATCACCCGGTCCTGATTATTGATATGATGGCGTTTGGGTACCTACAGCATTGTTAATCATATTGATATACTTCATGGCTTTCTTATTTAACTAAAATTCATTTGAATATGTCATCTTTTATAATGACTTTCCAATGGAATAAGAAAAGTAATAGCAAGGACTAAAAACCAAGAAAAACTAATGTGCTGCCATTATGAGCGTGTTGTAGCATGTATTAAATGTAGACAAGGTGATGAACCTTTGTATACTGTTGCCTTGCTACAATGAACTGGCAGAGAAGACTTTCAGACCCTGATGTGTGTATAAGTAATTAATGCACTCATTTTAAAATTCTCTTTCTAGTCTTTGGAAAGCACAAGGAGGATTCTTGGCTTGGCCATTGAGGTAAGGAAAAGCTTTTGAATTCTCTGGATTTATTAAGTATAAAAAGCAGCATGTTAACCGTCACAAAATGATTTTAAACAGTTTTTTGTCTTTCTCAAGACACATACACTTCATCATGAAAAGTTGCTGCTTTAATTCAGTAGTAGCATTAGAATGACATAACCTTCATGATTTTCACATTATATCAGATTACAGAAGAATCAATATCGTTTTTACCTTTTTTCCTCTTAAGCAAAATGATCTAATCTCCAAATGCTACAGATTAGTTGTAAAAAGTCTTCTGATGGTCTGTTATGTCTTTGGCTGCTGCATACTTAGCTTTTCGTAACATCTTTCATTTGTCTTTTAGCTTAGTTTGTCTGTGAACAGTGTGGGAATGTTTCGCTGTGAGGACAGTGGGGCTCGGGTGGGGTAGTAGAGTAGGACTACTCTTGGTTCTAAACAAGTAATTCTACATACACCTTCTTACAATCTGTTCATCGGTTTTAACTGTAATTAGGACTGATAATGAAACTCTTAACACCCTTTTACATGACTTGAAACAAATCTGTATTTTGGGTTTACCGAAGTTGTATGAGGAATCTGCTCCTCTACACAGTTATGGCTTCCTGAAGATGCTGCTGTTATCAGTGAGGCATTTGAATCATCACAGCTTGATGAATACCTCTCACACAAAAATGTTAAGTACATGTCATGAGCCAACATAATTTCTCTTGGTATTGTAGTTTGGTGATTCATTCTATGCTGTCAGTTTACAGGAAAGCATGGGTGCAACTTCCATGCTAGATCCAAGATTCTGAGCCAGCAAAGAGCTCTGCTGTAGTATATTCCTCACTGCTGAATTCTTAGGAATGGTTTTGCAGGCTTTGTTTTTCTTTCTTTCATTCTGATTTCCAGGACTAAAGGCCTTGTCAGCCCTCTTGAAGGATGTAGGGATGAATGAACCAAATACCACCTCTCAAAATGAAGCACAGCTGGGTTTACTTTTCTAGCTAGACATTGTCACAGTTCATTATGAGTATTACAATAAATTTTATCATCTTGTCGTTATGTAAAAAAAACCCTCACAAAATGCCATAAAACCCCCACTAATTGAGATAGTGTAACAGGTGAGATGCTTATCAGCCTAACATAGGTTATAATTTGACACTTATAATAGCTTTACTACAGAAGTTATTTCAAGTACAGTGTCTTATTATAAACTTGGTTGGATTATCAAATGTAATATCCAGACTTTCTGATTTTGCACTGGAATCTCGTTTTATATCTGCAACTAAATTTCTTTCTGCAGTCCCAGGATGTTGGCATCAAAACTATTACCATGCTGGATGAACAAGGAGGTGAGTTCTTCCCTAACACTAAAAATCAGTATTAGCATGTAATCAGTGTAAGGATAGGATTATCATACAAGAGGTGTTGCTGAAACTAAAGGCTTATTATTAAAGACTTCTTAGGTGAAAATGAGATTTCCTAGTTGGTTATTCCTGTGTGTTTGTAGTATTGAAACAAGGTTTTAAACCAGTTTAGAGGTAGTGATAGTTACAATGTAATACAGCTCTGCTACAGAAGCTGCTTCTTTCTACCATCTCATGAATGTAACTATCTGCATTTATTCTAAAAGTAGCAACAGAAATTCTGCTGTAAGGATACTGAAAATATTTGCAATGCAGTAAACAAAACCTCTCGCTGAATATCTTTCTTAAAAATTAAAAAAAAAATCTTAGGCAGGAAAGAAAAAAGTCAGTCATCTTGGTATAAAGATAGAACTGAAACTTGTTCCTGCTTTAAAGAAATATTAATTTTCCCCACCCCCACTTTCCCCCGATGTGTGTTTATTCAGGTTACTTGTTTCTCTTCTAGAACAACTAAATCGTATAGAAGAAGGCATGGACCAGATAAATAAGGACATGAGAGAAGCTGAGAAGACGCTGACAGAGCTCAACAAATGTTGTGGGCTCTGTGTCTGTCCTTGTAACAGGTCAGTTATATTGGTACTTGGATCTGGAGTCCTAGAATATTCCCAATAGCTACTATACCAGGATAACATTCACTAATAAAAGAGCTAATTAAAAAATGCTGAATCTCTAGCAAAGTTGATTGTTTTGGTTTGTAGAGCTGCATCCTTTTAAAATTGTATGAGAGTAACTGAAGCTTACTTGTATCTAACCATAAATTGTGCCCCTTTTACTGTAAATATAGCTGCTATATAACATCCTGCAGAATTGTGCCCTAATCTTCTTAAAGCTTCTCTTTAGTAGAAGACTATCAATGTCCATGCAGATGAGACCAAATTGGACTGCAAATAGCTATATGTAAGGGCCTGTCTGTTAGAAATTTGATTCCAAAAATAATTTTTTCGCAACAGTGCTTTTGTACTAATTTAAAAGCAAGACAATTTATCTTTTGGAGAGGGAAATTGATATTGGTTCTCTAAGCATTTGAAAAATATGCATGCTTTAGGGAGGGTGAGAATAGGAGAACAGAGCAAACACTGGTATTAAAACTTTAATCTTTTTACTAGTGACTACATAAATTCTTGCAGACCTTCTTCATAGTACCTTTATAACATCAGTGTTAAGGCTGCCATATCTTAGTCAGTTAAGTAATCTAATCTTTAGTATGGCACTTTATTTGTACTTTTAAACAAGTAAACAGACTGAACAATGATCAGAATTATTTTTGATGGTGTCCTAGCTTTACCTTTAAGCAGTAAAGTACCAAATTGTGTGACTTGGATGTGATCATAGCCCTTCCAAATGAAGGAGACACAAATTGAGTATGGTGACTGAAGTGAATAGCGTGTGTGTTTGTTGGTGTTTGCTCTTTAGTGTGAGCAAAATATCTTATCATTCAGTGAAGAAGTAGCAGAACTTCTGGTAAAAATTCCTTGGAGTGGCTGAGTCTACTTAACCAAGAGAATAGTACTTTGAGGATCATTTAGGAAAGATATGAATGTGGCTTCTAAGGCTGAAAGTCTTAGTGCTTTAGTGCCTTGAAATTGCAGACGTCCTGACCTCTGGATAGGTGTGCTTGCTGGTTTATGTTAGTTGGATCAAGCTGGTGGACTTTGAGCATTTTGACACACTCAGTCTTTGTTTTCTGTAGTTGATAGTCTTATTTCACTGAAGCTAAGCAGCTTATTGACACTGAGCAAGCTCAGAATTTGTGAACTCTTGTGGCACTCCAAGTACACAGATAACGGGAACAGAAATAGTTGTGTACCAAACTGGACAGTAATGTACAGGAAGAAAATAGGTAAGTAGAGGGCAGCAAAGAAGAGAGTGAGTGTCTTTCATATATCTACTGCTACACCAACCTTTTTGTCAATGTCAGATTTATTTGCCAACCAGTTACCTCCACAGCTTTTCGTATTTTTCATAAAAGCATAAAGCTAAATACACAAAATACCGGCAGTTGTGTTATGCAATCTATGTATTAATAACAATTTACCTTTTTGTTGATCTTTACTACTCTTTCTTCTCCATTCTCTCCTAACACTGATGCTTGCTTTCTAAAAATGAAGACTAGGATAAGAAGCTGTATTCACTTAAACTGGTGAAAGTGGATTTTAGGACAAGGTCAGTGTTAGTTGTGCAGATGCATATTTAACCAGCTGTCTGAAGTGATGTTTCTATTGCATTTGTGCTTGCATGTGCATGATGTCTGTCTGCATGTGGTTCTCCTTGTGACTGTGATGTTTTTTAATACTGAGGTGAATAGAAAATGTCCATTACTACAGAGGGTATTATTAGCTGTGGAAATGGTGAACAACTGCTTGAGCCCTTGCTGGTTTGACAGATTGTGCAAATTGCCTTAGTTTTGCAGAAATGAAACTTGAGAAACATGAATGTATAGCAATTTGAAAAACAGGTCTTAAAAACAGGTGGTGAGAAGATTTTTTTCCAAACTGTGCTTACTTTAAACAGTAATTCTGTTTCTAGCTGTCTACTTCACATGTGCAACTAGTCTTCAGGTCACTTGGTTTCTGTTAATAAAGTCCTCACAGTTGCCTCTGGCATCTAAGACTTTGCTTCTCCAGGAGCAAATCATACAAAGATCTCTTGCTGTTATGGCTTCAGTATAAATGAGATTAAAATATAATACTCAATCTAGCTGCAGTAAATCTAAAGAGATCTTTAATCCTGTGTATGTACAAGGAGCTAGAGTTGACTAGTTTAAGTTTCTTTACGTTTTGTTGGGTGCAACATTTCCATTATGAACTGAGAAATTATTCTATGTTTTCCCCTCGATATATTAGTTCTAGATTACTTTTTTGTAGCATCTGACCTATGAGACATAATTTCCCATACTGAATACATAAACAGCAGTAGAATGAGGGGGAATATTTTTTAATTACAGCAAATTTCACAACTTTTCAAACATATAACATCTGGGTTACTGAAAGGCACTATATCTCTAGAAATTGACTGCCTGTGATTGCAAAGCTAGCTGTACTGAAAGACACTACAGATTTCCCTTCACAGGTGTGTAAAGAAGCAGAAAAATGGCAGTGTCTAGCTTAAATGTGAAAATGCCACAAAACAAGGTGAACGTGAGAATATTCTCAAAATAGATTCTTTAGGGTTCTTGAGAACAGACCCCAGTTTAGATAAGTTTATTTTGTTAGGTTTTCTTCCCCTCTTGCTTTTGTGGCTCTGTGATTCTTGAGATTGCTTTATGTGATGCTTTTTTTTTTTTTTTTCTCCTATGAATTACGTGGTAATGGTGTAGTGGTAAGTTGGTTTGATGATTTAATGGAGTTAGTACAATTGAATTGCAGAATGAAAGAGCTATTTAAACATTATTACTGTTATTTCATAATCAAAGTTGACATGAGAAACATCAACTTTTTCTGTTGCCAAGTAATTTTTTTAATGCTTGATAAAAAAAAGTAGCGATTAATGGGTTTTTTGCATAGTATAGGTATTTATTTGAGGGAGTTTTTGCATTCATTCTCATTTCTTCCTGAAAGGTAACTAATCTTGACTCTAGATTAATTCCTGTTGTAAGTACAAGTCTATTTTATTAACAGGGTAAGCTTTCCTGTTACTGTCATAAGCTTCTGTCTTCTGGTCAAGTATTTCTCTAAGGAAATTACTGTTCTTGTATTAAAGCTTAAGACCAAAATAATCACTGTCTTTAGAGTAACTCAGTTGTGTTTGTACTATCAAGATACAAGAAATTGTATTATATAGACAAAGCTTTATCTGTACAAAATTTAATCTCTTTTGGGCACAAGACAAATGTTTCTGAAAATTCTAGATTAATACTGAATTTCAGTCAGGAAGCCATATTTCTGGTGTAGTGGTTAAGATTTTTTATTTTTATGGAGTAGGACAAAGAACTTTGAGGCCAGCAAAGCGTACAGAGCAACCTGGGGAGATGGAACAGAGAACTCAGCAGATCATGTGATATCCATGCAACCAAGGAGTATAAATCGGCAGCAGCCTCCGACTTCTGGAGGACCAAGTGGTGGTTATATTACAAGGTTTGCCTGTTCATATTCCTCAGTCTCAAAGGCACAAATCCTGTTTCTAGTTGTCAGCTTCTTTCAGATGCATTTTAGGTGAAGTTGCTAAATAGTAAATTTTTTATTATTGTTTGGAGGAATTGTTACTTCTTGGAGAGGAGATGGCAGACACCTACACTTTCAGTATTGTAGTGCTCATCTTACAATTCTTTTTTTTTTACATAGCAGTGGTATTGTCAGTCTGTTTCTGGATGTGAGAACTATAGGGCTTCGCAGTCAGTTATTGAGGGGACTGTTAAAAATATGAAGGCCTATTACTGTCATAAAGTATATTTGAGAGAAACTCATGTCTTAAACTTCTGGTAACTATTTTAATTTTTAAGGCTATTTTTGTAGTAGTGGCTATCTTAGCACTCTCTTTTTGGTGAATGCTTGCTTGGAATACAGGCAGTTGTAAAAGGGGAAAAGCATACCTTGGTTTGAATGCACTGTGCAACAAACAAACAAGTTCTACTAGAGTAAATCTGGGCTAGATAAAAGCAAGTTCTTGATTCTTGAAACATTGTCTTAATTATTTGAACAGGATAACCAATGATGCCAGAGAAGATGAAATGGATGAAAATCTTGCTCAAGTTGGAAACATTCTTGGGAATTTGAAAAACATGGCTTTGGATATGGGCAATGAGATAGATGCCCAGAATAAGCAAATAGACCGGATAAATGTAAAGGTAAGCATCAAAGGTGTTCTCTGCTTTCAATTCAGAGGTTGTAACTGAGAGGTTATTAGGAATGGGCTCACTGTCCTATCTGTATTTACAGCAAATATGTGGTAAGATTATACCATCCTCTAGGTTGCAGTGATTTGAAGAGATACACCTTGATATATATATAGGGTACATAGCTTAAAATGCAAATGCTTGAGTATCAGGAAACCTAAATATATAGCACGGATTACTACTTACTCTGAAAACTAGTGAACTTCATGGGATCAAAAGGACAAACATTTACTGGAGGTATACCTGCAGGATTGTTGCTTGCAGGGAATTTGTTTTCTAGTGGTAGGGAATAGGTTTTTTTAACAATAGCAAGGCTCTTCTGGAATTCCTAAAAAGTCACTATAATGAATGTAAAGTAAAACACAGGTAATTCATTGCCCTAATTCTTGTGGATGAATTAATATTGGGACTGGGGAGACTTCGGAATAATGGAGTTTGGAGGTGCACAGGGAAATGGTCTGCCCTCATGTGCACATGAAGTTAGTCATAGTAACTTCCTTTTTTAATATAATTTTATTACTTAAGTGTTAGCTTCTCCAACCAGATTAAGCACATATAAATATGTTTTGGGGAGGTTTCTTTCAAAGGGCAGCTTAATGAGAATGTTAAGCCTATTTTAGAAATGCCCATATTCTGAAATGAGTAGAAGATATTTTATAGGCATCCTGGTTGAGAAAGGAAGCAAAAGCTTTAATGAATAGTGTATATTAAAGATTTAAAAATGTAGAAGTGAACACCGATTACTGTGAAATTATAGTATTAAGACAAAACGGGAATTTAAAAATCTCTTTGAAATGTGTAGAGTTAAAAGCAAGAGGAATGGAATTCCTCTAGTTTGACAAAAATGCTGGTTGCACCTGTGTCAGCATCTCAGTTTTGTCTGGTAATTAAGGGATTATGGTATTAATAAGGTAAATCAACATGATTATGTGGAGGATGCCATCACTGTTCCCTGAAACTGCACATCTGATTACCATGTTTAAAAAGTCAGACAGTTCAAAGTACACTAGAAAATTTCTTTAAAATGAGGTGTGAAATTCTTACAACTTATAAAGCAGACTGAAAACTGCCTGGTCAAATAAACTGCAAGTGGGAATTAGTTTTTAGCAATAGTATTTCTAGTAGATTCAAGCATCTGTTTTGGCCTGATGCTCTTGTGGTTTAGTGATTTGAATACATCTTGCTGACCAAGTCTTACTAACTATTAAAATACAGCGTATACAAGTTAGAATTGCTTTACAGAACAGAATAAAAATTAAAGTGCAATTCCTGGTTTTGAGACTGGCAACTTGTCTCAGGATATTTAAATTAATCCTTTTATGCTGATAACTTCTTAAATGTAGTGAACAGTATGGAAACCAAACCAAATGTGGTCTGTAAATCTCCAAACAGTATCATGTAAAGAAACGAAGAGCAGTATTAATCTTACCTTCAGAATGGAATTGATTCTTCTATTTTTTTTAAAAATTCTGACTCACCTGGGAAATAGACTAGACGGGGTGACTTTTGGTAGTGTTAGACTCCTGAATAAACCCATAATGGAACTTATGTTACTGGCTTTTTCTTAGAAGATCTAGTAATTAGATTAGTGTTTCTAAAGTGTTAACAGATTGGAGTCTCCCTTTTCTAGTAGATTCTTGTCCTGCCCCTCCCCTTGACCCAAAAGGCAGGAAGGAGGGAACAGGAAGGGAAGGACTTGAACTGCAAATGTCCTCTGCCCTGCCCATTGCAATACAAAAGTGTGAAATGGCTAATACTTGGCACAGGTTGAGCTTCTTAGGAGTTCTACTCAAGGTAAGGGCAGAGGGTGATTTTGTGCTTATTACACTTCCCACACATTCCCCACAGCACACTGTGTAATTGGGGAATTTCTTATAAACTCCTTTTCATATCTCTCAGTAAAACTATATTTTGACACTTGTTCAACCTAGATGCTGTGACCTGACTTTTGATGCTTTATTATAGTAAATTAAACAATAATAAAATCTAAAGCTTGTTTTTACAAATACCATATTGTTACAAGGCTAGGACATTGGAGGGGGTGTGAATGAAAACTAGGGATTTGCACTAAGCAAAATAAATCTGACTTCGTGCCCACAGGCCCAGTTTTGACTATTACTTCTAGTTCAGAGCAACCTTGTTGCTCTGCAGAGGTCCTTAAGATGTCTAAACACTGGGAGAGAATTTTTATTCCCTTGTTTTGTTAACATGCTTCCTGACCAGCTGAGGCAAGCTGCTGCTTTTCAAAAATCAGCTAAAGAGTGAAACCTGTTTCTCCTGGTTGTTTCTGCCAAAATTGACAGCACTTCGTGCCCACAGGCCCAGTTTTGACTATTACTTCTAGTTCAGAGCAACCTTGTTGCTCTGCAGAGGTCCTTAAGATGTCTAAACACTGGGAGAGAATTTTTATTCCCTTGTTTTGTTAACATGCTTCCTGACCAGCTGAGGCAAGCTGCTGCTTTTCAAAAATCAGCTAAAGAGTGAAACCTGTTTCTCCTGGTTGTTTCTGCCAAAATTGACAGCATATGCTGCCTAGGGAAAAAAAAAATACTTCCAGCATACAGAAGTTGCTCCCGTTCTCTCTACCACAATGATGACACCTTGCAATTCAGAAGTTCATGTTTGTTTGAATTTTTAAATTGTTCTGCATCAAGTCTGCAAATGACCTATGAATTTTCTCTTTCAGGCTGATACAAACAGGGAACGCATTGAGCAAGCCAACATCAGAGCCAAGAAACTAATTGAAAATTAAAGCCTGCTGTCATTGTTCAATGACAGACTCTCCAGCTGCAAGCCACCATATTCATGGATCTGTGAAACTTCTATTCTGAAATAAGAGGGGCTGGGAAAAATGAAGCAGTACCCCTTCTGTAGGGATTAGTTTTCTTTCATTGCTTCATGTAAACATGGCCTTGACTCCAAGAAAGCAGCCAACTTCCTTCTAGTCATCTGCCTTCACTTTCTTTACACTGCTCAGGGCTACAAGTGTTAGGGTTTTGAGAATCTTCTTGCATGTTTTATTGCTCTTCCCAGTTTCTTTTTATTATTTTTTTAAATTTTATTTTTCTGCACCGAAAATTCAGTCCTTTATTGAAGTTGAACAAGCAGGGTAACCTGAATTCACAGTTGTGGAAAGTTGGAGAGGGCACTTTGCACTGTTTGAAATACCTCATAAGTTGAGTGTCTTCACTAAACTAGGGACTAGGTGAACATTGTCTGATTTGTATCTCTAGCATCTAACCATAGTTTTACAATCCAAACCACACAATTAGTTTGGAGTTGAATTTGCAGATCACAGAATTGAAGAGGCCCATTACTTACAACTTGTGAGTTGAGGGCATTAAAACACTTCCTAAGCACATGAACTTTAAGGTAATGGTAACCAGAGGGATATACAGGTTTCCATTTCTTTACTGTATATTGACATCGGTTTGGAGGCCATGACTAATCATGCTGCATTGTTCTGATAATATTTGTTGTATATATCTGATCTAAACCCCATGCACACATGAGTAGAAGAAAATAAAACCATCTCTCCAAAGCATTTATTTGATGGAAAATTTTACACCCCTCGTCTAAAAGTTAACTTTTAAGTGTTTGAATGATGCATCTGAACTGGAAGAAACTGAGTAGAAAAGCATGCAGTTTGCTTGCATCCCATATCTTACTCTCTTTTGGTCAGTTTTCACTGGAGTTCAGGTTATGCCTTTCTCCAGTGAAAAACAATGATTGAGATCTGGTGCAGAGTTTGCTCTCAGCAGTGACTTTGGGGGTGCTTCTTAAACCTACCAAACCCAGAGAAGCTTATTGTGAAACTTCTTTGTCACAAGTCTGGAGGAAGCAGTAGCTATTTATGTATGCTAGTTCTAAATAAACTAGTTCTAAATAGATTCCTGACTGGTTTATTATTGCAGACTTTGGGACAGGCAATTGGAAATATTACATGTCCAAGTTGCTTGCAAATAAAATATTCTTACTCTGTTGCAGAATAGAGGAGTTTCTGACCAGGTGAGGTAAAGCACTCTCCTGTGAAGGAAAATATTTTGGTGTTACTGTAATATAAAAAGATTTTCTTGAAATCTTGATAGTAATTAAATTGCAAGTGACTCAGATAATTTTAATTCTACCCAGCAATATATTATGCCCGTTTTAAAGTTGAAAATTATGCTTTGGACTAACCTGTGATACTCAGTGTTAGATGGCAAAAATCTTCAAACCAAATTGATTGGAGGAATAATTCAAACTATTAGCATTATGGGGTGCTTTTTTGAAGGACAGTCCACAAATACCCTGTAGCCACTACTAATACTGAATCCCAGAGTCAGAGATGACACTAATCCACTGAAATGCAAGACAGTGTTTAAGTGTTCTGTTTTCTTTTCGGTAGAAATACAGTCAGCACTACCAGTATATTTTCAGTTGCCTCCCAGGACAACTTGATATTTAAAGGAAAGGAAACCAAAACCAGCAACCACACGCACAAAAACCCACAACAACCCACCAAATGAAAACCCAACCAAACGAAAAAACCCCAAACAACTGACCAAAGGATGGGGCAGCTGCATGTAAAAATAGGCCAGTGGCAGTTTGCCTTATGTGAGTAAGGTAAAGTCATTTTTAGGGGACTAGATACTTGAGTAGTGTGGGTTGGCTCCTGTCTAGCTTCCGGTAATTGTTGGAATGCTAACGAATTTCAGAAGCTCATTAGCTACCTGATCAGTAAATGAAGATTATGTGCTTAAAAACACAAGTAGCAAAGAAGTACTTTTAAGAACATTGCATAGTAAACTTCAAATAGCCACCTGCATAGGGACTTTGTATGCCCTTTTTTCCTTCTTAAAGACTTAGATTAACTTGAGGAATATTTGCTGCTAATTGTGAAAGCAAAGCATATGTTATTTAATTATGATTGTCTCCTGGAACAGAAGACTGAAGTGGTTACCTTATTCTGCTTACACAGTGCAAGCCTGCTCTGTAGCATTTGGACATTCCAAACATCAGAATGTTCTTCTCCCTCGCCATTGCAAGTCCTTGTTCTTGACTTGCCTGAGCTCTAACAATAAATGAGCATGTTCGCTGATAGAATGCTGTGATTGGTATATCAAAATTGTAATACTGCAATGAATACCACCCAAGGAAATAATTTCTGAGACTCTTGAGTATTATCAGAGTATCAATACTATTTTCTGATGCAGCAAGAGCCAAATCTGTGAGGGAGTTGGTGCCTTTATGTTAGTCAAAAACAGTTTGCTTCTTTGATGTCTTACTGTTGTCTATAGAATAGATGCTTAATTTCCGTATCTATGGTATGAAACCGATACTTGTACATCTTTGTATGTCTGAATGCTATGAAGAATGAAGGTTTACAGTTTGTGCTTTTGATTGTTAAACTCTATATTGTGCACAAAAAATACATACTTTTATAACTGAATGTGTTTTAAAACTATTTTCTCTTAGAAATGGCTTTGTTTAGTTTCCTGTCCTTGAAAAACTTGGCTGAACTAGTTGCTACTGTGGAGCTAGGAAGTTCCTCTTCTATTTTTATTTCACAGAAATCCCAATGCTAAGAAAAGAATGGGTGTGGTTGGGAGGAGAGGAATATTGTGGTCTTTAACACTCTAGTTTTGATCCCTGCAAACTCAACATCTCCTAAATTCGGTCTATGAACTGTGTCCATCTCTTTGAAAGACCATGACATCCATGGGACTATACTTCAGGATGATAAAGGAACAAAGTAAAATACCTTAAAACTTTCTAGTTAAGTATTGGTAACAGATGCCTAGCAAATAACTAGTCCAGTAGATGAAATGTAGTGATTTAATCTACTGCCAATGCAATTTCATTTGTGAGGCAATTTAAATTGTATTTTCTCTCATACTAGAGCCTCAGATTCCCAGAACACTCTTAAGAGGAAAGAGGTATGGGGGAAAATAGAGACTTTTGTTGACTTGCAACAGTTCTGAGCTGCAAGAGAGACTACCATACCTGGGAAGAGCTTGGAAGAAGTACTTCTAATATACTATATATCTACTCTATCTATATAACAAGGAAAAGAAACTAGGGACAGCCTGCTTACATAACTATTAGGAGGAGGCAGCACATGTCCCATGGGTATGCTTAAAGGACAATAATTGGTAAATTCAAGCTAGTCTACTTCATGAATGACAGATTTTTAGCACAGCAGTAACTGTACTATGAACTGCAGCATGTGCTGCTTGTACAGCTACTTGCAGAACTCACTTCTGTGAAGGCTGTAAGGTGAAACTGTTTACACCACACAATAATCTGCAGTTGCTAATTCACTTGCTGCACTTGAAGCAATGCGGTGTCTAAATGCTGGTTGAATAGATGGATGAAATGTGTATCTTACTGCAATGGAAAATTGGAGAGCAAGTCTGAAACAAAATATAAATGGCTTATATTGTTAATTAGGTTAATGTTCTACCTCAGTAAATCCAAAATTAAAAAGCTGCAAGCATGATTGTGCATGGAAATAAAATTGGTTTATAGCTTCACTTGTTGTAGGGTGGGGGTGATGAGAAAGGAAAACAGGAAGTCCCAATATAAAATTATTAATAGGTTACATAGAGTGCTGAAATATCTAGAACAGCATTCCACTCTGTGACTTAGTTACAGTCATTGCAGTGAGTTAAAACAGGTAAGGGCATCAGCCAGTTATTTTTTCCTTTAAACAGAAATCAGTCTTCCTCTGTTCTGGAACAAGTTCAGTTAATTAGGACTAACTTGGTTCCAATCAGTATTTTACATGGTGCTTTCTCCATTTTGCTCTACAAAAGCTTTGATAGTTGTCATAACTCCAAGGCAGCAAAGGCACCTAACAATGAGCAACTGAGAGGTTTCTAAATGTACTAGTGATCACGAAAAAGAAATGTTGACTTAAATACTTCCCACAGTAGTAAGATTTTTTATAGCAATGCTAACTCCATAATTTTCAATGGTTGTGTTCTACCATCTCTTCTTACACATTGTTGTTGAATAGAAAAAAAGAATCCTGATAAACACATGTTAAATGAGAGAAGCAGCATCTCTGAGCACAGATACTTTCAATTAAAAAATAGTAAAACCAAAATGCCACCACAGCACAGTATTGCCAAGTGCATACATATTGATGAGAGACCACTCCTTTGGTGAATACAAAGGGGGAATCTGCTAACAGCTAATTTGTTCTGTTGATGTCTCATGCACAGCAAGTCCATGTGGAAAAAAAAGCTAGTACTTCAAATGGGATTTAGGTATCAAGTAGAAGGAGCTAAAATTTAGAACAAGGGTGGAGGCTTTATTCACTACTCAATTTGCATGTCATTATCTGTGGAATCTATTAGTATGAAGCTGAATAGATTTCTGACTATACAGGGCCTTGCATTATGGTAACACATAAGTGTTCTTAAAGCACTTCCCTGGTTATGTCTTGCAGAACAAAGTCTCATAAACATTGTCAGCTGTCAGCTACTTCTGTCAAGAAGCCAGTAGTTTTTTAAAGAAATAATAGCTAGAATGGGGATTCTTAAGTGCAACTGGTTCCCTGTTAAATGATGACTCACATTGATCCTTTGAGTAAGGAGCTGCTGTCCCCTAAAACACTCTTCTTATAAGTATTACTGTGTAAGAGTTGAAATAACATGGCAACAGGGTCAGGGAACTAAATACGTCCCTGAGCATCACGGAAGAACCACTTATTGCTAGTCCTAATTATGGGTGTAATGTTGAGGTGTAGCTGTTACCAACAACTGACGGACTCAAGTCGCTAAATGAGGGCTTTCAGTGACGTCTTAGTACTACTTATTAAAATGACAACAGTTACACCAAACAAACTTGAACTGATTTTTTGAAAATAATTTACTAAAATATACAAGTACATTTTCCTTTTCAGTATAAGTTACATAATTGCATACATTTTTAGCTCTTTCTAGGTGCTTTTGGTAATAAGGCAGCAGCAGTGGGCTGACGACTAAAACCTTCAGCATTGCTCTGTACACAAGGAGTCAGTGCAAGGATATTATATTTTCTAGCAATATACATTTTTACTGAATACACTGAAGATGAACCTAATTTTTATTTGATACAGCTCAAGCAAAAATGGACTGTAGTGCAATTCTTGCTTATGGGAAAAGAAAGCCTGTAGAGTAAAATATAAATAAAGGATGCTCAAACCACAATTTGTTTACTGGAAGCTGTTAATAAAACATTTAACTTAACCACAACTATTTGTGCTTCATTAAAAAAAAAAAAACTTATACAGGTTATAAACTAAAACCTCATTTGTAAAAGTTCTTCTCTGCAGAACAGTGCTTGCTGCAAGACATACAGTGCTTTGGTGGTAGAACTTCCATGTGCTATCATGGAAAACTGTTTCCAGAAGAAATAGTCCTCTTACAAATCAACACCCAGCTTCCTGACAAAAGGGAACTGGCAACCTTGAAATGCTTGTTCCCTTTCTCTGTGAAAGAACAAGCCCTGACAAAGGAGAACATGTACTGTGTTAAAAGCTATTGTGGCACAAAAATCAAAACTGGCCCCTGGGCAGGTTCATCAGTTCAATACCTATATTCTCTAGTTCAAGTTTATTCAATGTGGCCTTAACAGGCTGTATCAGACTACTAGAAGAGGACTACTCTGATCATTTCCTTCATCAGTCTTGGTTTATGTCAGTGAAGCAGATGCTTCTAGTCTAGGTCTTCTTACTGGTAATACACAGGGTCAGAATGGCAATCATGCAAACTTCTTCTTTGTAGCTGTAAATCGTTCCATGTACTACAAAGAAAACAAAAAAAAATCTAAGATATTTTCAGAAATGAATAGAGAATTCATTATTACTAAAAGCAGCTAAGTTTCTGCTCTCAGACTCAAAAACGTTCTGCATCTAAAGCGTATTTTTATATCCCAGGCATAACCATTACAGCTTTCATTTCAAACAAAGACCCCCCAAAAATTTCTGGCATCTGCTGCAATTCAGATTAATAGTCAAAACTCCAGTGTTAAGGATGAACTAATGCTAAATACTTATGAATGCTGTATAATACGAAGAATCCATTATTTTTCATCCCATCAAAGTGAAGACACACCTGTCATTATTAGCTACCCTTCAAAAGATGCTGATGAAAGAACATTGACCCTGAATCCCATGAGAAAGTTATCTTTGAAGAACTCTTGAAGTTGTTTTCAGACGTTAGTTATGAATCCAGTAGCGATGACACTACCAACAGACTATTTTGTACTTTTATTCACCAGCATAAATACTTAGTATTCTGAGTAAGGACTTCATCAGGAGTTTCTTTTAAAAAAAAGGTCAAAAAACCCAAAACAAAACACAAACCTTGTCATAACCTTCCAGTTCTCTGAGTTTCTTGATTTCAAAGAGGTTGCCTTCTACTGCAAGCAGTGAGATCTGGGAATCACTGAGAATACTCTGAGGCAGCATGCTGAGTTCTAGACAGTTTTCTTCTAAACGCAAGACTTTGAGGCGTGGACAGTGGGAGATCTGCACTGAGATCTGGGAAATCTTGTGGAAATGAAAAGAAAAACAGGATTAAAATGGTAGTGATCAGTGATTATTAAAGTAATCTGTTTCAGACTTACACAGAACAATTGCCATATTGTAAATGTAAACTATACTATACTAAGTACTTAAAAACAATACATAAGTAACAAATGATCAAAAATCAAAATAACTTTTTATATTCCATGATGACAAGCAACCTACACATCTGTTTATCACATTCATACTCAAGAACTGTTCAAATCATTTTCTGCATGACTAAATTAAGGATTTTTTAGTTATTCAAATCAGGCAGTTGGATATATTGGTACACAAATTCTAGTTATGATTCCTCATTTGTGTTGTGTCCAGCAGATGTCTTTTAGCTATAAAGTTTTGATGGTCTCATCTTATGTTCCATGGCTGTATTAAGTCCAAGATAAACCATGTCCTAAATCGACATGCCCACAACATCTTAGTTACCAGACCTGATTCTGATTCAAATTGAGTTCAATAGCCTGCAGTTCTCCCACAGTGTCAGGCACATTTTGGATCTGGTTTTTTGAAAGATCTACCACATCCAAATGGCGAAGACCAGAGAGTTGTGTAGGCACAGTCCGAAGCTGGTTTCCAGAGAGACTCAGGGTTTTGAGAGCCGAAAGTTGTCCAAATGCAGCTGGTAGCTGCCTCAAGTGATTGCCATTCAGGTGTAGTGTTTCCAGTTTTTTCAGTTTACACAGCTCCTCAGGTAAAGCAGCTAGAGAAAAATGACAGAAAAACATATGACCTAAAGAGCAGTAAACATTCATACCCATTTAATTCAAATAAGCTTCTGCATAGAGAACAGTGCTATATTAAGTAATTTCTCACTGAATTCCTCCCCATTTTCCAGTGAAGGCACAGATCCCTGCACAGAAACTTAAGTCCAGAGATGATACATGCTTTTTAACCATATTCCATAATCTGCAGACAAGGCAGACATTCAAATCATGGTCTGAAATCACTATTCAGAAGACTTTAGCCTGTCAGTTATAGTCCTAACACTCTGCCAACAGATTCTATGACACTTGAAATACCACAGCATTCACAGCTTTACCTTTGCCCTTTAAAGGTATTACTCAACTTGCTCAGAAGTAAGTTATGAGATAATTCATAGTGTGTCATACCAGCATACAAACCTCACCAGGTAAGGTCTGCTGGCATCCATTTGTCCCTCTTTCCACCTACACGTGAGTATAATCTCTAACATTCCTGAGCTGCACTACAGAGTCAATGAGGTTCGTAAATTATCTTCGTTTTTTCAAAAAGGCAGATAATACATAATTAATGCACAAACCCCCTAGTTTCTTCATTGTGATTTTTCCATAATGATGGATGTTTGTTTAACAGAAACAGTAACAACCACTGAATGGCCAGCAACATTGTCTACATATAATCTTCATTACCTGTTCTCTAGGCAAGTAGTAAACCATCTGACACTGTTAAACCTTCACGTCAGGTAAGTCACAGCACAAAACCTCTATGGGTTTAAGTACTCGTGTCATTGTAAAATTAATAATACACTAAGTGGCAACTAGTTTGGTAGAATTTATGATTTAGAGGTTTTTATCCTGTACATGAATTCCAAAGATTTCAGTTTAAGTGACTATACTCCCCGTTTACATCTTTACTAAATTAAATTTAGTTTTTGATAGAGAATACAAGTTAGTATTTTAAAAATCAGTGGAGGTATTAATTAGCAGGCATACTCAGTTTGTTGTTGTTTAGAGCAAGGCTCTTCAAAAAGGAAAATTTTCCAATGAGAGGTGGCAAGAGCTCTATTTTGTTGTTCGACAAGTCTATTGTCCTTAAGTTGCTTGTTAGCTTCTGCAGATCTTCAGGAAACTATGGGGGGGAAAAGATACAGCATTTAAATAGTTGATAAAATTTGAATTTTCATGTCATACAGCTTAAAATTTTAATTGTACCACTGTTACATACTGTCATATGTATCACAATGTCCAATCACCACAGTGTGATTGGCAAATTTGTTCAATGCATATTTTTAAAAATATTATTTCATCTGGGGTAGGGAAAAAGGGTATAAAGAAAACACTAACATCTAGAAAGAGTAGTTTTTCATCCAAATAAGTAAAATTAAAAACATTACATTTTCATTCTCTCTTAAACATGCCTGTCATTTAAAATACTCTACAGCCAGTTAATACCTCTATATTTTAGCAGAGTATGATTTGAAAATTTTTCTCCTGCTTCCCTTTTTAAATAATTATGTATTCCATTTTCCTTATTCTTATTTACATCCTGTACCACTTTGGTACTGAGTCTTGGCACTCAGGTGAAAAAAAAGAAAAACCTGACAATCACCATCAAGGAGTCCTGGTGAATAAGCCAGTGGTTTTGATTCTCCTTTGGCTTGACAGAGAAAAAGTGAAGAGAGGAGGCAGGACAGTGGAAAAAGGTATGTTAGAAAAGGCGTGGAAAATTACTGCAATATAGAGTTATTTTTGGCTGTCCTGTGAATCGTTACTGGATTTATGGTTCCACAACATTCTGTGTTTTTCTGCAGCTGAGTCTAAGTTAAGATAATTTCCAATATAATAATTTCGGGATGCTTGCTGCCAGCCCAATGAACAGCCTGTACAGACCATTCATATGGCTACACTTAAATACAACCGAAGTATCTAAATGTGACAAATTGTAGAGTATCTTTCTAAGTAACAATATGGTTATAAAATTTACATTTTCCCCCTCAAGTTTACAGACATTTTCTAAAAGCACAACATCGTAACTAGTACTTCTTGAACATATATGCACTGTAAAGCATAAGCTCACAAGCATGTAAGTGCCCTGAGAGATAAATCCTCAATCAGAAGACAAGGCAAGCAAAAATGAAAAGAAAACCCAACACAATTTGAACTATTTTCCATGACTGTTTATAAGAAATACAGGTATGCAAGTGCATTATGACAGTGAAGTGGGAATTTCTCTCCGAAAGTGTCAGTCATACACACAAACAGCCATGTTTCCCCTCCCAATTCATTACCTCAGTAAGTCCCTTTCCCGTTAGCTGAAACACACCAGTTTTCTGTGCTGTCTCCAGGTGGGCTTTTAGTGCACTATTTCCCATCCTAACAGTTCTCTGTCAAGCACAAGGAGTTCGAGTAATGGTGTCAGCCAGTTTTACTCTGTGTTAGAGAACTGCAATCCAAAGTCTCTGTGATAAAGCAAATGTAAAAAGTAATTTTATGTCCACTGTCCCCAACACTACAAGCATTCTGACACATTGAACCATTTCACTGCTGCGTTTTCATCTCCCTCATAGCTAGAACCTAGAAGTCTAAAGGTTTACCTAGATTTACCTAATCTAGGTAGATTAAGGTGTCTTCATTACAGCAGTTTGATTACTGAAACGATTCAACAAGCACAGTTAAAACGAAGTGGGAAAACTGCACATTTTCCACATTTTGCCTCTTTCGAGACCCCGCAGCATAAGGAGATTCTCCACGTAGACGGGCTGCGATTTCTGTGGCATCTACCAGTGCTGGCCTGCCGACACTGCTACTGTATTATTTGTGGTTTTTTGAAGCCTTTATTCTGTTTAGAGAACTGACTCCTCTGCCGTGACTATTAGCAGACACACGACACCCACCTCCGTAACCCAGGGGGGTTTAATCCCAGGGCGCACGAGTCACGGGCCCGGGATTACTGCCGGGTTCGCAGCCGGGCGGTGGGGAATGAAGCCTGGGGGACAGCACGTAAGCAGCCGCGACGGGGAGCCCGACAGGAGATGCGCTCCGTGCCGCCGCGGCCGCCCCGGCAAGGAGCCAGGCCAGCACTGACGCGCTGCNGGCTCGTCCCCCGCGCTCCGCCCTTCCAGAACCGCCGCTGCAGCAGCGCCCGCCCGGAAGCGGACGCGAGTCACCGCCGTTCCTGCCACGCCCGCCATGGCGGCCCCCGGGCGCTCCCGCCTGCCGCCGTCCCTGCGAGACACCGGGAGTCCGCCCGTGGAGGCCGCCAGCCCCTGCCCCGGGCCCGGGCCCCGCAGGGCGAGCGACCCCGAGCTCGAGTCCGGTTCCGAGCTCGATGGCGATCCCGAGCTGGAGCTGGAGTGGAGCTCGTGGCTCGACGTGGAGTGCGATGAGGAGCAGGGCGGCGGCGAGTCCTGGCCCTGGGAGGCCGGGCAGCGCTCGGCGGCGGCCGTGCTGCTGGAGCGGTGCTTGGCGGCGGGCGCCGTGAGCCAGGTACCGCCCCGGCCCGGCGGCCGCGGAGTAGCGTGACTTAGGCGTTGTTCGGGTGAATCGTGCGGTGTTGCGGAGCGCAGGAGACGAATCGTGCGGTGTTGCGGAGCGCAGGAGACGAACAGCAACTCTAAACTGTTAAAAGCCATTATGGAGCATTTGCTCGGTACGTTCTTGCTGCTGATTGCATTTTTCCTGTTGTCTTACTTTCAAAGGAGAACTTGGATTTAACTTGTAGAAGAACGCCATGCTTTGCGAAATTCTCAGAGATGGAAGAAATGGTAAACATGGAAGCTGAAATCAATGAGGTACAGCCTTTACTATTGTCAGTACACTCAACACTTTGATACCTGGCGGTAATACAGGGCCCCGATGAAGTATCCGACTGCCACGTGCCATGTCGTCTCATGTTTTGAGGGGTTTTTTAACAGTTCAGCTGTTTAACAGTTGGCACTTTTTCCCCCAGTGGACTGAGTTGTCATAAAGAAAAGAACAAAATTGTGAAACAAAAGTTTTAGGTATAAGTAGAAGGACTCAGCAAGCTGCACCTTTGACTGAAGTGTTACCTGAAGTTTTCGAAAGAAACTGAACAATAAAGCATTTGTAGTTGACTTCAAGTCACAAAAATGTGTCTCTTTATAGGCAGTTTTGTTGGTTAGCAGGTAGTAAGCTCAGACATTTCCTACTGCCTGAATTGGCTGCTGCCTGGTATTTTATAATGTTGATTTAGACATTACATAGACTATAAAACTGCTTTGTAAGAGATGTAAGGAGGAGAGACATGGGTTTGAAGGGTAGACTATCCAGTGGTCACGGAATTGGCAGAATGGACGCAGCTAGAGAGTTGTGGTCAATGGCTCTATGTCCACCTGGAGGCTGGTGACAAGTGGTATCCCTCAGGGCTCTATCCTGGGTCCAATGCTCTTCAATATCTTTATCAATGACATAGACAGGGAGATCAGTGCACCCTCAGCGAGTTTGCAGACGACATGAAGCTGAGAGGAGCACTGAACACAACAGAAGGATGGGATGCCATCCAGAGGGACTGGGCAAGCTTGAGAAATAGGCTCACAAGAACCTCATGAGGCTCAACAAGACCAAGTGTGGGGTTCTGCACCTGGGTCAGGGCAATCCCAGACATTAATACAGACTGGGAGATGAATTTATTGGGAGCAGCACTGTGGAGATGGACTTCGGGGTTCTTGTGGATGAAAAGTTGGACATGACCTAGCAATGTGCAGTCACAGCCCAGAAAACCAACCACATCGTGGGCTGCATCAAAAGCAGCATGGCCAGCAGGGCAAGGGAGGGGATTCTCCTCTTCTGCCCTTGTGAGACCCCACCTGGAGTGCTGTGTCCAGGTCTGGGATCCTCAGGACAGGAAAGAGGTGAACCTGTTGGAGTGGTTCCAGAGGAGGGCCATGAAGATGATGCAAGAGCTGGAACAATTCTCCTACAAACACAGGTTGAGAGAGCAGGGATTGTTCAGCAGCCATCCAGTACTTAAAGGGGGCTTTAAAAAGTGAGGGAGAGTGACTTTTTACGCAAGCCGATAATGCCAGGACAAGGGGGAATGGTTTTAAACTAGAACTTCTTTTTTATTAGATTAGATTAGATTAGATATTAGGAAAAAATTCTTCACTGTGAGAGTGGTGAGACACTGGAACAGGTTGCCCAGAGAAGCTGTGGATGCTCCATCCCTGAAAGTGTTCAAGGCCAGGTTGGATGGGTCTCTGAGCAGCCTGGTCTAGTGGGTGATATCCCTGCCCATTGGCAGGGGTTTGGAGCTAGATGATCTCTAACAGCCCTTCCAACCCAACTCATTCTATCATAAATTCTGTGGTTTAGGAATCTGGTCTTTTTAAACAGTCTTTCTCTTGTTGACCAAAAAAGCCCCTCCTAGTAGTAGACACTCTCCAGAGTGCAGGGTAACATGTTCTTGTGCTAATACTTGCTCTCTTCCATACACATGCTCTCCCCTATGCTGCCACTTTCTCCCTTTCTATTTCTTGCTCCACCCCAAGAGAGTCAACAATATCTGGATAAGTATGTTAAAAATGCATTTTCATTTGATGCTGTTATTGTTGTAGATAAAACTGGAAACTGAAATGATGCAGTTGGAGAATGAGACAGCAGACATTACTCACCATTTTTACTTAGGTAAGTGCAGTTGTACCGTAGAAAAACCAAGAGTCTTAAATTAGCAGCAAATTAATGTTTCATCTGAGTACATGACACTTGTAGAAGTTGTTGCAGCAGTCGTCTCTGAATAACTTGTTAGAGGTGGTAGGTGTTTTATTAACACCTAAAGCATATTTCCATACTATTTGAACTTGCACTCCTCCACAGTCTCAGTAGATGCTCTGTGTGTAACTCATTCTCCAAAACAGTGTGGGAGGTGTGGTCAGTTCCCCAGGGTCAGTGGAGCATCAGTTCTGAGATCATTAATAACTGTTGGCCTGCATGTGCTGCTCTGCTTCTTTTCCAGAAACTCCATGTGTTTCTGCTGCACTTCTATCCCCCTAAACTTATATTTTTAATTCAGCACTTGGGGTGCTGTATGTATTAATTTAATATGTATTAATTTATTATTTCACACTTTTTCCACTATGATTATATGGGTACTTAAAAGCATTCTAGCCTGCCACTGTTAGGGTAGGCTAGTGAAATCTATTGCAGTACTTCAGTGCTATGGTATAGTTTAAGAAGTTGACTTCATCTCAAAGAGAATTTACTGAAGAATATGGATAATGTAAAACAATTAACATACCTATATCTCTAAAAAGTAGTTATGGTGACTTTGAGTGCATGCTGATACTAAATCATACACTCCAACAAAAGCCATTCAGATTAATGTCTGTCTTGAATGTAAACCGTCCACTGCAATAGATCAGTGTTTTTCCTTCTGTCTGCAGGACAGATTTTGCTCTTGTTTTAGCAGGATGATAGGCTCAACTTTGCAATTTTATTTTACAGGGAAAAAGTGTGAGATTTTGCAAGATATGAACAGGCACCTGGAAGCCATACTGAAAGAGAAGAGGGCTCTCAGAAAGAGGCTGATAAAACACAGGTGTCAAGAGAGCCTGCCTATCGAGGCTACTTTTCACAAGTAGGCACACAGAAAATTGTTCTTGTATTCATGAGTCCAGATTAATTTGAACTAGTAGACAGTAAAAATCCCATGCTTTCATTAATTTTTCCACTGATAAAAATAGACATAAAAAATGGTAGCAGAACCTCAGCTAAAAGCTAGTAGTTTACTCATTGAAAAATTCATAGGAAGATAGTGATACATATTTTATGAATATTTACTTAAGTTATTGGTCTTGTCTTCAGAAGTCTACAGAACAAGTTGTGATGTGTTGTTTTAAACCAATGTGCTCCATGCTGGGTTTGTTATGCTTCTCCCAAGCAGGAGTTGTTGCTTTAGCACTGGATGTCTTCCTTCCACTGTTGCTTGCTTAGAACTAAGCGTGAATGATTCCCAGACATGCATAGTGCATGTTTTAAAAGTATAGTCCTTCTTCTCATGGTCTAAAAATCTAGCCCAAGTACTGAAGAAGTGGCTATTCACTTCTGTAATTCCTGCCCTGATTGTTGCTAAGAGTCATACAAGAAGTGTAATTGCAGAAAAATGAATTAGATGGTTAGGAACTTGCATAAAGCTGGAGAAGGGGACTAAGAAAAGCAGGGCAATGAAACAAAGAGCTTGTAGGTATTAAATCCTTGTTGTTTAGCACAACCTTTGAGCTCATTTTTGGTTACAGGTGTATAGTAGAGTTGCTGGCAGAGGCTGTGACTTTCATTGAGAAGCTTGAAAGCCATTTGCAGTCTGTAAGAAACATTCCTCAGATACCACATATGATGAAAAATATGGTGAGTAGTAAAAGAACTGAACCTACTGTCTTCTCCAGCATGAAAAATGCAATGCTGTTTGGTTGTTTAGGTTACTTTTATGTCCTGATAGACTGACAGGATGTATAGAGATTAAATCCAACCCTTTTCTGTTTCAGGACACCACTTTGTCGAAAACAGAGGTGCTCATGATAGAGTTGGAGGAGCTGACAGAGCAAATACTGAAATGGGAAAAACTGCAAAAGGAAGTGTATTCTAACAATGTGTGCAATACTACTGACTTGGACTTTGGCTTATCTTTAACCTAACAAATCATTTTTCTCAAACAGGGTGACTATTCAAAGAACTACCTTCTTAGGGTCTTCTGTGAAAACTGCAACACAGGTGTGTTTTAATCGAACAGAGACTTTGTAGGTAGTTATATTTCTGTTATTAAGTAACAGTTCTCCAACTATTTACTAAAAAAAAGGACAATAAGCAGTAGCTCATAGGAAGACGGTGCTGAGAAACCTGTTAAGGAGTTCCTTTTTGAAATAGTTGGATAGGAGTCCTTTGGAAGCCTGTATCTTCAATAGAAAATTGTTTTGATATTTCTTTTGCACTTGCTATAGTATCTTTATTCATTTTTGTAAGCATCTTGATAAAACACTGTATTTTGTACATCACCATAAAACTTCAATAAAAGCACTAGGTTTCAAAAGCTCGGTTTCTTGCTTTTAATTTTGTTATAAAATCTTAGGTCCAAGCTTATGCTTCCATAGGAGTTCCAATCAAGAAATTAAATCAGTTTTAAATTGCAGTTTATTATGACTTATGTGGTTTTGTGGGAAAGCAGGAAATGGACTTGGTGATATATGGCAGGTGTACTGATTTGCAAACCATGCTTCAGTGATAGCAAATATATTCTTGATACTCAGTGATATGAAATGTTCTTCAAATTCTCTTTTTCTGTTGCTTGCCCTATTTTCAGTGTCCCACTTAAAATAAAGCTCTTGTTCCATGAGTAAGACTGACAGTTTATCAAAAGCATTGATTGTTCCAGT
Source organism: Ifrita kowaldi (assembly GCA_013398055.1). NCBI lineage: Eukaryota > Metazoa > Chordata > Aves > Passeriformes > Cinclosomatidae > Ifrita > Ifrita kowaldi. Next base: position 506,197 of record VZRS01007687.1, on the reverse strand, counting down.
TTGTAACCCTCACAAAGAGACAGGTTGGTGAAATGTCACTGACAGGAGATCTGTAAACCAGGATGGTTGTCTTTGGAGGGTGCCCAGTTTTGTATTCAGGATACGGAGCAGACAGAAGAGGTGCAGACGTATTCCTTTCTACCATTGCATCGTTTGTTACGTGTACATCCAACCTGTTGATTTCTGTTGCTGAAGTAAGAGCATTTTGCTTTCTCAAAGTAACCACTGGGTGGCTCAGTACCACAAATTTCACAAGTTTATCTGATGACTTAATATAAACTTAAAGCAGAATTAAGGAAGAAATCCTTGGCTCTTTGTTGAGCACACTCTATTATGATTTACTTGTGTTTGGTCGATTTTATATTTGAAATTTTCTGAGAATCTCCTTTTAATCTGTGTAACCATTCTGCAGGGTGTGATGACAAGACATCCAATTTAACAAATCTCTAGTATACTGTGTAAGCTATAGCGATGTTCCTCTCTGCTGTTGTTGAGAAAAGTTAAGAGGATACAAACAATTTGAATTAGGTTAAGCAGAATGTCACTAGGTAGAATCTAAGAACATAAACTTGTGTTCAAGTCCCACAAACATTAATGGGGTCTTTGTGCTAACACTTGCTATACATCATTGCAGGATTTGAGTCCAAAGTCCCATGTCTTGTTCCAGATGTGAAAATGAAGGTTTTCCACACAACTGCAAAGAAGCTGACATTTTTACTGAAAATGCTTTGCATATTATGTGAAATGGGAGAAAACACAACATCATAGGTTGGACTCGATGAGCTGAGTCTTCTCCAACCTAATTGATTCTGTGATTTTTGTGAATCAACGTCCTCTACATCTATCGTAGACTTAGCCTCTCACTCTCATTGTCTAACAGTGATGGTTTAGGTCAGGCAGATTAAAGGTGTTGTAATTTAATAGTTTTAGAGTACAATGAAAATATTCTAATCAATTTGTTCCTTGTAACTCTTTGAAATACGTGTTTTTGCCATATCCCAAAGAGTTGAGCGTATTTTATTCTTTTGCTGTATCTACTGCTGAAGAGTTGACTGTGGAGTTGGTAGAGTTTACCTAATTGCCATTTGCCAGTGATGTGTCAATTAATTCTTTAGTGTAATTTAAAGGGATAAATCTGTTGAAGTATACAGTGATTCACAGCTAGTAGGTATTCATTTTAGCATCTCTGTGGTGAATGAAGTATTGGGTCCAAAGGATCTATCCCATACTTCTCTGGGGAAAGTTTCTGGAATGTGGTACCTTTTTCATTAGGATATAACATTTCTGGAGTTTGAGGCAAACTATCTCATGAGAAGAACTATACGTAAAGTACAAAAAAGTCAATTTAAACAGAAGTTTAAATACAAAAATAACATAGGACTCTATAACTTTCATGTATGATATTCAGATATAGCTCTGTTTATCATATTTTGAAATGCAAAACCAGAAGTCTATTTAAAAATTTGCATTGGCAAAAGGAATTGTCCAAGCAGGATTTGTCTATTGAGCCTGGCATCTTCTTGCTTTTGCATTTTCCTGGTAATATCAGTAGCTGACAGAGACAGTATTCTAAAAGAAATTTTTAAAATATGTTCCGTGATTTTATATTACCCTGAGTACAAAACTTTTATCAATGCAACTAGATACTGATTTAAATTAAAGTTTTTTGGAAGTTTCAAAATTTTCTTTTAGATCCTAAGTACGACACACATGAAGATGGGATGTTTCCGAAGGAATCTAAAACACTTGAGACCTCTCCGTTAGCACTAATAAGGGAGGGATACTTGCCTGCCCTAGATTCCTGTGAAATTAATGTGGAGTGCTTACAGTGCTCGTCCCTAGTAAGCGCTTTAAGGGCAGCACCCTTAATCGGACTGGCGGCATTGAACTCTTGGGTAAAACCTGCGCTGGTTTGCTGCTGCAAAAGAGAATTTGAGGGAGAGCGCGAAGCCGCCGTCTCTTTCTCTGCGGATGCCGCTCTCCCGGGCAGACCTGTTTCAGGCGGAAAAGCGCGGGTAGGATTCTGGAGAGGCTGCCGCCGGCTGCGCTGGGCACACTTTCCCCGGAACGCCTGCTCTCCGCCCGGGGAAGCTTCCCCTGCATTCCCTCCGCGGGGCTGCCTGGGCCGGGCTCTCTCCTGCATGGGTCTCCGCTGCGGGGCGGGGCGGGACGGGCCGGGACGGGCGGCTCCCCTCGTCCCGCTCCTCCCCATCCCGGCCGGGGGGCGGGATGCGGGGCCGGGGCGCGGGCGGACACGGCTGCTGGGCGTGAGCCGAGCCATGGCCAACGTCAAGGTGGCCGTGCGGGTCCGGCCTCTGAGCAAAAGGTGCGGCGGGGCGCGGAGGGACGCGGAGGGGCACGGGGGGGTCCCGGTGGCCGCGGCAGCGGGGGGCGATCGGGTGCCGCTGGTCCGATCAGCCGGGACGGGATCGCCGCCCCTGGGGCGACTTGGCCGGGACTGAGGGAGGGACAGCAGGCGCCGGGGAGCCCAGCGGTACGGCAGGAGGAGTGGCAGCCTCTCGCCGCCTCGCTAAATAGCTTGGAAAGTGTTCTTAGAAAAGTCACCCAGTGGAACTGTTAGGCTGACTTCCCTCTTCCTGAGCTCCCCAAAATAGGACAATTGACATACAGTGTCAAGGAGTCTTGCCTTCCCCTGCTGTTGTTGCTGTTTTTTCCAGCGGGAGGCAGAGCCGGATATTCCCATTGTCGCTCAGCTCCGCTGCCTCCCCGGCTTGCTTGGCTCCAATGGAAATCCCAAAAGCTACATGTTACGGCTTGAAGACAACTCCCACAAACAAGAAGATGCCGTAGCACAATGCTCTGGTGTTTTTTGTGTATAATACATGGTTAAAACCTTGCAGACTTTGGAAATTCGGAGAGGAAACGAAAGAGAAAAAGCGAGCAGCCCAAATGTCAGTGGCTAATAATTTACTCCTCCTGTTAGAGAAATGCTATAGCACTCTAAACGGGAATGGTCTGAAAAGTGGTACAAGCTCTGAGGGCCAGTCTTTGATTCGATGCTGCCTTTCTTTTTGGCAGGAGTCCCTCATGTTGTCTTCTGACTGCACGGACTTTTGTGATAAATAACTCTTTCATGCAGTAGAGAAAATGATTCTTGAAGAGTTGCCCAGCCGGAAAACTAGCCTAGTCATTTAGCTAGCAGTACACTAGCATATTTCGGACTCTTTCGTTCTTATTTTTTGTCTATAGTGGGGTTTTTTGTTGTTTGTTTTTGTTGGTTTTTTGGGGGTTTTTTCAAAAACAGACACCAGGGAGTTTGAATAAAATTTAAAATCCCACCCAAGACAAGCCTGCTAGTATTAATAGAAAAGGGAAATGTGCAAACTAATTTACAGGTTTTCAACATATTTTGCCTTTAAGTCAAAGCTAACTGATTTTAAAAATACTCTGCCCATAATTTTGTTTAAAATCATGCTTGGGTTATATAGTTCTGATTTGTTGTATAGCTGTGAATGGAACAGATTTTAATAGATATTGGCATATTATAAGAAGAGTTGCAGCATTGAAGTAAGCTTAGCTTAACCTTTTATTGGTTGGTGTTGCTTTAGTGGTGGATGTATTATTTGATTTTTATCATTATCTTCCCTCTCACTAGATCCTGCTTGGTGAGGAATGTTGCATCACATCTGTCTTAATGTTTTTCCCGGATGGGTTGCTTTAAATAGTGCATAATCGTGAATATATCATTATAGCATTAAACAGCACCTGTAACTGTCAGATAAGGTGTGATAAACAGGAAAACCTTTGATGCAGTCAGTGTGGGCCAGCTGTTCGGTGAGGAATGTGGTTTGGAAAGGAGGCTGTGATCAGAGAGGTGGGCAGCTTCCTGCACATGAGAGAAATTAATCTGAGCTGAAACAGAAATGTTTGTGTGAAGGTGAGAGTGGAAACTCAGGGGTAATGGAGGGAGAAACTGTTAAGTAATCCCATCTACTCAGCTCATGATGGTGTAACAGGTGGGATGGGGAGGGAGGCAGAGACCAGTCTCTTGGTGTTTTACCCCAGAGGCAGTAGGCCAGTTGTTCTTTCTACTGTGCTGCCACAGCTGAGGTCAGCAAAAGCATTTCAAGATGGATTTTTGTATGTTATAAATGGGAGGAGGAAGTGGTTGTATATTCTCTGTGAAGGCTCTGACATGAGAACTTGCTTTCTAACCTTGAACAAAATTGTCCAAATGTAATGACTTAGAGGCAAATACCAAATATATGAAGACTTCAAGTAACCTTGATAGACATTGAAAGGACTAAAATTCTCAGTGGGCGTGAAAGTCTGCTCTTTTCCAGCTTCTTTTACTGTTTCCATGCTGTCATCACACAAAGCTCTCACTATCTATATACACACACTCTGCAATTGCCCCAACAGGGTATGCATGTTGCCACAGCTTCTGTGATCTTTTAGGTATTTTAAAAAGGAAGATTTCCTGCAGTAAAAATTTCAGTTCAACTGGATTGAAGTTCTGTAATTTGTACGATCTCAGTTCCAGCCAAAAATACTAAACCTGGCCTTTTAAGAGTACCAGAAACTGGAAAGCTGCAGGCAAAGGCTAGAACTCATGGGTCAGTTGGTTGTTTCTAGACAAACCTCCTCATTGCTGCTCTCCAATTAATTTACAATGACAGACGAACATTGGTTTTGCATCTTAAAATTTACTGAAAATTCAGATGTTAAAAAATGGTAATGCAGGAGGTCTCAAAATTTTTGTTATCTAGCATAAGGCAAAGAGTGGTCTTTTTGTTCTGCATCTGTATGGAGCCCATCACAGTGCACTCTTTGACAGAGAACTCCTATGCCCAAATAATCCATGACAGATATTAAGCAAGCACGGTTACACAAAATGCAGAAGTTTTTCCATTGCCTAAAGTTTAAACAGCCTGTAGCCAGCGTTCTTCATAATGCTATCAGTCATTCTGTAACAGACTAAATGATTTTTTATCACCAAAATATAGTTCTGGGTGTAAATTCAGTCAAATATTTTCCCTGGAGTAACATTTAAAAGTCTTTATTACACATTTACTATTCTACATACTAAAAAAGATTTGTTACTTTGAGGTTACACGGATACTTGCTCTGTGTAAATACATTTTCCCCTTAGAATGAAATATGGAAGCCCGAATGGATGCATTAAATTGTCTATAGCCATAGGTAATAATCAGGTATTAAATAGGAGCTGGGAACTCATGAAATCCCTTTATGGTTTATTTCCGGACATCTTAATGCTTGGTCTGTTGGATGTGAGACTTTTGTAAGGAAAGTGTAATGTTATTTTTGGCTGCCAGTCAGAAGTTGTTGATGGAAACACTCTGAATGCTAGCACGTAACTATGTGAACTAGGAATGTTGTTCCTCTTTCTTTTTTGATTGCTTTGTGGAGGATGCCAGCACTGCAGTCTGCAGTGTGGTGCTATGATAGGAGACCTCACCCTCCAGACTTGGAAATGGTGTGACTGACTGAGAAAGTATTCAAGTATTGTATTCAAGTACTGTGTCCAGGGCTCTCCTCGTGCCTGGGTAGCTCTCTTAATGCTGTGTTGGGTGTTTGTATGCTACAGAAACACCTGCAATGTTGGACATGTCCTTTTACTTTTTTATGTAGGCCAGCAGAAACCAGTGCTAGTTTTTATGTGTTGCTAGGTTCAAACATGTTTGTCCCTTTGCTGTGGTAACCCCCCATCACGATTCTAGTACCTACTTGTGGCTGCTGATTGCTCTTATAGAGGATCTCAGCCCGGTGTTATGTAAGAGGAAAGAGGGAGGGCTCTTTGTGCATGGGAGGCTCTCTGGGAGGGGAGTGATCCACGTGTCCAGGGCAGTATTGTGTTGGGACCAGGATGGAGCAAAGCTGCCTCATGCCTTTCCCTCCCTGATCCACTACATCTCCTGCTCTCCATCCAGCTGGTCTCAGTTCACTTGTGTGTAACCAGGATTCAGTCCTTTATCACAGTGTAGTTTGAGAGCTGCTACATAAGTCAGAGATAGGAAAGAAGAATTTTTAAAAAACAGTGCTCTATACCACAAGAGTCTCATGCATTTCTATAGGATTCTCTTCTTAGCATGCACCAGTGACTAGGAGACATTGCATTCCTTCATGAATTGTGGATTGAGACCTGAGTAAAACCCTTCACAGCAAGTTTGTTTAGTTCAGTTGTGAAGTTATAGTGCTGTTAGTTAAAAACTTGACACTAGGGCATCCAAGTTGCCTTGTGATGCTTCTTGAAACTGTAAAGTACTGTGCTTCAGGGATAGTACCCTCAAATTTGGGAGTTACTTGTGCAGGACCGAGCAAAACATAAAGACATATTCTGCTGTTGAAAATATCGTCTCCACTTGTCAGCTGCTTCTCTGGCCTGGAAAAGGAGAGAGTTCTTATTTGGGAGTCTTCCTGGTATCTTTAATAATTCACAAATGAACTTTCCCATCCTCTATGAACTTCACAGATGTGTCACCTGAAAGAGTTGCTGAACAGATTAATTGATCCAAAAGCTGCCCTTTGCCTTTTTTCTGCTTTGCCTTTTTTCTGAGCTGTATTCCCCAGTCCCCTCAGGAGTTCTGACTTTGTCCTCCACACTCTGGCAAATGAAAGCATCAAAGAAATGTCTGAGTAGTCCCAGGTGGCAAAGCTGAACCACACTTCCAGCTGTGCAGTTGTTTATTATCTCAGTCTGAGCTGCAACAGTTGTTTTCCTCATTGCTGCTGCTCTGTATGAGATATTCCTCTAATTGCCTTCCTGGAATGCAACAGTTAATAAGGCTTGAGGATGGGATGGGAAGGAGGGGTTGAGTTTGTGGTCCTAAGAACTCAGGTGAGAAAGCCCATGCCTGGGAGGGAATTTTGGGGAAAGTTTCTCACTTAGAGTTTGTAGAAAAAGGCTTGGTATGCAAAGCTGACCTGAGCATGGCTTCACTGAATAGCTGAGAAAGGAGCTCAATTGATGGGTGCATCATGATGTGAATATTTTAAATCTATTTCTATTCAAAAGGAAAGCTATGTGGAAACATAAAATTACTTTCAGATCATTTTAGAAATGATACAAAGTAAATCACTATTGGTTTTTACTTTGTTGACTAGTCTCTGCTGTGCTCTACCTCCCTTGTTCTTTGTAATCACATTATAGTAAACAAAGGAAGGATTATTTTGCAAGGAAGACTTATTGCTGTTTTATAGACTGTACTATTAGCTATTCTACATGTTCATGTGTAACCGCAAGAACTTAGATATAGCAATGTGGTCTACTGCTGACAAGCATGATAACTTGTGGTAAATTTCATTACTTGAATCTTGTGCATAACAGATGTTAAATGCTTTATCAAAATAAAAGCAACAGCAGGTTGGAGCTTGTTGTTGTTCTCATTCTTGTATATTTTCATATACATATTCCTTGTGACTTCGGTGCTGTCGCCCTCTCACACAGAGAGAAATGGCAGACTTTTATCTACTTTTATCTGCTGTGGTAGTTGAGTGAGTGTTGTTCCTCTGTGTCTCTGTGTTACACATGGGTTTTGGAATTGGTACCTGATGGTGGGAGAGAGCTGTCTCAGGCTTCCAAGAGTCTTTTGCTGTCTGAAAATCTGTATGAACTGCATTGTTTATGCATTGCTCATGATTTCAAGTTGTTTTCCACAGCAGAGCTAGGATTTTTAGAAGAACAGTTGAGATTTTAATTTTGGTTTTATAAAGAAAGTCCCTCTCCAAACAAAAGTATTTTAATATTTGTGTATCCTGTTGAGGTTATATTGACATCTTTTCTGCCCTCTGTCAAATTAGTTATTTTCTTTTACTTAGTCTATTATTTTAAGTTTCATGTAAGCTATCATTGAGGTGGTTGCTCTTTTCTCTTAGCATCTGTACTTGGCATTAGCAGATGGTTTCCATAAGCCACATCTGTGACTTTGTAAGGGTACTGCATCAGCAGCTTTTCCCAGATGTATTTTTCTTGAAGTTGCATGAACCAAGTTTTCTAAGTTTGATAAAGGGCAGACTTTCTAGTTTGTTAAAGCAGCAGAACTCTACATGACCCTGAGATGAGCTCAGTTGGTCGGAGCATGGTGCTGATAACACCAGGGTTGTAGGTTTGATCCTCGTATGGGCCATTCCTTGAGTTAGTTTCAAGGATCCTTGTGGGTCTCCTCCAACTCAGAATGTTCTGTGATGTACTAAGTGGCCACTGCTGCCCATTCCATGGAAGATTAAACTGCTGCTCATGTTATGTGACAATACAAATGTGCCTGTGCTCATTTAAGCCAGCAGCACAAGATGCTACCTACTGATGGTTTACTTCCCAGAGCAAGAGGCTGTCTCTTACCTTGTTGCCCATGCGAAAGCAGTTACAACAATATCATAAAACACCAACAGCAGAACCAGCTTTTGGAAGCCTTCTATTTTCTCCTAATATTTTGCATTTTCATAGAAGACATTTCCTCCCAAGTCCTAAGAATACTTTATGAGCGTATAATGTTTTGGAGCAGGGATCAGACTTTTGTATGCAGCAAAGAAAAAGGAGGCAAGATGGCATTAAGTAACCAGGCTGGAGTCATATCTTTGCTGGGTGGTTTCATTCTCTAAGACCACACACCCTGTCTGAGAGAAGTTGTAGTGTAAGGTGATGTGACTTCATGCATAGAGATCACATCTTCCCTGGGGACTGCTGCAGTCTTTAGATGCTAAGTTTTGTGGAGTACGTGATGAGACATCACTACTGTGCACAGGGAATTTATGTGAGTAGGATTGGGTAGGATTTCCAGAGTTTCCTTTTCTTTAATCCAATGCTTTATGTGAACTTTAGAAAGCAGTGCGCTTCTAAAATTTTACTGCCACCTTCCTATCTGTAGCATATATTTAAAGCAAAATGAGTTTTGCCCCTCTGTTTGTAAAATCTAAGGGTCTACTATAGTAGCTGCTTTTAATAATAAAAATAATAAAATGGAAGAGGTACCAAAGCAGGAAGGGTGAGACAGCACATTGCAGCATTCAGTGTGACAGCCATTTATTTGACTATGATCCCAGATTGAAGTTCCAGGTGGAACGAAGACTGACTTCTGTATCCAAATTCGGGTTTGCATGGAAAACATGGCATTTGTACAGAATTCCTTTGATGCAAAAGTCTGAATTATATTATGTCATTGCTCAGTAAAAAGCTGTGAAATCAAGGGTGGATGAAACTGCACTGACTGGACTGTAGCTTTGTTTTAAATCCTCCTTATTTCATGCTTCCTTAAATGCTGGTGGTATGACAGATGAAAAAGGCTTTTTCCTCTCCTCTTCCTTCCTCCCCTCCATGTCTCTACATGAAGAGAAAACATCGTTATTCCACAACAATTCAAAGCACTTCTGGATCATCAGGAGTATTTCTGACTTGGATTTATCAAAGAAGATGCCTCATGGTTATATCTGCGCCAAATATTCATATTTTTATTGCTATGTAGTATTTGCAATGGAGAATGGGGGAAACCACACAAGAATAATGGTAATCACTAGGACTGGTGATTTTTGACTTTCAGATTGTATTAGGCATTGTGAGAGCCAATGAAAGCTCCATGCAGCTGGGAGTAGCCTCAAAAAATTACTTGAGCAGCATGTCTCGTACAGCAGCATGCTGTCTTGGTGAACTCTGTGTACTTGGCTTCAGTGGAGAGTTTTAGAATTATTTATAAACATCTGTTCTGAATTTGGTAGGAGGATTGCTGACTGGGTGTGTGCTCCCATTTGCAAGACACAGTGAAACAGTTTTGGCTTAAAAGAGAAATATCCAAAATGGTATTAGGTAATGAGGATAATGAGAAACACTGAAAACAAATCTTAGATAAATTTACTTGATTGTTGATACTTTTTTTTTTACATATAAAAAAATCCTGCATTGGCCAAAGTGAGGGTGTTCATACTGTTAGCACCTCGACTTTGCCAGGTTACAGCAGCAGGAATAAGGATACATTACGCTGGTGTTGTGGAGGGATGCTGTGTTTGGGAAAGTTGTGGTTGTAGATACCTTAACTTGTCAGTAGAGCACAGAAGCTCTAATGGCTGAAAGCTTTGACATTCTTCTCTACAATTTTTGATGGAGCAGCATGGAATCTTAGTGCTCTTCTCATTGCACCCTTGGTCTCTCGACAGATACATCCTCAACCCATTTGCCTGGGTTAGTGTTCTCTGAAGACTAGCAAAGCTGAGAATACGCTCTGCAGAGTTTGTTTCTTTGTTTCCATGGCCAAGGTCGGTCAGTCACTCAAGAAGTGCAAAGATGGCAGTTTCTCAAAGGTACTTCTGCCAAGGCTGCCAATGAACAAGAGTCAGAGACACTCTACACCATACTGTTAATGGAAAAGAAAAGATAAATCTGACTAACTGAAGTTTCCCCGTAAAATCTCTAGACTTCGTGATCAAGAAAATGCTTGGGCTAGATTTTCTTCGGGATTATACATAAGATGCCGGCATGGTGATTGCAGAGGTGTGCCATTAGATGGCACAAAGTGTCCCCAGGTACCAGAGGTAAATGTTTGCCTTACTTATAGGCTGTCATAGTCATGGGTCACGTCCTGGGGAGTGACAGTCCAAGAGACAGCAGCGGTAACTGCTGGTATACATCCTGCCACAGAAGGCTACTTTTTTTTCTAGCAGAGCCTCTGCAGGAGGGGAGGGATTGATATTCTTGACACACTGCTTTTGAGGGAATGTGTTTCAGTACAGGTTGAGGTTGGGTCTGGAGTTAACTTTGGTGGTTGGAGTTGGCAGGGAAGCAATTAATACACTGCAGGGTTATTTTCGAAGCTTCTTTAAAAAATTATTTAAGAATTTTCTTGTACTTGAGCTGTATATATTGGCTTTGGTATGTTTGATTACTTTGGTGAGTACTTTGCTGGCCTGTATTTGTAGAAGCTGTTTTGTTGCATGACATGTCTACTGCTAATGACTACAGTATTTTTGCTTTATCACATGTACATGTTCCTAAAACAAACAGGCAACTTTTAAAAAGTCAGCTTCCTTTGTTCTCCAAGTGCCTGACTGTTATTTGAGAGGGTGGAGGTGAAGCGGGGAAAATTTTAGAATGTATAAAAAAAAAAAACCAACTTCCCCCTTTCTTTCCACCCACTGTTTCCTCCAGCTCTGCATACCTCCTTCCACTTCTGTGCTCTGTGTCTGAACTCATCTCACTGAGATCCAGCAAGCTGTGGAAGTGTCCCTCTCCGGGGTCTTGATTCTCCCATGATTCTTTCCCACTGGCTCATTCTCGCGGACTGTCTTTGTCCCATGGGGTTGCATTAGCTTTACATGTTGGCTGCAAAAATGATTTGTCATAGCAACAGCAAATGGTATGAGATTTTCTTTGGGCTGCTCGTATCTTCTGGACTGCTGCAGCAGCTTAGTTTCTGTCAGGTCTCCCTTGTAGCTCCCCATTACAGCCCTGCCACTGCATTCTGTACTGGCATCACTGTTCTGTTGCTGGGTCTGCATTTCTCTAAAGCTTTCTGTGACTGAGAAGATGCAGGTCTTTTCTGGGACAAGCACCATTAAGTGGTGTTTCTACAGTTTTATCTTTGTACAGGTAACTTGTTTTCATGGAAAGTAATTTAGGAGAGGCATTTCCCAAACACAGCATGCATTTTTCAAGAAGTGGGGGAGAAGAGAGGATGGGGAAACTAAATGTTAGAACCACAGTGACTTCTGAGCAGCAGAAGTCAAGCGTTTTTCTAGAGAAGTGTCTTTGAAGTTGATTTTATTGGTAAAAAGAATAGAGTTTTCATACCTGTGGAGCCGAGCACCCATTCCTAAGGATGATGGGTTGCTTTATCATTCAAATGCAAACTTTTGCACATATGTGTAAGACTGTACTGACAAACACAGGTTTTGCTGAGAGAGCTTTTGTAGTATTTGCAATCTGGAGTTCGGGTCAAAATATGTAGAACAGCTGTGAGTCTGTTTTTCCTCCTGGGCTTTAGTTAGGAGAGTGTGCTTTCTTTCTCAAAGTTCTCTGGTTTGTACCTAAATGAAGCATGATGTAAACGTGTGTTTACAGGGAGTTCAAACGCATAATCTCTAGAGCTGGTGGCAGCTACAGGTTGCTTTGTTTATGCTCCCTGGTCTCTGGCTGTAAGCTGCAGCAGAAGGGAGGGGTCTCCATTCCCACCACCACGTGTTCCTGCCCTTTCTCTTGCTTTGGCTCAGCACGGTGTGTGACCGCTGTGCTCAGTGCTCTGGAAGGGCTTGCGAGTCCTGTGACACCTTGGTTATTTATTTTGGTGTGGGGCTCTTTGCCTGATCACAGCTGATCTGAGTCATTGCATGGGTGTGTGATTGCTAGAAAGTAGAAACACATGTGGGAGGTTGGAGCAGCAAAGAGAAATTGCCTCTTTCAGCAGCAGTCTGGAGTTAAGATAAAAGTCTGAGTGCTGTGAATATGCACCCAGAGCAGGGGGAGATTTTAGTTCTGTTTTCTGGTGGCTTTCTCGTTTTGTGAGACTCAAACAAAGGTACTTGATTGCTGTATAGAGCTTTATGTCTGCATAGTGTGGAATCTTTGATACCTTCTGGTAAAAGGTGGCAATTTCATTTTGTGTTGTTTGTATTTTACTGGGTTTATTATTATTTTAATATAATGTTGATGTGTAAATATGAGTATAAAATTTTTTTATATCCAGAAAATTTTTATATCTCAAAGATTTTATGTTTGGGATTTCTTCTTTATCTTTAATCTTTAGTAATGACTGTAGCCTGTGAGAGCATCAGTCTATAAGAAGCCACAGAGTAAAGTCACTTGTTTGTAGGGTTATATGGAGCACATGTGGACTGAAGGCAGTGAGTTTCATGTAATTATTACAGCTTAGGTTGAGAACACTGTTTGTTGTTGAGGTTGTCCTACTTCTGCAACTAGAATACCCTGGTATTTAAAACGATTTAAAGCTTTTCCAGATTTCAACCATTTGAGTACAAATGTTGTATTCATGAATACCTGCCTCAGACTAGATTTCTTAAAATTATTTTTAAGCTTCACCCAGAACAGTTCAGCTGCTGCAGGAGATAAGGTTATGGAGAAATTATGTTTTAAAATGTATAAAAGCTACTTAGGGGGACCTTTTATTTTAATTCCTCAATTGATTTTAAAATTTGAAATCTTATGTGGTTCATGTCTTAATCTACCCATTTCTGCCCAATTTCTAAATAATTAAAACTCTTTTACATGCTCAGTGAAGACTTGTAATAGTACGGTAGGTAAAAAGTTTTAAGGAATCTGCTTTCTCCCAGCTTGAATTCTCTAGTGTTGACCGAATCATGCTTGCATCATCCCCTTAAGTAAAAAAAACCTCATTGTTTGAGCATTGCTTTAGTAAGTTGAGCTCAGTGTTGTCCAAGTCACAGATGAAGCCCAGGAATGGGATCTGAGAACAAGGTCTTCTCTCTGATTTATTCTCAATAATATGTTTGCTCATCTTGTGCCCAGGAAGAAACACTGGTTTAATTGTGAAGTGTACGAGTAAACTTGTGTTAGACATTGGAACAACTGACAAAAAGAGCAGGATTATGTACCTTTGGAGCAGAGATATCAGCCTATGACTAGCTACAATGCAGGGACACGAAGAGGGGCAGAAGGGACACGAGACCTGCAGAGCAGTTGAAGACTGCCCTGGGCAAGATGGGCAGGAGATGTATCAGTGTGAACACATAGCACATACCTGTAGGGAATGATGTGTGTGTATAGGAGGGGAAGGACAGGAACTCGATGAACTATTTAGGCTGATAAAACTGGAGCATTAAGGACTGAAAATTGAATATGCTTGTGGGATTGAGAAGCAGGATAGGGCCGAGATCATACTTGCGCAGTGAAGGGAAGTGTGTGTGTAACCAAAGCAAGCTCTCTCCTAAAGGATCCCTTTGGTTTTCTGTCTTCTGCTGTTATTAAAATATTGTGAAATTCTGTCAAAATGTCCCATTGCCTCTTAAATCAGATCTGCTGTGTGGTGTAATTGTCAGCTTTGTCTAGTAGCTCACCTGGCAGAGATTTGTACATGAATATGTAAGTTGCCCAAGTAACTTACACTGGAAAGCATTTGCTTGTCAAAACATCTATAAAGTTACACATCCAGGTTAAATGCATCAGTTGCACATTTCCACCTTAGATACTCACAGCCTGTGTCCTTAGGCACTGTTCCTTGTCTGTTTGTTCTTTGGGGAGTCATATGAGGCCTCTGTTCTGTACTCAGCTGAACACAATGCAACATTTGGTACCCAGCTGCACATAATGTGTTTCCCTTTCTCTTGGGATCTGACTTGGGGCTCGGGTGACTGATGTGTTGAACAGCTGAACACTCACAGCTTAACTAAAATCTCTGAGAGCTGTGCTTATGTTTTCTATGTGAAGTGTCACGTATAAGTATGTGCTACAGGAAATACCAAGTTCAGTCTGTTTCAAGGAGGGTACCTCAAAAATCAGTAATGTGAAGCAGGAGACTTTAAGGTAAAGCATTAATTCTATCTGCAAAAGGGAACAGCTATGCTCAGGAATGTGCTTAAAATCTCTTTATGCTTGGAAAGTTCAAATGCTGCAGTGGTTGTCTGTGTGGAAGTCTTAAGTGTCCTAAGGCATTGTTTTGAATGTTGTTTTGGAACAGAAAGCAGGGGGTAAAAACTGAGAAGTGGAGACACCCAAAGGGAGGGTGTGTTATGCTTTGTGCCACCTGAAAGGCAGAGCCCTCAGTGAAGGCAGCTTGTGTTTGGTGGGGGACTAAATACTTCTGCGCACATGTAAAGGAATCTGTCAAAGATCTAGGGCCATGAATGAGCAGTTGTCAGCTGGGTTTGAATTTTCTAACTCTTGTTTTATCTGACTGAGTTTTTAGCTGACCTCATGATACTGATCCAGCTGAATATCATCAGATATATATACATCTAATATCAAATGACAGTGTGTTTTCACCTTACTTTTAAAAAAGTTTGACAAAAATGCACTAATGACAAAATTGTTTTTATTGGTGGGGGAGAAAGGGGGGATTGGTTTTTTTTTTTCCTTCTTTGTCCACGTCCTTTTTTTCATTCTTTTCTAATTTGACTCATTTTGGATGTGGAAGCTGTCTGTAGTAGCAGTCATAGCTACCTCCAATGAGAGATTTAGACAGTATATATGAGTGCACAGTCCTTTGCACTTTAGGAACAATGCTGTCCATTTACATTTCAGGACAGTTTTTTGGTTTTATTGTTTGCTTGGCTTTTTTTGTTTTCTGAAGAGTACTTTCTTGAGGACTACAACAAACACTTTGGATTAAGTGGTAAAAATCAGACAGTGCAACCTAAAGACTCTTGTGGCTCACAAGTCTGTGACATGGATCCCTACTCCACAAAGCATAGGCAGTCTACCAGTGCTCCACTCTACTTCCTTGTAAAAGTAATTTAAAGCAACAACTCTTAAATAGAAATAAAATCTTAACACTGTATTTAGGAAAAACACTTTGAAGCTCTTAAATCACCACAGTCTGAAGGGTTTTTTAGCCCCTTGCTGTTGAGATACCTGAATGCAGGGCTGCAAATGCTATTTCATGTGGCAGCATTATCTGTGTATATGTGAAGTATGTGTTTTATAGCTCTGATCTGCGGTTTGCTAAAGTAAACATACATTTCTGCAGTTTAGAAATTTGGCATGCACCTTTCAGTTTCTTTATATTTTCAATAGATTTTTTTAAATATGTTCTGTTTCCAGAGAGAGAGCAGAAGGAGGAAGAGTGATTGTAGAAGTTGATGACAAAGTGGCGAAAGTCAGAAATATAAAGGTATGATTTTTGTTGTCTTCTCTTTCCCATACAAGGATCCCAATATCCTGATAATTTTCTCTGTTTGCTTGGCTATTGGATCATTCTAATAGAAATATTAAGAGAGAAGTATAAACCAGCACAGCCCTAGAATTACTGCAGCAAATTCTAGGGGAAGGATTGTTTTGATTTGAGGTTAGATCATGGGTTTTGGGGGCTTTTTTTGAGAAGGGATGTAACTGGTAGTTGTATGTTATATTTGTCTAAGCTTCTGCAGTCCTGCTGCATGCCATCATTCAAAGCTATTAGTAAACTATTTAGGATTTTTGCATATCTTGCTGTTACTAACATCTGGATAATTTCTTTCCCTGTATCTCTCATCCTTTCATATTTCCTCTCAGAGTGCAACTGATTTGCATGAAATAGAGCAAAAGGTGTAAAGCTACACTTCAGGCCTTGGTAAAAGACCAAGAGCTATAAGAATAAACTGAGTGTAGCCGTCATCTTCCTTGAGAGCTCTGGAGCCTGCATGCTTTTTATCTGCTTAAGTTAATGTGAATATGGAGGTTATAACAAAGTTACCAATTAGACCTGAATTACATGTAGATGGTGTTAATTTTGTATCATGTTTTGACTCATTACTCTCCTCCTTTGAGCGTTCATAAGCTTATCTGTTTTATTACTGATCACTTGGGCAACATGATATGGAAAGACTTACACGGTTCCTTTCATTTCAATAATTGTTGTCTGTTGTGCTAGAAAGGCTTCACTGTCATTGTTACCAGCCCATAAAGTTCAAGTTTGGACTGTGCAGTCCCAGTGACAGAGGCATTAGCTTGCAACCACGACAAAGCAAAGGGGGAATTGGGGTAGACACCTTCATTTTCAAGTATACAATGGGAAAATTGTTTTTGTCTTATCACTTGGGGCCTCATTTCTGTGACGTAGCTCTCTGTGAAACAGAAGAATTTCAGAGAAATGTGAAAAGAGTTGCAAAGCTTTCCTGCCAATACATAGAATTTATAAAGATTAGCTGATTTCTATTTTATGTGTCTTGGAGAACCTTAGCTGTAGTAAATGAACCTTTCAGTAAAAAATGCTGTAGCAGGTTTCTCATGGATGTCTCCACCTCACTCTAAGCACCAAAGAAAATTTACTGAAGAGGCTAAACTCTTTGCCATTCCTTTTCCACAATACAGATCCAGATAAACTTCCCATTAACTTAGGAAATGCTTTTTTTTTTGGGTCAGCTTCAGAGTGACTTGGTCTTTCTGTCTTTTTCCTTTTGCTGTCAGGTTGACAGTAGGCTTGATAGCAGTTGGGACTCGAGAGAAAAAACTGTGGCCTTCAGCTTTGACTATTGCTACTGGTCAGTTGATCCCGAAGATCCAAAGTATGCATCTCAGGAAATGGTGAGTGATGCTTCATGTCCGTGTTCCCACCCCATTTTGTCCTTCCTAATCACATCTTCAGGAAGATATTGAGATGTAGAATACATGAGAACTCTTTTTCTATTCTGCCCCCATCTTTTCCATATTTTGTTTGTAATGCCACAGTACTCAGTCCTTTTGTCTAAAGTAGGTGCAGTGGGAATGCAATAACCTCGTTTGTCAACCAGTGCACACTTTCATTAGACATATTAAATTTGGTGGTGATTGTTAATGGTGATGATCTGAGGACTCTATCGTAGAAATGAGAATTTTTTCAGGAGCAGGTATCAGGATCTAGAGGGAGAAAACTCTGAAAGAAAGTGAGAGTGTTGAGGTGATTCTTCTGAGAGGATCAACAGTGAAGTAATCACATCCTTAATGGTAGGAAAATTTTAATTATACCATATTGTTCAGAGATATTTTCCTTGATAAAGCATCAGAAATCTCTTGTAACTAATGGAGACGACTCCTATCTTGAGATCCAAGCTTTGGCTGATTGATTAAAAAAGAAGATTGAAGGATTTGGTGTTAAAATAGAATGTTATTACAACTCTGTTAATAAACAAGCAGTTATTAAATCTACAAATAAATATGGTGCACAGCAAAGCTATCCAAATACTGCATTATACATGCATACAATCCCATATTTTGGCATTAAAATCAGTTTTTACTGATGTTTTGTCTTCAGAATTATACAAATTTCATTTTTGTCTGTTTTCAGTAGAACTGTTCTTGAAATTTTGACCTGTATAATTGTGTTGTTTTTCACAGAAATAATCATTTAAGACCAAGTTAGTCCAGTAAAATTTGTATTTCTGGTAGTGGTGAGCACAGGATTGCTTTTACTTTTGGGAGTTAATATTTAAAAAACTGTTACATTTGGAAATTACAGAACTGTAGGTGAAATTCTTGCCTGTGCTTCATTTCCTTCCTGGTACAGTAGTGAGGAAGATGCTTTGGGAACTTGGGAAGTGTATTTAGTGTTTAAAAAAGAAAATTGTCTTTCTAAAGTACTTGGCACTAGATAAACTTCCATTTTAGGGATTACAAATAGCAATTCCTTAAATGTTGAACTGTTTGAGTTCCCCCCAGCCCCACTTCTATTTTCTTGTTTGTTTTCACTGTGTGTTCTTTGTGAGTTTCTTGCATAATACAAGTAGAAGCTTGCTTTTTAAAACTGTTGACAATATAGTTGGCTTTCTAGCTGGAATGGTTTAGCAGATGAAATGCTGGTAAATCCAGCTTGCCAAGTCAGTTTTAGCTCTACTCTGTGAGGAAAATTATCAGAAGTGCCAAATGGAAAATATAAATATTGGCTACAAAAGTAAGTTTTTGTTCTTGTTGTTATTAAATACAAGTGCGACTGAAAAAGAATGCAAAATTCAATATAAACAGTGCAGCTTCCTTGCTGGGGCTGAGTAGGTATTTCAGACGCTGTGGAGAGCTTTGTGTTATCGTGCAGTACAGTTTTAACTGATAAAAACAGTGAGGGGGAAACATGAACTCCTGGGCCACAGAAAATTGAGAAATGGGCAGTAGTTTCTTTACTCGTGTCTGATGCTGACTGAAAGAACATCCAGGGCTGCACCGTGTAACTGCTGGGTTACTGAGCCTTACACAGATGCCTTACATGAGCTAAGAAAAGTTAGAAGATGGACTGGTGTTTTGAAAATCCTGGAGTCACGAGTGAATTTCTTGGGCTTTTTGCCTCTCTTTGTGATTGTAGAATCAGTAAAATGTACTTCAAATGTCCTTGAGAAGAGGCTGCTGGAATACTGCAATCTTATGCTGTATGAACGAATTTATTGTACTGATGCCCTGTTTGGAATCATTGCTTCAGTGCTGAGCTGACAACAATGATGTTATCAGCAGCCAGAGGAGGTTCAGTACCACTGTCATCCTGTAAAAGCTTTCTTTCATTAGCTGACCTTGGATTACTTTTCCCTTGAAGATGTTCTGCCAGCTGTTATCATATGTGATTGGTGTATTGGTTGAGGATGAAAAGTAGATAAAAGTATCTGTCTTGAGGTTCATATTTGTAAATGCTGTCTTTTAGTAAACTGTCTATTTTTTTCCCCTGTAGATGGATGTATAAAAATCAAGTCCCAACAGTTTCTTCGGTGAAGGATTCTGTGATGGTGTAACAATGGGAGGGCTGCAAATCCTAGTGTTTAAGTAGGATTTTAAAGATACAAATCTGCTTCTCTGAATACTTCTTACAGTTTCTTCCAGGTGTTAGCATTGTACATTTCAGGTTCCTGTCTCTTGCATTTCAGACTGTGTACACACAGTACATTTTATTCCCTTTATATTTGGATCAAATACTTCACAGGCACTTGTAGGAGGCTTAAGCCACACATGTGTAAGTACTTTCAAATTTTTGGAAGATGAGTTTGGATTTATTGTTCTGTTTATAAAGACTGTTCTGTCTCTGCCACCTGTGCTTTACTGTATTTTCCAAAAGGGAGATACATGTTGCCCACCTTTTATGCTTTTCCTAATACATTAAAAAAGTAGGAAAAGTATTTTTTCACTTTAATTTGGGAAGAGCAGACCTTGCAATACAGTAAACTGAGGAGGAACTGGATCAATTTAATAAAATCTGTAATGTTCATGTGACAGATTATATGCCTTTAATTTTGTTTTTTTAATAGCACTGAAACCAGAAGGGCTTTTCGCTTCAAAAAGCTGGACAAAATAGTCAAAAATATAAATTATTTTTAAGAAGTGTTATTGTATACATATTTTTTAGGTCTGAATTTAAAAAGTAATTCTTTTATCACCATATATATAGCAGCTTCCTTGACTGGCATTACAGAAATAATGTAAGCCACCTTCTGAAAGGAGGAAAGTTTGCTAAATTTATAACAAAGCTGATTTTGACTACTGGAAGAACCCATCACTGCTGATGTCTGGGAAACAGGCTTCTTAGCAGATGTAACCTGTTGGATAGTGATTGGTTTTGGAAGATGTCTTCAGGAACCCATGGATAGTCTACTGTAATTTATGATTATTCTCATGTGAAACATTTGAGGAACTAGATATGAGCCAGAATTCTGGTTTCTTTATTTCTCTCCTAACTGTGGTGAAATATGAAGCTATGTAGTCTTTCTAATGGTCATCCAGTAATTTATAATCTTCATTTACAAGTCCAGTATAAGTGATCTGAATTCTTAGATTTCCTTTAGAAGTTGCATAAATTCTTCACAAAATATAAGATTTTTGAAATGTGACCTTTGGTTTTTAGGTAGCCACTTAGGACATCCTTGGGCCTGTTGCTTTTGTTCTCTCACTGTGCAGTTGAATACTTTGTGTTGATAATGAGCTGAGGCTTTCATCCTCTTTCACAGATGAGTGATTCTACCTTCTCATTTTAAAGACAATTTTTTTTCCCTAAGTGGATTTGTTGATATATAAGCAGAGTAGAGAAATCAAGAAACACCATAAAGGAAGAGTTAGTGGGTAAATCAACCAGACCTGTCAGCCACCAAAGGAAGAGGGAAAGGAAACAGATCTGCTAAATCCTTCTAAGTAGGGAGAGATGAACTTAGGCACCAGGGTTACAGGGCAGAGGGAAAGAAAGAAAGATCAAAAACTCTTGTGGGGACCAGAGAAGGAACAGGTGACAAATAAATATGAATTAACGACAGGGACAGAACATTTGATGGGCAGAGTATGAAGTGAAAAAACAAAATTCTAAAGTATTACAGGCATTTAAGAGAAAAAGGTCATGGGTTTCTTATCTTAACTCTGCAATTCGTTACATGCATTTTCCATGGCTGTAAAAGAGTGCATGGTTTTCCAAAACATCACTATCAAGATACAATTATAGTCTTAATAAAACAGTCCTCCACCCCCAGGAAAACCAAATTCAAGCAAAAAAACCACAGCAAAAAATCCCCAAACCACAAAAAAGTGTAATACTTCAGGTGGTGTTCCTTTCCCTGCCATTTTTAAGACAAAGTGTAGATTTCTTCTGTCACAAGTTGCTGCAGAATTAGTTCAGCTTCACAGAGGGAAAATACTGATTGTCTGCACCTGGGCCTTACTGCTTGCAAACAATGAAGTAGTTTCACCGTGTACTCCCTGTATTCTTGTACTAAGGTGTTTTTGGGAGGTGATTCTGGTTTGGTACAAAACACTCTTTAGTATAGGGGGGCATTTTGTGTGATTGTTGCTTCCTTCCTACTCCTTTCCTCCCCAGATGTCTTCAGGAACCTGTGTGTAGTTCAGGATTGTTTTCCAAAGACAATGTTGGAAATCCATCACTCTTTGGACATTATACAACTGTGGGGCAATCCTTTACTAGAGATTCATGACGTATTTCCATTTTGCAGTAAAAATGCTCTGTGATAATGTTATTATAATGTTATTTAGGGTTATAGTTTTTATTCTTACAGGTAGACTCAGGCTTGCTGATTCTTTCTGCTGGTTGAATGTAAAAGTTAGTATGTAAGTGCTGTGAGACATTTATAGTTGTCTCTGAAACAAACATCTACATTTAAACCTACTCCAATTTTTGTCTGGCATAGAACAGCATGTTTCAATCTTTTGAGCTTCCGTTGTAAAACCTAAAATGTCTCTTACTGAATGTTTCCCCAAATCTGTTTCAGCTCCACTAAGCAAAGGAGAATGTTAAAAAATGTTGCAAAACGTACATAACTGCTCATTTAGATCCTACTGATGAAAAAATAAATTTCAGCTTGATCTAATGCAAGCACAGTTAAGCAAAATGGTAAGGGTATTTTGCAGCAGAGTATTCGTGAGGAACACAGGAACACATGCAGGCATTAAGTATTCTTGTAGCTTCAGTCCTCAGCTTCCCTCCAGCCATCCTTCCCATCCGGGTATTGTGCACGCACAGTGACTGCGGTGGGCAGACTGACCCACAGGATGTGCCAGCAGGTATTTACACACAGAGTTGCCATAGATAGCTGATGTGGAGCAATCTGTTCCTTTTGATAACAGCAGTATGTTCCATGACTAACAGGCTTTGAATGGTAGATACAATGAAATCCAGAAAAGTGTTTAAGTTCCCAACCAGCACTGATTTCAGTGGGATCCAAAACTCTGACTGCATTTCATTGAAATGCTTTCTGTAGCTTAGTTTTTTGTACCTTAGTGCAGTAGTTAAATGGAGATGATAATGTTTATAAGGGAAATAATAATTTAGACTTTAGAAATTTTTTCCTTAGGCTTCCTAAAGAGTTAAATAAATTACGTTCATATTGGTCAAGGAATTTTCACTTCTGGGCTTGACCTGCTAAGTGTTTTGTTTTGGTTTGACACAGTACATTGGGCATATGCAGGTGTGAATTTTTCTTCAGTGTCTCTCTGAATATTACCATGTTCAGTAAGACTGTGACATTCAATGGCCCTTCTAAGATATAGTCATAAAAGCCCTTGACCAAAAAGGCTATGGCCAAACAAAAAGATAACTGTCTTTGGGGTATATCTAAGAAATATAGGAGTGCACAGAGGTTAAATAGATGAGTCATGATACGCTTTTGCATTTTTTTTCCCCTGAAGAATTACATTGGGTTTTTTTAAGAGAAGTATCTGCCTATATAAGAAAAAAAAGTATTGTTTTCAAGATTTTGTTATGGATTTCCCTGTGTGTGGAGGTTGCACTGTGATATGTCACATGTGAAGAGTATTATCTTAATAAATCAGGGTGGTTTTACAGTGAGCGAGCAGTAAGGGTATGAAAACAAATCTTACTGCAAATCTAGTAGCTGCTCCTAATTTCTTGGCCTTTTCACCCTGCACTTTCCTATTCTTCTGGCTTGCTAATGTAAGTGAAAGAATAACAATGATCCTTTTTTTGGTGCACTTCCACTGTGCTTTTGAACCATTGGGAGTTTTACAAGATTGTTCAAAAGGAAGACACATTCAATTAAAAGTTGTTTATTTCTGAACTTTACATAGCAAGTAACACAGGCTCTCTTTGCCATTCCATATGTGTGGCGAGGAAGAGCTCCTTTCTCTTCAAACATATTATCTAATTATTTCTGTCTTTGTTTATGAATATATTATTTGGAAAAATTGTTCTGAAGGCAGAAATGGGGGCTACTGATGGCTCATGTGATAGAATACATATGAGCCCTGTAAAGAGTTTTTTTTCATTTCGTATTTGTTTAAAAAGTATCCTAAGTGCTTTCCATCGTGTCTGGCTTCCCCACACAATTGGGTTTTGTGCTACTTCCAGCTAAGAAAAGTAGTTGGGGAAAGGGGCAGACAGGCAGTTTTTTTTAGTTGCTTGTCAGAGTGTGTCTGAAAAGTGAATAAATAAACAGATGTTTAAGATGCAAGGTTTCCAATATGGCACTAGGGGTTTTTTGTTTTGGGTTTGTTGGGGTTTTTTTCCAAGGAATTTGTTTATTTGTCTTGCATGTTAACAGAAAAAGCTTAGAAAAGTTACACAACAGTATTGTTTGGAAGGAAAATATTGCAACATACTTTCCAACTCTTCATCAAATTAAGTCATTGTATTCCTTCCTTTTTTTTTTTTTTTTAAGTGCAAACACAGTCATGTTCTGAAGAACTTTACCTGAGAGATCTTTCCTCTCTAAGCTGAGTTTGTGACACTTCCATGCCTCTGTGCATTCCCTGCGAGATTCAAGTTTTAAATTGTCCTGTAAATTATCAGGACAAAACCAAAATCTTTTATCTGTCATATGAGCATAATTATAAAAAAATATAACACAGTGAAATTCTAACTTAAATGTCTTGAAAAATGCTTCAGTTTGTTTTCTCTCTCTGTACTTTCCCCCTCCTTGTCTTGGAAAAGAAGGGAGAAAGAGAAGGCAGCAGCAGCTGTGGGTGTAAATGGCATTTTCGCACGAAATACTTGAAAAGCAGTAAGCATTCCATCCACAAGACTTTTTTTTCTCCAGTCCAGAGTGAGACAGAAGTGAAAAGGAGAGTGTGCTATAAGAAAAAGGCTTTTTGTGCCTTTGGATCAGTATATAGCAGATTATGATGGAGGCAGGGAAGCCACCATGAGTGTACATTATAGATCTTCTGCCAGCAGCACAGCTGCTGTGTTCAGCTTGTGATCGAATAAGGTCATTCTTTCTGGCTATACCAAGACTTATTTGCTGAAAACTTCTCTGGAAATTACTGTGAATAACTCCAAATTTCAAAGCAGGCTTTGCCGGAAGACAAAAAAGAATCAAGTTGATTTTCAATTTATTGAAGCATTGAATTAATTGATAGAAATAGTTATATAGTTGTATACATTCATAGGCAGCTAAAATCTAATGCAGCTATGTTTCAAATAGGAAGCCTAAACAGGAGTACACAAGAAAGGATTAAGCTGAGGGAAGGCAATAAACTGTTTAACAAACAGTGAAATGAGACATTTTCTGACTGTGCAATCTGCTAATGCTCATGCTCACTGATTGTTTCCCTGCTAGGCACTGACCATTGCTTACTAGATATACAGAGCACATTCTTTACAATAGGCAGTCAGTATAATTCACTAAATAATATTTGAAGGGTCTGTAAGTGCCTTCAGCAACTTAAAAAAGAATCAAACTCTTTGAGTTGTCAGGTTTTGTGCATGTTTGCAGTGAACCTGCACGTTCGTGGTCTGAGTCGCTTCTAGAAACCTTGTGATTTTTGCATGTTTTACGAGTAGAAACAAAAACTTGTATAATGATCTGCAAACTTCCTGAAGTAATCTGCAAAATATGCTTATTTGGATAGATGATTTTTTTTCCTTTTTAAATTAACTGTGGTTAAGATGTGAGATACAGATGTTTTTAAGGAAAAAATTTTTATATAGATAAGCTGTATGTGGATGTTGATTGCTCTTTCTTACTTACAGATGGGCATTCACAGTTTAAATTCCTCTATGTAATCACACCACAGTTTTTCCTCCATGTTCATAAAATAGTGGCATATTTTTCCTTCTTTTAATCTAATATAAGGACTATCTCATACTCTTTCTGTTTTGCAAATGGGTTCCCTTGTTCATCTGTAAGAATTTCCACAGCTTGGCTACTCACAGAAGGGCAGGTCATATTCATGGTACTTCCAAGGTTGCAGGTTTGTCCAAGATTAATCTTTAACCTGGAGTGGTTTTTCTCCAATCTTATCAATGCTAGGTGAACAACTTTGGTTAAACTTGTCTTTTGGGAGCTGAAATTACTGAAAAATTAGTCTGAACTTCAGCTAAATCTCCAAGATCATGTGAGTCTGTGAGTTCTATAGTCACTGGATAGAAGGATGTTGGTAGACTTTTGCTGGGAGACTGGGCCAGGTTTGGAGATTTGATTTTCCTCGTGTGAGGTTTTATTTTCTTTTACTGGGCAGCTTGCGTGTGAAAGATTTTGTTGGGCAGGCGTGTGCTAGCACTGAATAGTGAGATACATTTAGTGCAACAGCTGTGATCGAGTTCCACACAGCCAGTTTGTTTATCTCTGAAAATGAGCCGTGTTTCTGACATGTTGGAGGCATGAGATTGGACTTGAATGCGTAAGTAGCTAAAGTCTGATAAACCTAAACAAAATGCATGTTTCCAGTTTCACTGTTTATTAAAGTGTTTGGTGTGAACAGCAGTTGTTCCTTTATATTATAGCAAAAAGCAACCCTTCCCTTTTTTGTAAATTTGTGCTCACTTTATCTTCAATAGTAGCTGACTTTTATATTTTTCTGTTAACTAAGATGATATGCCTCAGGGAGATATGTGTGTGTGGCCTTGAACACAAACTAAATGAATCATCATTTTGGCTGTGTCTGAGCACCTGCATGTTGACTCCCTATTCAGCTTTGTTTTTAATCAACAAAAAAGCTTGCCTTTGAGACCTTGTACATGAAAAGCAAAATTAACATTTCCATTCAGTTGTGGCTTTTCTAACAAAGTAGTTTCTGATGGCAGTTCCTCTACGTTGTGTAGGACAGAGTGAAGGTGAATGTTCTGTATTTTAGATTCGCAAGTGTATTTTGAAGAGTGTCTTACCACATTACATCACTGTCATGTGAAATAGTTGATTAATAAGTTTTGGAGTGGACCATTTGGATCAATCCTTGCTGGATAGGTCATATTCCTGAGATGCTGATAGGTAATGAATGTTTTCCTCCATTGATTGGAGGTTTTTTTGTGTGTGCCTGTAAGAATTTACTGCTTTCAAGTTATACCTAATAGTGTTAAAATAGGTCTCAGTTTCTGTTCTGTTGTTATTACAAGTGTTTTCCATTTTCAGCCATCCCTTTCCTGCACGAACATATGTGCTTTAGAGTGTGTACATGGATTGTATCATCATTAGTTAGTGCTAATGGTGTTGTTGGCAGGTCTTCTTGTGAAGAGTCAAGTCTCTCTAAAGAGTATGCACCTCATCCCATCCCATGTGACAGACCTACATATAAAACACCAGGTCTGAAAAATTATTCTAACATACTGTGAGGACCCAGACCAGAATGCATCAATTTTTTTTATATATATTTATGGATTTTTATTTTATTATGATTTCATAGATAAAGGTGAGCCTTCTCTAGTTAGTGTTGGAGAACTGGAGAGAGGAAATGGTAGGGAATTGTTTATTCAATGTAAAGTAGACATACTTTCAGGAAAGCTTGTATTTGTCATTTTCACATGTCATTTTGAAGAATTGTCTTCAACTCTGGATTTTGTTTCATTTGGAATATGACTAAAAATAGGAGCCCAAGTTGGTGCAAGACTGCTTTATGCTTTTTGTTTTGGTAGCTCAGATTTTCTGAATCCATAAACATTCTGCAAATGTTGTCTAGATCTTGATGTTAATAAAAGATCTCTCAGGGTATGTTTAAACTGGACTTCGGTAATTCATCCTCCATGAAAGAACCAATTGCTTTGGAGAGGAACAGAACAAAGGGAGACATGTCTTGTCTTGTGTTAGGTTTTGCTGGGTGTGTTTTTTAATGATGGCAGAAAGTGAATTTGAGTAGCTCCTTGTAGATTCAGGAATGGATAAATGTTTTTTTGCTGCAGCATCAATGTGGAAAGCTTTATGGGTAAAATACATGTTGTAATCGTCACTGTGGAAAAATGCAATTTCCTGATGGATTTTAAAAGTCAAAAACCTCTGAGCAATGGTTCACAGTCTTTTGAAGCAAGTCCTATTGGGACAGTCTATGATGAGGACAGTAAAGACCACAATAATCACTTTACCACATGACCAATGAGTAACCTGAGTCCTTGAAAGAATGATCAAAAAACTTCCTTGCATAACGTCCCTGAAAGTTTGGCGTCCCTTCCATGGTGTCTCCCTGTCCTTTTGGAACAGGGGAGGTGCATCTCTAAGTTCCATCTGCAGAGTAGAGAAGTGCTCCTTTAGCTGTTGGCATTGTGGTACACATGCTGGGGCTTGCTTCACGTGGGCTTTGGACCTGTACCTGCACCTGCCTGCACACGCCATCTCCAGGACCTCCTTGTACAGAGGCAGTGCTGTTGGTGATGGGGTAACTAAGGTTACCCTGCATTGTGCGTGCCAGGCAAGAAGTCATCATGCTGCTTTAGTAAGTGACTATTATTTTCCCCTGTCTCTCTTATTTTGATGCTCTTAGTTGCATCCTGTTTCTTAATGACTGAAAGTAATGGCCAGTGTAGTTCATGAGTGACTGATGTATTTCTTATTGAGGCGTGTTGTAACCTGTTTCCTAACGGAACACAAGTTCTGCTTTGAAACTTATGACTCTGGATTCACTGATCTTTTCATTACCTAAGCAAGGTCTGAAACCTGCTTGCTTTTGCCTTTTTTATGATTTTTCTTCTGTTTTTTTATTAGAAGGAAGAGCATTTCTCATAGCTGTTTTGAAGTAGGAGGAATGATTGACTCATGGTAAAGATTTAGAGAGAGAGCTGATAGGAATTTTTCATTGAAGCAGTGATGTTTTTTTCATATTCCAGCACATTCCAATTCCAATCAAATGAAAGGGTTTGGTGGAGCTAGTTAGCATTTTAAAGTCAAAAATCGTCTCATTTCTATAATGATTGGGAAATGTTCTAGTCCGCAATTTGGGGCTGTTACTTGTTCCTTTTTGTTTTGTTTTGTTTTTTTTTGTTTTGGACAGCTAACACCGCTTTATCTCTTAGTTATTTTTAATCTGTCTTATAACTCTAAACCAAGAAACTGAATTTTCAACTCATATTCAGAAAATTAGCAACTGTATTGATTTTTATGAGTGGAGAATGAGATTTAAAGCCTGAGCTCAGGTAGCTTTTTATATTTTTAACTTAAATTCAGGAGAAACTCAAAAGAACTGTCAATACCATGAAGATACATTTAGTCTGAAAACATAAAGATTTCAGAGGATTGTAAAAACTTGCTTCTAGCTATTCATGTCCTCATTTACATAATTTCTGTGCATTTGACTCTGCTTGGTGCACCACAATGCTTTTATTGTCTCACTTCTTACTGCATGTCATTTGCATAAATTTGTCACTTATTACAATATATGGAATGTAATCTTTTTCTGTTCCATTTATTATGAATGCAAGAGGCTTTCTGCAAGCGAATTTCATTGGCATGTTGGGTTGAAAGAGGAAGCAGAAGAGATTAGAGGTTCATCTTTATTAGAAGGTCATCTTTTGCTCCTCATTTTAATAACCAAGAGTTGATTTTTTTTT
>VZRS01007687.1:372666-477321 GCA_013398055.1 Ifrita kowaldi | reverse complement strand
CTTTTGCCCCTCATTTTAAAAACCAAAGTTTGATTTTTTTTTTTCCCCCCCCCCCCTCTCATAGCAAACTGAAGCTGTATCTGTACAAGTCCTACTTCATGCCAGGGAATATTCCATGAGCACTGCAACTTGGTCATCTGTAGTGCTAAACTGTTAGAGTGGTTGCTGGTGCTGTTTGGCCTGGGATAGCTGGTACTTCTTGTAATGATTGGTAGGCACAGCCCAGGAACTGGCAGGGACCATGAGCATTCCTGACTGGCAGTTTTCATGTGGCCACCCTGCTTTGGAGGCTGAGAGTACTTGATAGTCTAAACATGGGCTGTTCTGTGCCAAATGGGCTGGGCGTGTGTAAATTGCTGGTGATGGGAGCTGGCTGAGGAGTTGTTACCAGTAGGTGGGTTAGGGGTGGAGAGTTAATTACAGGGGCTGAAGTTTGTTGCATGCAGTTTGGCACTTTTGTTTTCATAGCTATGCTTCATACTGAGTATCAAGAAATCAAGAGCAATTTTTTTTTTTTTTTTTAATATGTGGTCCACAAGATAACTAGCAGCATGCACGTTGTAATATTCTTCTGAGGCTGATGCGGTTGGGAAAGAATCTGTAGCTTTTCTTGCAGTCAGATTCTGCTTAACAGGTTAATTTCTAAAAGTGAGGAAAAGGATTCAGGGAGAGAAATTATTTGATAACAGAAATAAAGGAAACTATACAACTAGAATAATATTGTATAAATATGCTTTTAAAAATCCTTTTCAAGTCAGGCTTTGATTTTTTTCAAAGTGATTGAGGGACTAATAAAAAAAGAAGTGTTAGAAGTTAAATGTTTTAAATTGTACAGTGCCCTGTGCTACTTTGACCTGTTTGGGCAGCTTTGATCAAAGCAAGCAGCCATTTTTTAAAAAATTGCAGATACTGTGCCCTTCTTTTGCTTTGAGAGCAGTGTATTATAGATCTTGAATGTAAGAAACACCCAATGCTTCTGCTGGAGTCATTACCCTGAAAAAAGAGAAGTCTGCACTGAATTCCCAGGGAAATGGATGGTCATCTTAAACAGCACAGCTGTCTGGAAATCATCTGTCAACTTCAACATGGGGTCATTATATTCAAAACTCTTTTGAAACAGAAACAATATTCTCTAGGAACTGAATTTCTAGCTGAGGCAACTCTTCTTTACCTAAAAGACAATACAGTGCAAGTAGAAATATAGATTAATAGGTTGTCATATTTGAGAACATTCTGAGGTTTTATGTGAACCTGTCTTTTTCTGAATCAGTTTATAATAATAAGACACTCGTATTAAAAAAGAGGTGAGAGACATGTATTTAAAATCTATTGATTTAACATATGCTCAATACAATAAACTTATGTTGAGATAGAACTGACAATTAAGTTGCAACTATAAGTGACAAAATTTGTACCTCATTATAGACTATTGTACCAACAAGTTGGAAAGTAGATGTAGAAGGGTGGCTAGTTACTTAAACCCTGCAAATGCATGAGTGTCCTGCATTTCAATCCTTTGTAAATACATTTTCTGAACTGCTCTGCCTCTGCCCATTGTTTGCTCATTTCTCTCCCATTTTAGTGTGTTGCATAGCATAAAATCTTAATTTGTAAAGGAATAAAATTTAATGCATCTTCAAGAGTTTTCAATGCTGATGAAATGTCTTCATTCTGTCTCAGTTTTCTCTATCACAACCTCTTCATGTGTTTTATTAGTTAGAGGGAAAGACATGCCAGTTTTCCTAGACAATCAAATGTGTTCCTCTGAATACTTCTACAGCTTTTTTTTTTTTTTTTACTCCAGAAAACATCATGTCTGAAAGGGAAACTCCACTATTTTCTTCACAGGCCATGCCTTGCCATAATATTATAATTTTTTTTGACACCTTGCCAAAGGGTCTTTGTTCATCTTGGTAATACCAGTGATGTGGTTTATTACTGGGCCTGTAATGACACAGAAGTATGTGACCTTAACTGGGACGTGGAGATTCCCTGGTTCTGATGCCTGCGGTTTTTTTTAATGATTTTTAGAAGATCTGCATGTTTAAATTTTTGAAAGTGTATGATGTTATCTTTTGCTCTGTGGGAGTATTGGGATGGTTGAGTTCTTCTATATTTTACAAATACTTTTTACAGATGATGTGAACCATCTTGCTTTTTGCTTAGTTAAACAAAGTATAGTATGAGCTATTGAACCATCTTCGTAGTATGCCTTGTCCAGTTTTTGGTGTGGTATGAAGTGAGCAGGGAAGAGAAGAACGGTGTAAAGCAGTAGTTCTGTCCAGCCTAAGTTCTGCCTCTAGGAGAGCCAAAATAAAAGAAACTGATACTCTGCAGCTTTTTTTAAATGTAGCATTTCTAGTTAGGTGAGCTGTGGCTGTTCATTGCAGCTTTGGCTGTTAATATGCAGCCCCCAGTCCTTGTAAGCTGGAAGCGAACAGAGCCCAGTGACCTTGCAAAAGAGCAGAAATAACAATTTACTGAACCACTAGCCCTGTCAAACTTCATTCTTAATATATTGTTGAGAGTGGGATGCCAAAAGCTCTCTCTATGAACTGAATAGTCACCTTAAATTACCTCCTGTTGTTTGGATTCTCCTGGAAACTGCTAAAACCATACAAATTTAGAAAGGACTTTTTTTTCCAGAGGATCTTGTACAGCTCCAAACCATTTTTTATATTATTTGTTTTTAAAGTTGTGGGACGCACCATGGAAAACATTCTCTTTTTTTTTTTCACACTAAAAGAAACCAAACATAAATCTTTAACATTGTGAGAATTTTTGAAGTGCCAAATCACAGCCAAAAAAGTTGCATTTGGGGATTTGACTGGTGATTCTTAATCTTCTCAATGTGCATTGAAGATACATCTGAATTCATGTAAGTGTGAAGATTTTTCCTTCACATCTTTTTTTTGGACATCAGCTGCACTTTTAGTTCAGGCCAGTCAGGTAAATGTTTCAAGAGACAGGCATAAAATTAGTTCCACTGCTGTAAAGGAAATGTCACCATTCCCTGCTAATTGCAGAATGGGTGGAGTAGATGACCTTTAAAGGTCCTTTTAATTCCAAGATATTCTATTCCAAGAATCATTAGGGTTGGAAAAGACCTCTAAAATCATGGAGTCCAACTGTTAATGTACCTTGTTCATCACTAGGCCATGTCCCCAGATGCTACATCCACACGTCTTTTGAACACTTCCAGGGATGGTGACTCCACAACTTCCCTGGGCAACCTTTTCAGTGAAGAAACTTTTGCTAATATCCAATCCAAACCTTCCCTGGCACATCTTTGAGACTGTTTCCTCTCATCCTGTCCTTCGTTACCTGGGAGAAGAGACTGATCCACACCTCAGCACACCCTCCTTTCAGGTAGTTGTTCAGACCGGTGAGATTTCCCCTCAGCCTCCTTTTCTCCAGGCCAAGCGACTTCAGATTCCTCAGCCACTGATCATAAGACACATACTCCAGACTCTTCACCAGCTCCATTGCCCTTCTCTGGACCCACTCCAGCACCTCAAGGTCTTTCTTGTAGTGAGGGGCCCAAAACTGCACACAGGGTTCAAGGTGTGGCCCCACTAGTGCCAAGTACAGGGGGGCAATCACTGCCCTGGTCCTGCTGGCCACACTATTGCCGATCCAGGCCAGGATGCCACTGGCCTTTTTGGCCACCTGGGTGCACACTGGCTCGTGTTCAGCTGCTGTCAACCAGCACCCCCATGTCCTTTTCTGCTGGGCAGCTTTCCAGCCACTCTTCCCAAGCTTGTAGCACTGCATGGGTTGGTTGTATAGGACCCGGCACTTCACCTTTTTGAAGTCACTTCATACTGTTGGCCTTGGCCCATTGATCCAGCCTGTCCAGATCCCTCTGCAGAGCCTTCCTGCCCTCCAGCAGATCAACACTCCCACCCAGCTTAGTGTCATCTGTGAACTGGCTGAGGGTTCACTTGATCCAAGTCCTTGGAGATACTAAGCAGGACTGGCCCCAGTAGTGGGCCCTGGAAAACACCACTGGTGACCAGCTGCCAGCTGGATATAACTCCACTGACCGCCACTCTCTGGGCTTGGCCATCCTGCCAGTTTTCTACCCAATGTATGGTGCACCCCTAAATCCTGCAAATATTCTAAAAACTGTCCCTGTCAGAAGGCATGTACTTTTATGTCTTTATTTTCAGTAAGCAAGCAACTGAAATAAAAATCCTTCTGATGATTAAAACAGATATAGTCCTAAGTCTGTTGCCTGAAACTAGCAGGAATTATTTTTTTCTTTCTGTGTAACACAGAGGTAGAAGCACCTGCTGTGTATTACTAATAAGCATCCTTTAAACCTTCTCATATCTCTAATTATGGAGGCATAATTTCTCTTAAATAAGAAACTTTTTGCAGTAAAGTGCCAATGCTTCCAGTTTGTGCAGTAGCATCATAAACGTGGTTGTTTATAGATGACAAGAATTGCTTTATTAACAAAACATACTGCTACAACTTGGTTAATGTCCCAATTTATAAACAAAATATATGTCAATATTGTAGTGTAGAATCAGATTACAAGTTGGTTCCAATAAGTCTCATCATTGCCATTGTAAAAAACTGAACTTTGAGGTACAGTTCAGACTGAGCAGTAGTGAGTTCCGTGCCCACTTCCGAGGATTAAATTATGCCAAATACAGGAAATTTACCTTTAGAAGCATGATGTGAAGCATATTGGGTTTGAGTACCATTGGCATTCAGTCATTGCTGATAGTTTTATGAACAGAATATGCCTTGTAGAATTTCTGCTGGCATTTTAAAAGAATTATTGAGATATATAACTATTTTCAATGTTTTGTCATTGCTTTTGTTTAATTTTTACTTTCTTTTGGTCTCCTGTATGAAGGCAAAAAAATCAGCTTATTGCTAGGAAAGTATATTTTATAAGCTTAAGAATTGTTTTCCAGTGTTGAAATTTTAAGAGCTGGTGATCTAATAGCAAAAATATCAACTTGAGCTAAATGACACGTGAAAAGAGAAGACCCATTTCCAGCTGAAGGGAAAAAAAAGCAGAAATCTGTCTTGATAGTGTCATTGTGCTGTTGTCTGAGTATGGTAAAAAATTGTTAGCCCTTACTGAATTACTGAAAAATTTAAATCACTACTTTTTCCTTCTACCACCTTGTAATAGTCAAGGAAAAACCTTTTTTCTATCTCCATCGTCAGTCTTCTCACAAAATTAAGGGGCAGTTATTTTCAGAGACACAGATGAGAACTGATATTTATATCTGCTGTCTTGTACAAAAAAAATAGTAATTTTATGTTGTTTTTCTTTACTTTCCTTTCACATGGAAACACAGACATCCGCTAATGACCTGGGATCTTAGCCAAGAGCTAGCAGTGGTGGGAGAAAATGCAGGATATTTATAACTTCATTATAGTCCATTATTTATTCCCTGCTCTCTTCATTGCAAGAGAGATATCATTCAGTATAAAAAAGAAAAAAAAACACTTAACTGCTCTCACAGTATTTATTTTGCTCATTTTAAGAGGATATCAGTAAAACTGTTCTGCCTCTTAATTATTTTTATTCAGTAGTCATTCAGGCACAGATAATGATGGAATCACAACATTTAGAGTGACAATGTACATTATTATTCTGGCAGGAAGTAATATCTGGGGCAGGGGAATGGGATGGCTAGAACATCTGGCCCAGGTGGAGTAAAACACTGTGACTGCAGAGAATATTGTGTTGCTCCTTCTAGCTGTGACATTAACCTTTGCTAGACCTTTAGAAAAGCTGAAGATTTTTGCTTCCCCCGTGGTTCCATTATTGAATGGTCTGGCCCAGAATTCACTCAGGAACAATTTTCCTTCATGGGGTACTGCTGGCACTGGCCTGAGTGACAGTGTTACTCTTCTGCCGTTGAAGAGGCACAGCACAGAAATTAAATCTGTACCTCTGACATCCAACCGAGCAGACAGGATGGAGCAGCAGTCAAACCTGCAGTCCCAGGTTCTTGGGGCAGAGAAATGAAACCACTTAATTGCTCATCTTCTCATTAAGTAGTTTGTAGATAGTGTTGCAAGTTGTGTGTAGCTAGCTATTTGCTTCTAATCTTCTCTTTCCTTTCCCTAAGGATGCTTACTGAAGTTTTTGTCTAGCTTAAAGACCCCGAAACCACAAAATGCTATGTGTGAATCTCAAAGTATTCATTAACAAAGCCAAACATTGTCATGTGTTTTTCAGTGTAGAAAGCTTTATTATGACAAATCTATCTGGCCTGAGCTAAATCAATATTGCTGTAATGTCAGATGCTGTGGGGTTTGGATTATATGGCTGTTACATAAACATTGCTCTTCTATTAATCGGTGATAGCGCAATAGGAATCCCTGTTGGAAAGAAAAAGAGGTAAGAGAGGTATGTGGTTTTGTACAGGTAGATGAAAATACACACGTTGATGTTTACAGTAGAATACCAGCAATTTTATAAGAAAGAAAAGAAAAAAAGAAGCAGAGAGTGGAATTGTGCCTTTGGTGACGAAGCAGTTTAGAACTTTTAAAAGTTCAGGTTCTATCAGAATGCTTATAAATTAGACTGATGTGATAAGCACAGATTTTTCCATTTTCAAAATGAGAGATTTTTTTTAATGAGTGAGTAAGGTGTATTTTCATGATTGTATAATTTAGTGATAAAATGGCAGGAATGTAAAGCAACCACTCAGCCTAATCAGAACCCAGTATTCTCCCTCCTGCCACCCTCAGAAGAACAATAGGTTTGTCACATATTCTCTGTGACTTTTTCTAGTATTTTCATTTTATGATTTTTCCTAAATACCTTAATCAAGCTTTAACTTTCATGCTGTTGAATTTAGTGTGTGTATGTACATTACCACACAGAGCAGACAGTTTTTCCACTGGAAGAAATCACAGCTGATAAGATGAACAAAGAAATCATTGTTGTCTCTCACAGGGAGAATTAAAGCACAAAGGGATTTAAGGACACACAGGAAGTCTGTTGGCAGAGCCAAGAACAGAACTGTCTCTTAAGTTCTGGTGCAAAGGCCTCTGCCACGGGCCAAGCTTCTTGAGCTGGAGAGAAGCCGTCCCTTTCAGTGCCCTGCTTCCGGTTGGACTGGGAAAAAGAAACTGAAAAGGCAGGATAGAGAGAAGGAAAAGAAATAATCCTAGTTGTGAAGCTGCAGCCTCTTGTTAAGGGAGAAAAAACGTTCCCAAACTAACCAACCGATGCCTTCCCCCCTTCCGCTTTATCCCATTCAAACCAAGAAGTAATGATGCTGAAGTAATCCAAATGTCACAGTAGAGGGTTCTGTGCAACTGATCAGCATAATGTGCTTCCCTTTGCTTATGCTTTCTCTGGCCATGTACAGAAAGCCCTTCGGCTGGCATTTGTTTAATATTCGTTAAGAGAAAACGCATGCAGAAAAAGCTTCACATTATTGGAACAACCCTCTAGATTTGTTTTTACATATTCCTTCCTTGCATTCTCTTTCAGCCTTTTTATTTAAATTAGTCTTGAGGGGTTTGTAAAGGTGGGATGAAGGCTTTCATTATTTTGGCAGGAATTTCTTACTTCTGCATAATTCTATTTCATTAAGTATTTTTTTCACCTTAAATCTGAGTCTTGGGTGCTACATTTGAGATGTAGCAGCAATGTAATTAAACACAATTTAGTTGTAACCCAAACAGCACCAGCTCGAGGCGGGCGGGACTCTGGAATGAAAACACTCCAAATATGAGGTTCAGCATATGTGTAGTTCATAGTGGAGACTGTGGCAAACACATAGGTACTGCAGGACTGAGCCTCTTAGGCTTCATGCAGTTACTCAAACTGCCCTGACCTATTGGTTGAGAGCGATTTTGTTTGTATAGTAAGTCGCAGCACCTTTTTTATACTAAGTTCATTTTGTAGCTGCAGCTGCTGCAGTTGTCTTGGTACTCTGGAGCTTTCTATTGATACTCTGGAGCTTTCTATCTACTGATGAGGAAGTTTTCTATTTTGTTTGCATGGCAAATCTTTAATGGAAATCAGGCCACTGAGTTTTTACAACATTTATAAAGTCATTTGTTGGTTCTATGGTGAAAAGTACCTGTTGGCTGTGTCTTGCTTCAGTTTCATCTTTTCCGCTTTCATTAAACCGTGGTATTTTAAAGGCTGTTTTTAAACTGCGCTGTGCAAGAAAATAATTGTCTTTTGATTTTGGTCCTGGTTATTAGCTGTGGGAATTTATCTAAGTATTCTAAATGTAGCCTAATGTTTTACAGTAGAACTGGATTGCTTCTAGCGAGTTGTCAATGTTGATGCTTGTGGAGTATGCCTGTAACAAGTAGCAATTTTATTTATTCAAAAATCCTTTCTTTATTCCTGGGTTTTTTGCCTTTACCAAATAAACTCTCTTGAAATTTCTGAGGTTCCTAAATTTGGTTTAGTTTCCTAATATTACTATTATGCATTGCCCACTTCAGACACTGGCAAAAAAGAAAATAGGTACTGTATAAATAAGAATTGATGAACTATTCTATTCACTTGTTGCTCCTAAATTTTGTATCTTCCTCCTTCTGCTTTCTCCTCCCTTTTCCTCTGCTTCAGTCAAAATTGGTCCTTGCTTGTTCATTGTTCTCAAAGCAAAATGCAAGTATTATTTTCCAGAAATTACTTAGGGGAAAAAAAGCCCTCAGTGCCGGAAAATGCTTACTTAACAATATTGATCCCTTACGTTTGCAAACTTGGCATTGTATGCTGTCCCTGGAAGTTTACTGGATTTTTTTTTTCAGGTGACTCTGAGACTTGGCTTGAGTGACTTGGAAAAACATTCCATTTCCCAAATTATTAAGCCCCAAAGCACAAAAAACAATTTACTG
This sequence comes from Ifrita kowaldi, assembly GCA_013398055.1. Lineage (NCBI taxonomy): Eukaryota > Metazoa > Chordata > Aves > Passeriformes > Cinclosomatidae > Ifrita > Ifrita kowaldi. The sequence goes on along the minus strand of VZRS01007687.1, from coordinate 468,474 downwards.
TCATCTAAAACAATTGCTGTTTCATTTTTCTTGCAATTCAGGTTCTGATTGGGTTAAGAAAGGAAAGTTTTATGCTCAGGAAATTTATATTGCCAAACCTTCATTTCTGACAGAATGACCCCATTATCTTCAAAATTAAAGCATCTATTAGTCTAAGAGGGACACAATCAGAGAATAGAGTCCATTCCACTTAAAATGTAAAATATGTGTTTGTTGTCATCAGCAGTCCTAGTTGTGCATAGTAATTCAAAGAAAAGTCAAAGATGCTGATATTGACTGAGCCTGGTGTTACAAAGTCAGTAGCGTTAGTTTGAATCTCATGCATTAGAGAAGAGTTTAATTATCTCCAACATTTTGGAGGAACAAAAAATCTGAGAGTCAACACACTTGTGTCTGTCTGTGTGTGTGTTACAGGGAGATTATAGATTCAAGGGATTATCCACAGGCCATTGCTTTTATAATAATTGAGAAGTCAAAGAATATAAAAGAAAAAAAGTCTTCATAATATGCACAGGCAGTTGGGAGAAATAGAATATGCTAAAACTTTTGTTTCAAAAATAAATAGGCCTTTTTAAAAAGAAGAATTTGAAAACAAAAGGCTTCACACTTTTTAACATCCAAGCAAAAATTTCAATGTAAACTGAAGTCCCTAATCATTACAGTTCATTAAAAAAACCTGAAAATTCTTTCACTTATGGTGAGTAACTGGATATGCTCCATGCCATGCCATTTTACTTCCTAGCAGTAGAACAAAATACATTCCAGAAAAAAATATAGTCATCTGTCTGCTAATGCATATTTATACACAGACATGCAGGTCTAATGTGATAAAATGTGATATAATCTCAGGCTAATAAATAAGGTATTTTTCAGTATCTTGAAAATTCATTATTTAAGAAAGATGTAAAAAACCCCACTATAAATTTTGACTTTTAATTTAGCAAAGGAGAGCTGAGAGAAGATTTCTGATTCTGCTGTCCAAATGAGAAAGGATCAGAACAGATTACTGCTTGCCCCTTACAAATCTCCTGGTAGTGAAAAAGATTGTTATGCTCATTACCCACTAACCTAATTGCAAAACATGTTTGCAATTTGTAAAAAGGAAGAGTTTTACTATTTTAGTATTGTGAAACTCACTTTATAAAGGTTCATGCAATGGGGAGAAGAAATGTCTTCTGTCGCTTGGTTATCACTGTTTCTTTGGACAGGTGGTATCTTTCTCTGAAGTCTCCTCAACTCCTCCAATTTTTTTATCTTTTGGTAAGACAAGGTGCATTTCCAATTAATATTCTTGATATATCATTTTTTAAATGGTCTGTGTGGAAAGGTTAAAATTCTCAAGCATTCTTGAAAAAGCAACCCAAAACCACATCTCCGTTTGTTCTGTTTTATCAAATCTTGTTTTCTTTTGAATTGAGTAATAAATCCTGATTTTCTTGTCAGGATGACCTGATAGTAACTGCAATTTTTTGGTGTGGATTTCGTTTGTGTTACCTGCTGACTTCAGTTTATAATTCATGATTTTTGATTTTGAAACAAGTTTGAGAGGTTATTTGCAGAGTGGCACATTCATTTAACCTGTAATACATCTGTACTACAAAGAAAATAAATAGTCAGTCTTTCTAGTCTTCAGTTTTAAATAGGATTAACTCAATGGTGATAATTGGACAGTTGTCTTAATGCCCTCTCATAACTTTTTCAGAAAGGCATGGTTTTTTTCCACTATTAGCACTGTTGACAAGTAATAAATTGTAGAATATTTCACAGATCACCATGGGATATGGACCACATACAGCTGGGCAAGTGCAGGGAAAGCACACGGCAGAGCCAGTTAGGGCTCTGTTGAAAGACTCGTTCTTGCATGGAGCAAAGTGAGCAGTGCCAATCACGCAGAGCAGCCATGCAGGGAAAACATCGTTGTCTCAGCCAAATGGTGTCTTCCCTGCAGGATGCCATATCCAACCCACGTTCTTTGAAAAACCTCATCTTCCTGAAGTTTCATTTCAAATGTGAGACTTGGAAGAATCCCAGAAGAATCTTCTTTTCCCTGCCACCCCCACCTCATGATCAACAAAATCTGTGATTTAATCTGTTATATCATTAAATATGTTAGTACATATGCCCAGAATGATTAATTAGGGGTCTTTTTGTATAATCTGCAACTGTTATTGATGATGGGTATTTGGACTAATGCCTCTGATATTAGAAAAAGCTTTGATTTCAATTACTCGCCTTCATTTTTAAACAAGTAATAAATTCATTGCTGTGCTTCACTTCTCCATTTTTTCTGCAATACACTAAAACAAAGAGGCTTTTCTGAGTAAATTGTGACTATATTCAGTTAAATTAATTGTAATTTATCCTCACAAAAGGAGAGAGAGAGTAATTTACCAGAAAGAACAAAGACAGAACAGTACAAATCAGCTTTTAATAGAAGTTCAGTAAATAATTTTTTTAAATTCTGATGCATTACCATCCTAGGGCTATGTTGCTGTTTTCAGAGTATCCAGTTTAGCTTGTATTGTATGTCTTCTCTCAAGGCCTAATTCAAAAAGGTCTGATTTGAAACATATTTGAATTAAAGTGTCTGAATAGCCATATGTATTTAATGCAGAGTAAATGTAACAGTCTTAACCGAGACTTTGGAGTCAGAGGCTCTTCTTTCAGAGAGTCCAAGGTACTCTTGCAGCGAGGGTGTGCCCAATAATTTGCACAGTTGACTTAAATTGCTGTGGGTGTTCTAAAATTGCAAGGAGTTTTGTGAACACTAGTGAGAACATCCCACAATTTTCTACTAATAGATAGCATTATTCCTAATTTATCTATAGGAAGATTGAACCATGAAAATGTTAAATGAGTTGTACAATGTCATACGAAAGTTTCAACAAGAGAGCTAGAAGTAAAATGCTGTTGTTCTAAAATACCAGCTTCAATGTCCAGATGACGTTGATTGGTGTTGCTATCCTGAAAGCTTGCCACCTGTGAAGATTTCATTTTATTATACTTAGCTCAGTTACTATCTCTGAAAGATCTGTGAACCTTCAGAAAGGAGGACAGCACTTAATAAGGAAACTATCACAGAATCCAGATTCTTCTCTAGGGTGCATTTATCCCATGTGAAGTATGGGTTTCTAAATTGATATGGAGTCGTCTAGCTGGTTTTAGTGCTATGAGCCATGCAAAATTCCTGAATTTGTTCAATGGTGGTATTCTGAAATGGGCACAGTATTGCCTTGCTCCCCTTACTTTAAGATAATTCATCCTGTCATTTCTTAGTCCTTTATACTGCGTGGCTCCAGTCCTGTCAATCTTCAGATCTAGTTCTTGCCATCTTGAATTTAGATCAGATTCATTCCTCCTGCCCCTTATATTCACGTTCCCAGCCACTGATTTCATTGAGCCACTCACACAGGAGGAACTTTCTCCTTTCAATTCAAGTGTCCTGTCTTAGAGATGTCCTGCAAGTTTTACTTGCTAACCATGTAGAGAAGAGATCCTACTGGTGCTTCTGCTGATGGAAAGTTCAGTATTTGCTGGAGAATTCACGTGAGAATAACTTTGCCTGGACCCTGAGCCCTTTCAACCTCTGTGCAGGGCTTCTACTTGACTGATAGCCCAAGTTGCTGCTCACAAGCAAATGTGTGTGTGCTCAGAAGCACCCTTGCCCTGAATCCCTTGACTGTCAGCTTGAACTCTACTCTCAATTAATATTCCTTACCTTAATACTCCTCACCTTAAACATTCCTTGATGAGTTTTACACAGCCCTGCAGACCCCAGTCAAATATCCCAAATTCTCCTGTTTCTTTTTTTCCCCTCAGCTTGTTGGCTGTGAAGCTCCACTTCAGTTTCTTAATGGCCTCCAGTAGTGTCTGGGGAGTTCGTCTCTATTTTTTTTTAATCCCTTGTCTATTACATTTGAATCCCTGTGTTTTGTTCATGGCTTTCTCTGTATGCTTTGGATGGAAAAGTTTCTTGAGCTGATAATCCTCGTGAAGCAGATGCTCTAACATGCCAGGTACCCTTACAAATACAGACGGGGTAATCAAATTTTGCCAAGTAGGAATGATATTGATTCTTCAGGCGGAAATTAGCATCTTGTCCTAGTTTGAGTTGAAATATGATCTGAAAATTAAAATCTTAGGAGAGGATTTTCAATCTGTTTTCTGGGCAGTTTAGGTAAAGTGATATCTATGAAATTTTTTGTTTGTTTTTTTTTTTACTATTGATTTTTGTATCAGTTTTAGTACATCTGTCTGTCCATTGGAGAAGCAAATGACCTGGCAGCAGATGAGATTTCTCAGCAGTGAAACGCTGAAATCCTATGCATCTGTCCCTATATACTAGCCAGCTTTCTGTGTGAACAGCAAAAGCATTAATGCCTGTAACATCTCTTTTGCAAGGCCAAAGTGTGCAGAGGGGTTGGCAGCCTGCCCGCTGGAGCCTTTTGATCCACAATGCGCTTCCTGGCAAACCTTACTAGGTGTCCTTTCTGCTGGTCTAGGGCAAGGCTTTGATGACCCGAGAACGTGGTCTCAATGTGGGTCACCTGTGGATCCAAAAAGAAGGAGCAGGGAAAGTAGAAGGAATGACTCTTCAGATGCTGCTATATGGGTAGTTTGGCAGCGTTGGCCCAACTTTAGGAGCCGCAGTAGGACCTGTGCAAGCTTTGGAAGTCCCGAGAGGCTGACACTGATTGGTGGTAGCAGGTCCTGGCTCTGTAATACAATGAGCAGGAAAAGGCACATCACTGTGTTTGGTGTGAAGAGAAGATGAAGCATGAAGCCTTTGGCGGTGTCACTTACTGACCAGGTGGGTCAGATGGAAATACTGCTTTGGTGAAGTCTGCATGCAGGTTAGACTTTGCTATGCTTCTGACCTGTAGTTTCAATGCCGAGTCAATGTCATTGCGTCAAAAAGCCTCGATCATGCCTTTCTGTCGGATTTATGATAAGAACTGTAAAACCTTGGGGTAGGGAAGATCCTCAAGAATTCACATAATCTGAATATAAAACAAGAGATAGTAGGCAGGGAAGCATTTAGACACTACTGCTCCTTGTCAGCACTATGCTTGGCATACCAGTGTCTTAAGGAAGATCTGACAAGTGAATGCTGAGCACTTAACATTGAGTCTGAGAAATCTGAAAGACAAATGTGAAGATCCTTGTTCCCATTATTAAAGGGTTAGGAGTTATTAAAGGAGCCAGATCTGTAAGTAATGCAGAGTGTTTACAGGGAGACATATTGTTCATGGACTGTTTTATTTCTCTTGGTCTTTTCAGGTGTTCCAGGACCTTGGCACTTCTGTGCTGTCTGGTGCATTTAGAGGATACAACATCTGCCTCTTTGCATATGGACAGACAGGTTCAGGAAAAACGTACACAATGATGGGAACACCTGTGAGTTACACCATTCATTTTAAACTTAGGGTTGATGGCAGGATGTCTAGGTCTAGCAGAAACATCACTTTATTTTTAAACTGTGGTTGTGGTGCTTGTTGAGCAGAATGCTTACACGTTTTACTTGGTATTTAAATGTATAAAATGAGAGCCTGTACATTTAGGTTAAAAATAGAGTATCAGGTAAAAATATTAGAAGGCATGGTGTAATTTAAATATTTATTATTAGGTAATCTTCTTCTTGGTGCATATGAATCTTATCACAAAGTTAGAGGACAAAAAAAAATCAATACACCGTAATAGTTCTGGGTTTTAGAAACTGTAGCCCAAGATAATACAAAGTACTCATTCCTATGGGATATGTTGGCAGTCTAAACTATGCTGAAATTAAGTTATTTTCACAAATAAAACTGGATACAATTCACAGTAATAGTTTTGTAACAGGCTTGGTTATTTGCTTAGAATATTTGACCTGTGGAAAGTAATACTCCCAGTTTTGAAGTGCGTTTGAATGGAGTTTACAGAAGCTGTTACATTTTAAGATTGTCTACCAGGCATCACCTGAAGTGCATTTTAGTCTTGCTACTCAGATTGATGGAGTCAGTTGATGATTTCCTGTGTTTTGCTGCAACACAAGGCAATTTGATTTTTATCCATGAATATTCTTAGCTATTGGTGAAACAGCTAAAAAGGAAAAAAAATTTAATAGTTTGCTTAAGTGGACCAGTATTTTCTACATCCTTGGGATTCAGTTGTTAAGGTGAAATAAGGGCAAAATGTGTTTAAAACCCCAAAGATAAGAGGCCTGTTCTAACACAGTTTTTTCTTTTGACAAGAGTTTGGATTTTTAAAATTTTATTTTCTCAATAGACATCAACAATAAGATTTAGTTACATTATTACCAGATTCTCTATTAATTTTATGTGAAATCAAGCTTTATGCCATGAAAGCCTGAAGAATTGTTAAAATTTGGGTTAATAGGGGCAAACTAGGATATTTGTATTACCCTATTTTGAAAATATCTTATCAATTCAGAATGGCCACAACTTGAAATTATCATTATTTTCAAGGAGATTTCTGAACGTTGTGTTTCTAAGAGATTTCTTGCTTAAAAAGTAATTTCTTTCTCCAGTGCAATACTGCTTTGATCTCATCTTTAATAACACATATTCACTGTGATACAATGTTCCAGTGTTAGGTATAAACTGAACTTTTGTCCACGGTGGTCCACTTGATGAACCTGGATTTTCTTCTCTTAACACCATTTCAAGGGTGCCTTCTAAAAAAAGGCTTTCATGCTATTCAGCAAGCAGAATCCACCTATGCCCTGGTGTCTTTCCCAGGGTGTGTTGGCACTGCAGTCAATAAGGGTTCATCACACAAAACCACACTGTTTCTTCAGTGCTGTGTAGACGGTTTGGGCAAAATTTAAACCTCCTAGTGTGGGTATTGTTAGCAGCCCCATATCCTGTTCTCTCTGAGAGACAAAATTTATAAATCTAGAATATAAAGCTGTTCCAAGGCTCCTCTGTGATGCCACAGCATGAAGAAATAAAAGTAGAATGAGGAAAAACCGAAAATATTTATGACCGATCAAGCTAGTTTCAGTGTTGGCCTGGCTTCATCTAGACTGCAACACGTCTGACACAGACATGTCCAGTACCTTTACATCAAACAGCTTTTGGATTTAACCCAAACCCCTAAGCTTCTCACCAATGCTGTGTACATTGCTCTAAAATTACTTTTGGTATAAATAGCCATGCTGTTCTGAACTACACTCCATGGCTGTTTGTGTTGTAATCCACCATACAGTCATTACTGCACCATGATTCTCTCTGTTTCTTATAACTTGGCTTTTGTTTAAAAATAGGTTTTGCATGAGTGTTAGAAAATATATTACATAAATTTTTTTCTATTTATTATTTGAAGGCATCCATTGGGCTGACACCTCGTATATGTGAGGTATTTTTTTTCTTTCTTCACTTGCATTTGTTTAAGCAGTTAGCTTTTCTTAATGTATTTTAAATTTACGTAAACTTTTGGTTTGTGAAGGGCCTCTTTTCAAGGAAGGATGATTACACAGACCAGACAGCATCATGCAGGGTAAAGGTCAGGTAAGTGTGTCACTGTTTTGGACAACAGTATGAAAGCTTTTAACAATGTATTGCTGTGATCAAACAAAGTGAAAACTAGTTTATTTTGTTTCTGTTTTCTTAGATGATAGTAGTTTTGGAGCGAGGGAGAAAACACAGAGGAATTATGAGAAAGTATTGGGTTTAGTTTTCCATCTAAGTATCATTCTTTGGATGCTGTTCTGTTCACCTTTGTATAAACAGCTGAAGTAGGAATGCAGTGAAAATTTACTTCCTTTGTTTAACTCCTAAATTTGAGCCATAATCCTACATTCCGGTCTTATTCATTGTTCCCTTGGATCTAATAATGCATTATGTTTGGAAATCTGGGGATTTGAGCCCACTAGTGTGAAAAATCTATGTAAGAGTTGGTTACATTGTCTAAATATACAGGTTCTCCTTTTGTTTTGTTTTTAACTGAGTGCATGTAGCTTTCCTTTTGTTTTCTTTTCAGTTTTCTTGAAATCTATAATGAGCGTGTCCGAGACTTGTTAAAACAGTCAGACCGAAAGAAGCCTTACACACTTCGAGTTCGAGAACACCCAGAAACAGGACCATATGTGCAAGGTGAGAGTGGGCTTCACAATTAGCATCAGAACTGCCAGTAAATGTGTATCAGGTGTGTATGTATCTTTGCATGAATTCCTGCAATGGTCGTAATTGCTTCTGCTCTTCAAGGGTTACTTTTCTCAAATGTTTTTCTTGTTATATGATCACCTGTAGTACACTGAAAGCGTTGCCTCTGTTATCCTGCTGGCTGGATATCCTGCATTGTTTGCCATTCCAGCCATAGGTCATATGGGAGCCATATTATTTTGCTTTCATTTATTTTAAAGAAATATTAACTTATTCAAGAAATCTATCAACATTAGCTCTAAATGGGTTCTCTAGACCAGCCTAAGGTCTCTTCATACCTATTCCATACCTCAGCAGCAGGTATATATTTTTTTAATATACATTAAAAAAAAAAGAAAGAAAAAAAAAAAGTAGATAAATTCAACTGTTTGATGTTGCAGGGCAGGCCGTGAGAAGCAATAAAAATCTCACCCAAGTGAGAACCTAATAAGCTTGATTTTCCTTCATTACACTGAAAAAGTACAGAATGGGTAATATAAGTGCATTATATGACTAAAAATATTTAGGCTTCTAAATTCATAGAGTCATAGAATTACAGAATCGTAGAATATCCTGAATTGAAGGGATCCACAAGGGTCATTGAAGTTCCAACTCCTGTCCCTCCACAGGACCATCCCCAACAGTCACACCATGTGCCTGAGAGGGTTGTCCAAACACTTCTTGAAATTTGACAGGTTTTAGCTGTGACCACCTCTCTGGGGAGCCTACCCAACCACCCTGTGGGTGAAGAACCTTTTCCTAATATCCAGCTTAAATCTCCCCTGACACAGCTCTATGCTGTTCCCTCAAGTCCTGTCACTGGTCACCAGAGTGAAGAGATCAGTGTCTGCCCCTCCTCTTCCCTTCTCAAGGAAGCTGTAGCCTGCAATGGGGTCTCCCCTCAGTCTCCTCCAAGCTGAACAGACCAAGTGACCTCAGCTGCTCCTCATATGGCTTCCCCTCCAGACCCTTCACCATCTTTGTAGCCCTTCTTTGGAAGCTCTCTAATAGTTTTGTATCCTTCTTATATTGTGACATTCAAAGCTTGTAACAGCAGCATCTTAGGTGGCTTTGTGTTTTCTAGTGAATCAAAGCTTTCAAAACATGTGACAGAGAACAGATGAAAATGAAAACATATTTTTTCCCATTTCAGTTGTCTTTCTTACTTTAGTTCTTACCTTCTCTCTCACTGTTTTTCCGCTTCCAGTTTATTTTCAGTTTTGATTGGTGCTTTCACCTCAGGGTCTCATACAGCTTTAAATTGCAGTTTGGCCTTTGGTATTTTGTAAATTGAATGGCTCCTGGTGTAAAGTTTGCTGGCTACATTGCTGTGTATCTGACCAACAGCTGACAAAAGTCACACCTCAAAATCAGTGCTCCAGTGTAAAATCATACCAAGTCGCTTTACGGCGGAGATCAGAAGGAAGAGTGTGGATACATTTCCTTTTCATCTTGCCTTGTATCTAGTGGACAGAATTGCAGAGTAGCCTCTGGTATCATTGACTCTGCAACTGGCCACCAAGTGGGTAGTAACACCTAGGAAGTACGGACTTAGTACACAAAATGCATATCACATAGGATTTTATGGATCCTGTCACATCAGAGCAAATACTCATTTGTCCTGGCTTCTAAATAGAGTTATTGTCTCTGTTTAGTGAATTTCTCATGTTCTTCCTGGTTCACTTTTCTCCATGTTTTTCTTCATTACGGCATTACACATCACACGGTTATCCTGCCTCCAGAGGTTAAAGCAAGATGTGGCAGTAGATAGAGTGACTTGACTGTGGGATTGGATGGAGCCTGACTGAATGGAGCCCAGATTCCTGGGACACCTGCTGTATTAGTCATAGTACATCTAACAACCAATGGCTGTTACCAATTCCTCCTCTCAAACTTTGAAATCAGCGCTTGCAAAATGTTGAGCTTTCATGGTCCTGTACACACAGGCCTATCAGACATTCTGGTTGTTTCAGCTGTGCTTTCCCAGCACATCAGCATCCTGTTTTAAGGAGACTTGGAAAATAGATGAATTGATGGTCTCATTAGTATGGCAAACATAATTCTTTGAAAAGCAGATTCACGGACATTCGGCTTTGAGGGTTTTCCAAGATTCTCTTACTACCTGCTTGTTATTGGAGAACTTCATTGTTGATGGAGTACAGATACTAATTATTTTCTTTTAGCAGCTGCTCATTCACCACACAAGAAAAGGTCTTTAAACTGCTTCCTTCCTTGGCAATTTCCATCCCTTTTCTCAGGCCTTATATCTCCAGTGATTCCTTGGCTGCATTTAATGGAGTTTCCCTGTTTTAAAAGAAAATAAAGTTATAGCTTCTGCCAATGGGCTGGCTCGCCTTTTGTCACTGTTTTGTCTTCATCTGGAACCTTCCAGGTCAATTCTGTCACTTCTTTTTCAATCCCATTGTGGCTTTTTTTGTTGTTGTTGTTGTGGGGGGTGTTGGGGGGGGTTGTTTGTTTGTTTGCTTTTATTGTGCTTTTTTGATTTACCCATTTTGAATAAGGATTTTATACTTGGATACAACTGAAATTTTCAAGTGTAACAGTTTTATGCTAGAGTTCTGAAATATGCCATTAAAGTTGCCAGTTGATTAGATTTTGTAAACTAAGAGGAAAAGATAATGGCAAAAGATTAACCTGAATAATATTTGCCACTTTTGACCACGGTTGTAAATTCAGTTTGAATGATTTATTTTAGATGATTCGCTCCCTGTGTATGTTATGACAGCCTCAAAAAATAATTGTGTTAATGCCTGTAAGAAAAATTTTATTTTCAATTCAAGTGTGATTCACATTTTTAGAAAAAAACTGATCATGTGCATGAAATATGAAGTAATTTCTCTGCTGAAGCCATCATTAGATGTTGTTGTGAGACCATGTGAACAGAAGTAATTTCAGGATGATGAGTCAGCGGCTTAGGGCAACAGATGGCAGTTCTTTTTTTTAGATGTGTATACAAATATATATTAATAAATTTGCCTGTGCAGTTTATGCAGTTGTGAACTGCGACAGTTTGCTTTACTTGAGACAGCCCTAGTGTCTGTTGAGGAGAGGGACTAATAAAGTGGGATGGAACTGCATTCATTAGCTCACATCAAAAATAAGCAGCAGTGACTTGAATGCAAGTAAGAAGTATAGGCAGCTGGATTTTAATAAGATCAAATTCAAGAAAGCCTCTTGTGAAGAGGTTCACAACACTGGTACAAAATGCCCTTCTCAACTGCACTAATGTATTGATGCAATCAAAAATTGCTGAGCTCTGTAATGAGGGTTTTCTACATGCTGAAGTGGTCTTTGGCAATTTTATATGTAGTCTCTCTGTGCAGAATCAGGGTGCAAGAATAATATTTCCAGTACCTAGACAGCTGAAATCAAAATTATCAGCAAGTTTACTAGAAGGAGAGCTTGTTTTGTGTTTCACTTCCAGGCAATTTACTGTATGGGAGAAATGAAATTGGTGAATATCAGCAAAGCTCAGAAATCTTCCATTGTTTTCCATAGATCAAGCAAGTTAAGGACTAGCATCTGTATTTGCATCATAATTCTTGCAAGCAATCAGTAATTTCAAGGTTTGCTGACTTTTATCAGGAGCTCCTCAGTGTACCATTAGTTTTAGTTGTGTGTTTGGTGTCGGTGACATCCAGAGTACAGTTAGCTGTGGATGAAGAACAGAGAGAGGGGAAAATCAGAAAACTTAATCCCCTTAAGGACACTTAGTTGCTCTAGGCAATGCATTTTCCATTTGCAAGTCCAGTCAAAAAGTCCCAGCTCTGAACACTAAGTATTTTAAAAGTTTTCCAGCCCCTCGTTTTTTCACATAAAGGCTGAGAGATTGTAGCCTTTAAAATGCTGAAAGTGTTTCAGTGCTTTGGATTGGAATAGTTTCAAACTTCTCCCTCACAGATGGTTGCACTGTTAAGGAATCGGCCTCTCTTAAATCAGGAAATGATGCAATCTATTTTATTACTCTGAGACAGATTTCTGGGGGAGATCCTTTCTTACTCCAAGGCAGATTTCTAGACAAGCAAGTGGTTTTGATCTTTCTACAGGACTTGAAAATGACCTTTCTTTTTCTGGCAGCCAACAGAACACTTCGTAATTTCTTTTCAAGCAACATTTGAAATATTTCACTGTTTTAAACTCTCTGCTAGATTCACAATTCCAGTGCTTAGAGAAATGTAGGCAGGTAAGAATTTCTTCCATGCCTCCTTTTTATAATGGGACTTTTATTCAGTTAAATAAGACCCTGAAAATGGGTCTGGGAAAACAATGTATGATAGTTTCCATATTCTGAGCTTTGAAGATGCCAGTGCTGCTGGAAAAACAATGGGCCTCTTTCTCAAATGGAAAATGTGATGACTTCTGGAGTTAATGTATTGTAAAGAGACACTAGAGAGCAGAAGAAATACTCGTTTGGATATCATTCTATACTTTTTGTGTGTGCAAGTATTCATGCATGCACACTCCAGTTAGGGGTTTTTTAAAAGTGTGGATGATCCAAAAATCTTGATTTTTCTTTATGTATATCGGTTGTTAAAGGACTAAAGTAAATTCCCTTCTTTGGCTTAGGTTTTGCTTTAGTTTAAGTTAAAGAAGCTGTTATCATGAAAGGATAGACTCTAACAACATCAGAAGAACCCATTTCAGTCTTGTTGAAGTTTGTAGTAATCTTGACTTACATTCTAGCAATAGATAAATTATTTGATCCAAATAAATCAGAAATTTATTTCAGTATTTTACCCACACTTTTGTGGTAAAAAAACCTACTTTTCTGTAGTAAAACAAGCCAAACCTTAATCTGTCGAGGGAGAGGAAGTTGCCCTGGATTCCAGCTGTGAGATAAAACATTCTGCATAGGCGAGTTTTGCTAGCTACAGTATGACAAAGTAGCTTCACAACCAGGTGTTTTTTAAGGAGCCACTGCAGTACAAATTATAAATAACCTCGGTGATGAGGCATATTAAACTGGATTTATGGGAATTACAAGCCTGTTGAGGATAATTTCGTACGTCCGCTGGAATTTGCATTTTGCCAGAAGCTGGCAGTGCCACAGCGCAGCAGCACACCGCCCTCCACTGGGCCCCACTTGGTCATGACCACCCCTCCAGCACAGCAGGCTCTGAATGTGGTATTCCTTTCATTTCTTTATGGAGTTTTCCCCTCCTTAAAAATAAAATCAAATTTAAAAAACAAAAAAAGTAAAAACCAACCAAAAACACACTGAAAGGAGAAGGCAGGAAAAGGCCAGATGATTCATAGCATTATTTGGGGAGATCCTTCAAAAAGCCCTCTGAGAAGAAAAGTGCATGAGGAGTCCCAAGTGCAGGCTAAAGCCTAGTTAAGTAAGTGGTAAATATTCACAGGGATTGGTTCCTAATTCTGTTAGTTGCGTGAGCAGAGCCATCATCCAGAGGCAATGGCCAAAATCTTCTTTCTAGGATCTGTACCCATGTAGTAGCAGTGACATAGCTGAAAATTTATTATGGAGTTAGAGTTATACTGTTTTTTAAGTACCATTTCGGGGAGATGGAAGAGTTCTGCTCTTTGAAGGTGTGAGGCATTTTCTTTATATTAATGTCACTGCATTGGAAGGGTGAACTAGGATTTTTTACTTAATTTTTTAAAATAGTTGTGGTTTTTAATAAAATTTACTGTAGTTGAGAGACTGCTTGTGTAATAGACTGTCATCTCAGCAGAATATCCTTATTCTCCTGATGTTGGGTAAATTGATGGATAAACTGAATGAAATTTCCTAAGAAAGCTAACTATTTAACTCTTCTTGAATCTTTGGCAGGTTTGACTCAGCATTTAGTTACAGACTACAAGCAAGTTGTAAAACTTCTAGAAGAAGGAATAGCTAAAAGGTATTTTATATAACAAACCATCTCCATCTGCATTTAACACCTCTTTCACGGTGTGTTGATTTCATTGATGTTTATTTTATTGACTGTGTTGCCAGTGCTTTGTCATGACAGGATGTCACATTTGGTGGTCCTGCATATGACATACACATAAGATGTTACCTATCCTCATGTTGTCCACAGCAAGAGCTACAAGCACTCATGAAGTTGCTTCTTCAAAACTGATCTCATGCTGACTTACCCACAACATTTCACCATCTGTCTGTGATAAAAAATGCAAGCCAAGAAAACATTTCTCTGTAAACAGACATCTGTTTTTCCCCTTCACTTGCTCATGATACTTTAGACTGGATAGCTTTCAACTCACTTGGTCATGTAATTAAGTGATTTAAAACTGCTGAAAATATAATGTGTATTTATTTATTTATTTTCTAAAAGTACTTGGTTTACAATTATTTGGTTTTATTTCTATAAGTTCCTACTCCAAATTGTGTGTTTGCTGCCAGAGAACTGTGGGATTTGGAACACTGGTGAAGCCAATGATTTTGGCTCTTGTTAGTTAAGACACTTCTTTGACAAGAAGCAGTGAATATCTTTACAGGTGCCATTACAGGAAAAGAGTTATATTTGAAAGGATCCTCCAAATCCTAATCACAGTTCCAAAACTGATATTAAGTCTTATCATAAGAGTAGTCAAGGTTTTAGAATAACAGTGATGCTGGGAAGTAAATAAAAACTAAGCTGAATTATCACACAAATCCCCATAGAATATACATCAGGATTAAGTTTTGCTGTTTCTGCTTATAGCAATTAATAGATGCAGCTTTATGGTAAAAAGACTATTTCAGTACAACACAATTCCAGGTGAATACATGGGTTACATGGGTTGTGAGTAATTGAGATGGGAACTTGCTCTCTAACTGCCTTGTGTATTGTTGGAGGTGAGGAAAACTAACACCTCCTCCTCCGGATCTTGGGGCACTTTCTTTTTCTCTTCTGCTTTTTAAACTTCAGTGCTTGTTCCCTTACAGTCTCTGCCCACTGTAGGGCTGTTTTCTGTGCCCTTTACCTAATTGTCTTCCTCCTTCAACATCTGCAGACTGGTTCATGTTCTCCTGCTACCTCAGCTTTGGCTTGCTTATAATCCTGATGTGCTCAGCTGCCTGTAGCTTTTGGCAGTGGCCACTCACATGACCGTGGAGGAGGTGTAGGAAGCAGAGAGCAACAGGGAGGAGAGTCCTGGCTTTGCCCTCATGCCCTGGGCACTCAGCAGCACGCACACAGCTGCAGCTCTCTGCTCTCTAGTGCAACTGGTCTCCACAGTACTCTGACAGCTGGGCTTGTAGCAAAAGCATGGTACCACAGTTATGTTCTGCACAACTGGAATTACCTACTGTTGTTGACGGTAGGCTTGGAAAAACTGATGATAAGGGCTGCACATATAGCTGATACTCAAGGTAAGCTCAAAGGAGAAAAACCTGTGTCCTAGCTTTTGCCCTGCTTTCTTTGGGTTTTTCTAACCAAAACAACAATAAAGTAAGTAGAATTTCCAAAAAGTTTGCATTGCAGAGGCAGTGGGAGGGTCCTGCTGCTCCTCCTTCTGTGACCAGTTCCTTCTTGCGAGAGTGCACTGGGTCGGGGCATCAGAGTCACGCAAGTGCCACACAGGGAATTACAGTATTCATTTAGTACTCACATGGGCAGACCTGTTAGTCTCACTGGACTCCTCTAGCAGTGTAAAAGAGCTGTATCAGCATAAAGGAACCCCAGAAGTGGTGTATGAAAGTTTTTGAACCCTTTGAAAATGCCGAGGGATAAAAATGGGCACAAATGGAGAAGATATGCTGGGCTTGTACACTCTGTATTGGGGATGAGCTGTTTGATGCTGCTGCTGGCTGTACTTCTCTGCTGTGTTCCATGCTTATGCAACACCTTGTACCTGTGCTGTAAGGCTGCTTTGAGATATCTCCTCAGAGTGCTGCTGGTGGAAAAAAACACCTCTAATTGATCCTCAGTTTCCACCCTTCCAGGTTCTCTGCCAAATGCTCTGGGATCAGATCCAAGAATGCAGTCTGCCATATTCTCCAAGTTTCACATTCTTTCATTTATCTGCTGTATTTTTTGATTTTGATTTCCCTGAATACAGGGAAGTAACCCTTTGTGATTGTATGGTTTGTTCTTCTTTCCAGAATCACAGCAGCTACACATATTCACAATGCCAGCAGCAGATCCCATGCTATCTTCACCATCCACTACACTCAGGTTAGCTAAAAATAACGCAACTTCCTTTTCACTTTCAAAAGCATTGTTCACTGTGTTGTTCATTGTTTACTTGTCACTATTTTGTGCTGTTTGTAGTAATGGTGGAAGCTGTTACTTATTTCCTTTGGATCACGCTGCAGATGTGTTGAGTGCTTATTGAAGCGTTCTGTTCCTTTGTGCAAGCTTCTAGTCAGAAGTGATGCCAAAACCTCACTTTTTAAAGAAATGTTTTCAGTTTTAATCAGCCCTTCAAAATGCAATAACCCTCCTCAGATGCCGTGAAAATTACGTGTGAATATGTTTGAAGTTATGTTTTGTCACACTTATTTAGGATTCTTAATTGAAGTACAGCATTAGTTTACACCAAAATTTTGTATCTGTCCAGCTTTTTAGATGTGCTCATCTCTTTAGCATTTGGCATCCAGTACTCTCCCTGAGACAATGCAGCTTTTCTCTGGAGGAATTACATCCTTCCCTGGCAGGGAAGTCGTTCAGTGATCCAATAAACCTTTTCTATCTCACACTTCTAACATCCTGTAATCACAGAACTTTTTGGGATATTTTTCCTTAGTTTCACAAAAGACCTTTGGAATACATTAGTGGAAAATAACTCTGCAAGGTCTACAAGAAAGCCTTTCACAGTCTCTAGGCAGTAAAGGTTTTTTTCAAGAGGAAATTGGCATAAGAGGATAGTTTCTCTGTGGGGTGAGAAAGCTGTTGAGTTAATGGCCTGAGCATAGTCAGAGGGTCAAGGTCACAAACAAAGGCAGTGAGACAGTCATATGTACAACTCAGCTGCAAACAAAAGAGCACATCAATTTTATTTTCATTCATTAATTAAGGGGAATAGTCTTCCTTATTTATGTTTTTCTCTTCAGGCTATACTAGAGAACAATCTTCCCTCTGAAATTGCAAGCAAGATCAACTTAGTGGACCTTGCAGGCAGGTAATAATATACGGAAGGGCAAAGAGGTAATTTTCTCTGAAGATGCCGGCAGTACTGTCTTAAAAGATGAGGTTTAAAATTTTAAAATTTCATTGACCTAACAGTAAGCCTGACTTTCTTATAAAGTAACAGGGAATATTAAGCTAATATTGTCTTTGTCAATAGTTCCTCTGTACTGGGTATTGGTTTTCACTGGGGAAGGGAGTTCCTGGATCCTCAGATCCAATACTGTGCTGTTGCGTACATTTAAGGTAATTCCATTCAACTCCATATTCTTATTAAGTGGCTTTTCCAGTAGCTGTTGTTGGAATTACTAAATCTGAACTTGAAAAGAGGGGGGGGAAAGGGAATGTGTTCCTCATGGCTGCCTAGCATGGGCAGGAGAAAATAGTTATATCTCACTGTTTGTGTTGTTTGTATTCCAAAAGTTGCTGAGTCTCTGATCTTTGCTATGCATCTCAGTGAGGAACATGTGGTTGTGCTGGATGTAACACAAAACAGAAAGATGGAAGTTGTGCTGAAGAGTTATAGAACAGTTATAGAAAAGGACTTTTTTTTTTCTCGAGAACTGAAATTGCCGTGCATGTATGGTCAGAGAAAGTGCTACTGAGGGAATATACAGACTTCTGTACTGAGCCAGTCTACCCTTGGTGGAGTTGTGAAATGTATGTTGGGTTTTTAAATTCAGAACTACTATGATTGGGTTGCCCAGTTCAGACTTGAATTTATATTTTGGAGCGTCTTTAACAGTATCTTGCACCAACAGCCTTTGCTCGTCGCTGTTTGGACTTTCTGAAATAGAGGACAATATAAAATATTCAGAGTATATGGGTTTTTTAATTGCAAAGCTCATAATTTCTGTTTTCTTGTATTGCTTGAAAATACACAATGTTTTCATATTGACTGTATCTTAATAATTAAGCAATTTTGTTTATTTTGCATTGTCTTTTTCATGCTTGCTTGCTACAGTGAAAGGGCTGATCCCAGTTACTGTAAAGATAGAATTACCGAAGGTGCCAATATTAACAAGTCATTAGTTACACTTGGAATTGTCATATCCACTTTAGGTAAGCACATTAGTTCTTTATGTTGAAGGGTAGTGATAAAAGCATGTGACTCACTCACCACGTATTGTGTGTAAATGTTTATTTGCATTTACATCAAAAAGCTCGGCAGAGCAGCTGTGTGGTGTCTTCATAAACTGTAATGACATCTAAGAAAATTAAGTACCCATGGCAGAAAAAAATAATTCCTTTCCTGAGCTCCATGGTATTTCTCCTTCAGCACAAAATTCTCAGATGTTCAGCAGCTGCCAGAGCATTAACACCATCACAAGCGAAGGGGAGAGCAGTCATGTGGACGGTCCTCCGTCAGGCAGCAGCAGTGGGACCAGACGGCCGGCTTACATCCCCTACCGTGACTCCATCCTCACCTGGCTTCTGAAGGACAGTCTGGGGGGCAACTCCAAGACCATTATGATTGCCAGTGAGTTTGGTTTCTATTAATTGTTTAGCGTTTTGCACTGCATTGTGCCTTTAATATTCTCTGCTGCAGTGAGAAAACAGTTATAACACTTAGAATCTGTCCTTGTAAAGATTTTCATAAATACTTCATAAAATACTCAGGGAAGTGAAAATGCATGCTGATTGTGCATGAAATTATGTTTAAGAGTCTTACCACGGTCATAGCTTTGATTTTAGGTGATTCATTCAGTTATAAATGCAAGCTGGAGAAGACATTCTCTGTGAGCTTAATGAAATAACCCTAGGGTTATTTTTTAGTTTTATTTTTTAAAGAAGCAAGACTGAAAAAAAAATAAACCTT
Organism: Ifrita kowaldi; assembly: GCA_013398055.1. NCBI lineage: Eukaryota > Metazoa > Chordata > Aves > Passeriformes > Cinclosomatidae > Ifrita > Ifrita kowaldi. The sequence goes on along the minus strand of VZRS01007687.1, from coordinate 449,419 downwards.
TTGGAAAAGTGATGGATTAAACGGAATGCTTTTTAAAATAGTGTTATTTGTTTTCTGTCTACAGCTATCTCACCTGCCAGCTCCAGCTACAACGAGACCATGAGTACCTTGAGATATGCTGCAAATGCCAAAAATATTATTAACAAGCCCAGAGTAAATGAGGTGAGGCCTTGAGCTCTGCCTGAGGCAGCCTATGTAGTCACAATTTGTCTTTTTCTCAGTACACAAAATAATGAAGCCTTTAAATACATGGGAATAATTTTGGCCACAGAACCTGGGCTTCATTCATTGCCTGTTCTGGGAATGAGCTCTGACTTGATGACAGATTCATTTGTTTGATTGTGCAGAGGTCCTTCACAGGCTGCATGAGTTAAAAGATGGCAGAGTACTAAGGAGAGAGTCAGGTACTGCATTGGAGACCTGAATTCTATTGCTGCCCCTGCTGTCCCATTCCTGTGCAATTCTAGATGTTCCAGATGCTGAAGGCAAATTTTCAGTGTGTGCTTTTTTATCGTTTTCCCCTCTTACTCTTTGATAAGTCCACATTTATCAAATGTGAAAAACGTAAATGCTCTCAATCAAAGACATAGTGCTAAAACAGATTGGAGGTTGTAGATACTATAGTCATAAGAACCAGCATTAAAAATAATTCCTGGGGAAATGCATAATTCTGTCTGTCTTTACGGCAAAATTCAAGCAGCACGTGTACTGATCCGGATCTACAGTCACAAATATAAAACTCTAGAATTGCTGCTCTGCAACTGAGCATTCTTCACCTGGAATTCTGCATGAGGCTCCCTTTACACATGATCACATAACTTAAGGACTGAATCACAGTGCATCCATTTAAGGAATATACAGTGAATTTAGGTTTCAAAAAAAACCCCTCTTGATTCCAGCCACTTCCCAATCTTTAATCCATTGACTTTACAGGTTTAGTAGTATTCTTTTGTGATTTGGCAGGAGTGTTTCAAGATATTATTTTGTAGATAAAAGATAGAATCTTAGAGTTGTATGTCACTATTTGCTTTCCTAACAATACTCTGTTAAATTTAGGCAGGAGTAAACCCTTCTAATCCTAGGTTTCCCAATTTTAATTTGCATCTGAATTACCCATGCCTATAAGTAGTTCTCAGACATGAATAGTAGCAGCAGTGTGCTGCTTGGTTTTGCCAGCAGCAGTTTTCAGCTCTATGACAGGCTAAAAGGGTAAAAGGGGAACTATCCAAGATGAGAACCACCTATCCCTAAGGCAGTATGTCTCAGGGGCCTGACAGAGTGAAGCAAGTACTGTTGTGAGTTTACCTATTCTCCACTCTTCCCTGCTGTTGGAATACCTCCACATCGATTTCTTTAGCTAGAATTTTTTTTAAGACTGATTTTTCCAATGGTTTGTGTCTCAATGTTTCAGGATGCAAATGTGAAACTGATCAGAGAACTGAGAGAAGAAATTGATAGGTTGAAAACTATGCTGATGAGCTTTGAACTGGTATGTAGCAACATTTCCCTACTGGAGCTTTTGTGTTACTTTAGGTAGCTTGCTTTCATTTCGTCTGTTTATCTTTCCACGTTTATTGTAACTGCAGAGAAACTAAACTGTTCTCTAGGTGAGTTTGCAATTGTTGTATGGTTAACTGCTTTTTTGTCATTTCTCCTCTTTTTGTCACAACATTGATGAACCTGAAGTATAAGTAGTCATGTAATGATTCAAAAGGATTTCTTTGCCTGACTTTCATGGAGTTGGATGGTTTACCTGTCCAGAAATACCATGAAATAGAAATATTTTATTTTTAAGGGTACGGAAGCTTCAGGAGCATAATTGATGTTTCACATTGCCTGCACACTCTTTCCCCCCCAAAAAAAGTTGTGAACGTCTTTGAGCCCTCACAATACAGCTGACATCCCTGGTATTCTTCTCTGTTGGAATAATAATAGTGTCTTGGTTTTCCAAGCCATGGAGAGAATGTTTTGCTGGGAGAGGCAGAAACTATACTTCAGGATTTATTTACACAGAACTATCTCTCAGTTACTGCTTTTTCACCAGTTCTTTACACCAAAAAATAGCTAGAGAGATGTAGGCTAGATGCTAGAAGGTAGCACATGTATTTTGTCTTCCGTTCTCTTGAGTTCATCACCTTGAAATGCTGGAGAATGAAAGAGCATGCCTGCCAGTTGTGAATAGGAAAACTAACATGTAGATCTTGGTGGCTGTTGTTTGTACAGAGGAATTCCAGTCCCTCTTGGAGTGATGACAGGGATGGAAATCTGACCGAGCTGGTCCTTCAGAATGAAATGAAGGTGTGTATGATTTACTTGATGCTGTAACTATCTCCTGTTCCACAGGGAGATAGCATTGCTACAGTTGTGAAACTACAGTGAAAACTTTTTTTGTTTTAATCCTTTCCTTTTTGCTACGGAGATGCAGGAAACTGCCACCTTTAGTGCATGTTGAGTGTGCTCTACCAGTTTGTGACAAAAGTGTTGTGTCCTTAATGGGACACAGTCCATTGTGTATTACTAAGTCTGCACGATCTACCCCTTGTTTGAAAGCTGTCTCGATATACCACAGTAATTCATTATACAGAGTCTGTCCCTTCTAACATAAACTCCAATTTATTCAAATGTAATTACTGTACTCTTACCAAAATTACTGAGAAGATTTGATCACTGGTAGCCTGGAAAGGTTTTGCAGACCTTAAGTTTTGCCCAAAGACAGGTGAAATAACTTGTTAGCATGATCAAAAAGGAAAAATTAGCCTGCTTAGTAAGTGGAACTGATCTCTCTCCTCTTATTTAAGATTGAGCAATTGACCAAAGACTGGACAAGTAAGTGGACAGACAGGAAAGCCATCATGGAAGAATACAGTGTGGACATCAACAAAGAAAAAGCTGGAGTAACAATAGATTCTAATTTACCTCATCTAATGGCAATGGATGATGATATCCTCAGCACAGGAGTGGTGCTGTATCATCTCAGGGTGAGATATGGTCATTTGTCTTATTTGACCCTTTAATTTGAAAATATTTGTTTTCTTTGGAAATGGAACATGCTTAGGGTGACATTAGAACAACAGCTGTCAAAACATGAAGGTTACAGATCACAAGACATAATGGGGGGGGAAGCAGAAAATGCATTGAAATGGAGAAGGAGAAGAATTCATATATGGATATAAGTCAACCTCTTATGAATGCATATACAAACTATTTGATGTTGTGTTACAACCAAAGCAGAATACTCAAATTAGGCATTAGTAGTATACAAAGCATGAGTACAGTTATGTGTGCATGTATGTGGAAACATAAAGGATGATGCTTACCATATGCCAGACATCCTGGTTGAAATTTTATTATGCATTTGTATCCTTAAGACTGGCATATTTGAATATGTGTTGATAAAAGTAACCTTTAAGAAACAAAAGCTCACTTTGGCAATGACTTCTGTACATTGCTTTTAACCCTACCAGAGATCTGCCAAGTAGATACCAGGTATGTACCATGAAGGCTAATTACTTGTGACCCTACTTGAGTGGCTATTTTTGAAGATCAGGTAGAAATCCTGGCCTCATAGATACTGTTTTGCTGTGTAGCTGCTAATTTAAGGCAAGGTTTTCACCAAGAAACTTTCATAACATTGTATGTATATAACTGCACATTATGGCGTAAGATGTGCATGGGTGGGTCAGACAGTTTTAGGGGGTTTTTTGGTTTTTGATAAAGCAAGTGCTAAGCCATACTTCAACATTTTTAATGTTGTTTAAATGAATGGAAATTACTGGAATATTGATGCTGCTTAATGTGAAAGGAATGTTGGATGGCACTTCTACAGAGGTGCACTGCCAAAACATATGTTAAATATGGTTGAAAATCATGTATCTGTCTACTAATGAAAAATCTGTATCTAGATTTTATGGTAATTGATATAGTTTAGAGACACAGGATGTTTTTATTTCTCTTAAAAGTGACAACAAATATTTAGAACAGAAATCATGCTGTTCTTCTAGCATATTGAAAGAGAAACTTAACTAATTTTTCTCATGCCAGCACAAAGAAATTGTAGCAGGTAATTATTAGGGACCAAGTATTTATGTCCAGTGCTGATCAACATGCAGCTTCAACTACTCAGCCCTGCATTAACATTAAATATTTATTGGAAGCCACTGCTGCTACTTAAACGCTTTTCTGTTATGTGCCATTGTGGAAAGAGCAAATACTTCCCCATACTAATTTTGACAACACCTAATTTAGATATATTCATTTTAATGGCGTAACCTGGTTTGAAGGGTCACCTTCTGAAGTCATTCATGACTCTGTCACACTAACATCTTTGTCCCTTCTTTCTTTGCTTCTAGATGCTGCCTTTTCTTTTCTTTGCGCTTTACATCTTTTAGTCTCTGGTGTCTGTTACCTTCATCTGAGCAGCAAGAAGGTAAAACATTAGCAGTTCCTTACAAATCAGGGCTTCAACATATAACAGCACTTTACACTGTGCTTCTAGAGACAGGTCACAGCAGCAGTTTTCAGATCATGCAAAATAAATATTGTGTTACTCATTAACTCTCCTGATATTTTATAATATTAATTTCACTAACTGATGCTGTGCCTATGCTTAACTTTCTGGCTTTTATTAATAAAAGATGGATGTTTTCCTATGATTTAACTGACCTTTTTTGCATAGCTTAAAAATATGAAATTTGTTTATTGCTTTAATAGAAGGTGTACTTCATAAGCTTTTTTGAAAGCTGGAGTACTCCCAAAAGTGAAGGGGCAAAGTAATCTTACTCTTTATTGTTCTGTAATGTACCTTAGGAATTCTACCCTTACTCATGAGACCCAGCCAGAAGAGGTAACAATGTAAAAACACTTCAACAGATGTGAAGATGTGCTGTGATGTGCTAAGGTCAGGTTGTGCAGTTGTTTCATCTGAAACATCTCTCACTTATTCAGGTGGAATGCTCAATATTAAATTAGAAAAGACATTACAATTATTATCTCAATAATAACATTTTAAAAATGAGATCAGCATGGTCCTGGGTTATGGTTATTTTTGTTTTGTTTTCTCAAGTTGAGCTAGTTTGCTTGTATTGTATCTGTACCTTTGGTCTCACCTGCAATTTTTAGTTGGATTTAAACTTACCCAGAATCACTCCACCGACTGGGATGCTGTTGTGAATTTCCTGAGCCAATATTGCTGTAATGCACTTTTCTGAATTAAATTGTATTACCAGAGAGTTAGTTCAGCACCTTGGAAGAAGTTTCTTTTGGCATTACAATGACTATTTCTTTGCTTAGGGAAGAAGACAATTGATAGAGAGATCTTATAGGAGTTGGTTTGCTTGTCTTTGTATAAAATACATGTTGCTAACTCACTTGATTGAGTGATGTGAGTCAAATGCCGTATGGACCTTAAGTTTTCTAGAAGTTATGGCCAACCCAGGTGGATATTTTGCAGCTGAGTCTGCTGAACTTTAAACTGACATGTAGCTTGGTAATTACTCTAAATTGGAGGCACAATCCAGCTTTTTCAGCCTGTCTAGCAAATGAAGTCTCAGTAGGGCTCATGCCTGAGGGATCTGTTAGTTGGTTCAGATAGCTGAGCTCTGTGAGGAGCTTTGTGATAACCATTCCCTTTCCGTCCAGTGCACAAACCCACTGTGATTTACCCATAATTACCCATAGCTGGGTCACCTTGAGTAGTGCACAGCTTCTGTTTTCCCAGTCTTCAGGCTTCCAATTACTACTTCTTGCTTCATCTTTAAATCTAGGCTTTACAATACACTTGGAGCAGAGAGCATATTCGATTTGTTCTGATTTGAATACAAAATCACGTTGTTTACTGCCCATAATTAATTTTAATATAGCTGAAAGGCTTGCCACCGAAGTAATTTCAGAGTGCATTTACCAATCACTTTACCATAACCAATTACAGTGTCTCTTTAGAATTAGGAAATTATCTTGCTTTGTTTTCCTAAGAAAAAGCACAGAACCAATAGACAGATGGTAAATTAATTGCCTTTTTTTGGCAGTTTTTTTCTCATAGTATTGTTTAAATAACTCTTTTTTATTTGAAGGCAACCATAAAACTACTGTCTCACTTCCATCCCTGGCCCATAATATGGATCGAGTCTTCTTGTTCTGGACACTTTCGTTCCTAGGCAGTTCTTTACTTAGAAGTTTTTGAATCTTCAGGTTTGGGAACTTGCCCATATACCATAAGCACCAGAAAGACTTTTCATAGATGTCATTTAAGTTTCAGAAAAATGTTCTTCCTTAGTAGTTAGATTGAAGAGTTCATCATCTGTGACAAAGTGCCCTTACAAATCAGGAATTCTGTTACTTTTAAATTTGAAAGCCTGGTTAATTGAATAATCATTTTGCAGCTTCTTTCTTTCTGCATGATATTTATTAAAAGAATTATCTCATTCCTGCAAACACCGAGTCTCACTGTAAAAGTTCAAAGCATCAGAATGTGTGTTCATATTCAAAATGTTGGTCTCAAGCACAGTCCAAAAGTCATCCACTGAGGGTTACTTTATCTACTGGAGTTGAAGAACCTGACATAGCTGCAGGATGAAGAGTAACTGCAACACTGTGGGGGACAGTGGGCTGAGCTATTACGAAGTACATAATGTTTGCTTCAAAAAATTCGGTCATTTAGAGGCAATTTATTTTAAGTGTTTGCTAAAATGGTGTACCAAAGCTTTTTAAAGTAATATATATTGATTATTTTCTGTAACCAACTTTTAAATTAGTTCTTTTCTTGTTTTAGGAAGGAACAACCAAAATTGGAAGAAGTGACTCAGACCAAGATCAAGACATTGGTAAGAGAATGATATTACAACTTATTTTGTGATATGGTCAGGTCAAACCAAGAGGTTTACATCTGTCATGTGTAATAGCCAGGTCATGTTTCTATTTGTCTGCTTTCTTTATTGAAAAAGATAAGTAGAAGAGACTAACTATTAATGTTTGCTAAAATATATGTTTATTTTTTGTTTAAAAGGCCAAAAAGTCAGTGGGCTTGACCTAATTGAAATCTCTTCAGAATTTTCTTCCCACTTGTGAAATGCTACACTAGAATTTAAAAATATCTTCATCTTACATCCAAATTCTCAGATGTTCTATCCTAAACTAGTGGTACAAATGATCACAAGACATTTAAAAAGCTTTTCAACTCTACTTGTTCAGAATATTTTAGGTATAAAATCCAAATTATTCACAATGTGTCTTATTTAATTTAGTTTCTGGTTTTAATTTTAGCAGTCAATCTCAGGAGGTAGATGCAGATACTGTGATAGAGAACTGAAACTTTATCCTGAAATTGGAAAATTTGTGGAATCTCAGCTTTGGTTAAGTTCTGCTAAGTTTGGTTATGTTTGATTATTTTCTGCCAGTAGATTAGTGAATTATAAACAATAAATACCATAATGGCATTAAGAAAATTCAACATAATAGAAGAATTTGCACATCAGCTCCCAAATCAGAAAGTGATATGTAGTTTTCCAGTACCACATATAAAGAAACAATCTCACTATTTTCAATAGTGAGTTTCAACAGTAAGTTTTTTCTATGATTAAGTATTTGACTAGCAGGATTTAATCTCCTTGTTTTGCACATGATATAGTTCTCTGGGGTATGAAGTATGCACAGAGTCAGTTTGTGGTACTCCATTCTGAGGAAAACAGGGCAAACCCAACCCTATCAACAGGAGAGCTAAATCTCTGTGTTGTAGTTTTGCAGGGACAGTGGATTGAAAGGAATCACTGTATGATAGACAACCACTGTGGGATTGTGACTCTGCGACCGGTTCCAGGTGCACACTGCTCTGTGAATGGGTGTGAAGTGTCTGGGTCGTGTCGTCTGTCGCAAGGTAAGGCTTGTTTTTCTGTGAGTGCTGCATTATAGTCACCTTATCACTGGAGTTTAGATCAAGAATTTATGGAACTTGAGCAGATCAGGGAAAGACATCTCTCAGTCTGCTGCCAGCTCCACAAGGTTTGATCCATGGCTAGAACTGGGACAAATAAATTAAGTACCCCACAGAAGTCAGATTAAAACATTGCTGACAATATTCTGCCTCCTTTTGGCAACGGTAGTCTGTAAGTTTCTGAAAAGAGAAGACGTGTAGTCAGAGACACTATTGTGGAAAGTAGTGGAGACTGGCCCTAAGCCAGCTGGCCACTGAAAGGGTTTTTTGGCAATTATATAATATGGTTGAAATGACCTTCAGCTTTTTCACAGTCTATTTAGGTGGAAGCTAATAGCCACTAAGTCACAAGATATGATAATGAATTCAGATTAAATGGATCAGGATCCCATACTTTTAGGTTGTTTAAAGTAACAGTCCAGCTTCTGGAAACTTGCAATGATCTAGACTCTTAAAAATATGGTGTAAAAACAAGTTTTCAGCAGTGGGTTCGTTGTGGTTTTGGCATGAAGTCATGCTGGCCTTTAATATGAACAGGGAATTTACAGTTACATTTAATCTTGCAGAGATCTGCAAGATCAGTTTGCTTGGTCATTACAGATTGATAACTCTGCCATTCCATAGTGGCAAATTTTAAAAATAAATTCTCTGTTCTGTAGTGTTCAGAAAGCTGTTGGTCAGAATTTAATTTTTTTTTTTTAACATACTATTCTATAGTAGTTTGATGAATTGTGTCTCTGTAAATATCTAATTATTTTGTTTTCACAGGGGCCCTTGTTGTCCTTGGCAAATCTCATAAATTTAGATTCAACCACCCAGCAGAAGCTGCTATCTTAAGACTAAGAAGATCAGTAAGTTCTAAAGTTGTTTTTCTCTCCTAATTTTTCTTCTTTTTTTCTATTTTTTTCTTCTTAAAAGCCAGCCTGATAAAGGCAATATTTCATCTCATCATCGTATTCACTTGCTTCATTTCCTCCATCTAATGGTCTGTAATGACACTAAACCTTTTGTGGGAGGACACTAGCACTTCTTTCAGATGTGCTTAGCAAAAAATGATGCAGATCCCTTGAATAATTTAGTGTTTCCTATTTCCAGTCATGACTACTGGAGGATTGAAACAAAAAGGCAGAATCCTGCTGTGAAAAGATCAGTTAAGAATCTTTCCACATCTGATAATTTTCTGAGTTATCTTCTTTGTCATTTCACTGTCTTGAATGAAGTATACTAGAAGAATTGGAAAATTTGTGGGATTTAGTACTTAAGTATTGTTGACCCTGAAAGCAGTGAATTGTTACATATATCAGAAATAGATATCATATTTTTTGGTATGTTAAGCTCAGGAACTAACTACTGTAAGATGTTATTTGGTTAGCTAGTTCGATGATGTTTAAAAACTGAGATAATTCTTAAAATGAATGACAAACATAGCCAAAAAGCCTGACTTTAAAAAATACAAATTTTCTCATTTAGGAGTTAACCATATTATCAACTGATACTGCCAAGAGTCTGCCTTTTAAAATGGATTTTCATTTATTAACGTTTTATACTTTCCACTCTTTCATCCTTTTGCACTCACTTTGAGATAAGGGGCCTAACTTCTGTTTGTTTTCATTCTTAATTTCTTGATTAATGAAACATGCAGTACATTAAAACAGGGCTGCAAAAAGAGATGTACTCAGTAACAAATACTTAGCAATTTTGCTAATTATCAAAGACTAAGCAGAAGTGCAAGTGAGATTATAAACTCACATGGGAGGTATTATGCAGCCTTGCACAAAATAGTTAACAATGACAGTACTAATGATAGCTTGGAAGTTGCTGGGTTGCTGTAATTTTTTTTAATTCTGGTCTTATGTTGTGTGCTTTCTGTAGATTAGTGAAACCCCGCCCACTTGGAGCTGTGGAGCTTTGGACTGGCTCGATTTGCATGGAAGTTGCACCAATTCTCCACACTATATCCTTTCTTCTCTTTACAAGTAAGTTTAAGAAAAAAGCAACTGAACAAACAATTTCTCTTATGGGATGATGTCTGAAATGAGGGACTTGGTTCAGACAAAAGTAAGCTGTATACGGAGTAAGTCCCATCACGATTTTGAGTAGTCAAATAAAAATGTCAGAGAAAATACATTGGCCAACCAACTAATATAGAGCATTAATATATACAAGCAACAAACCTGCAAAATTATTTCTTGATGCTCAATTAAGAAAATGCCTCAGATGAGATTGTGAGCCTTGATTCAGTTCACTTGGACATCTGCTTTACAGCTAATCTATAATTTTTACAATATTATTACTTTAATGCACAGAATGAACTTTTCAGGATATGATTTAGCCAAGGTAATTATTATCAATTGAACTTTCCCTGCTAATTTGTTGTGGAAATCAGAAGGTTTGTTCATAAATTCCCTTTAGTGCAAATCCTCATTGAGCCCTTCATCTCAGAAAGCCAATGTGATACCTTGTTTGGTTTTTTTAAACTGAGCAGTAAATAAGGCATATATTGCTTTCAGAGTGTTGGAGAGCTGCTCATACTTGGTGTTTAGCGTGTGCTTTTATGGTGGAGACTAGGAGATGGAAATTATTGAAGACAGTGATTAATGTGTATCAGGAAAATGAATTGAGATATGTTCTGTGTTTCAGTTCATAACATTGAAAATAGAATATTACAGAATTAAACGTGATTGGGTTCTTTTTCTTTTTTAATTCCTCTCAGCCTGGCACATTCAATTAACCTGTTAAAAGGCAAGAAACAGCCATCTTCTCATTCATATCTGTTGATGCTTCTGCTTCTTGCTAGAGTGTTTTTGGTGTGGTAACATACTGGGAATCTTTTATCTCTTTCTAGAGGAAGTATCTCATTTTTATGAGCATAAAATGTTATCTCTGTTTTGAATATTCTTCATGCTTCTCGTCAAGTGCCTTGCTTTCCACCTTGGGTAGTGTGGTTTTATATGTTCTCTTTAATGTATCTAATCTCTGCACTTGCTTTTTATTTGCTGGAGTAATACTTGTCCATACAAAATGTTACTTTGTTTTGTTTCTTTACTGAAGAACATTTTACACATCATTGCTATTATTTTCTTAGGAAAAATTACAAAGAATTTTAAAAATAAGGGTTTGTCTTATGACCTTCAAATGTACACACCAAGGTGCTCTTTATGTTGCTAAAAGCATTAGTTGTGGAGCTCTTGTCACAAGTTTTTTGATGAACCTGGAAAAACCTGAAGAAATCCAGAAGTTATTATAAACAGTTTATCTGAAATTTGCACTTAGTTTTCCCCTTTTCAACCTGACAAAACTGCAGAACATTTCTGATTGATTTTTTTTTTTTCCCATACCATGTTCAGATAGAAGATTTGTTTGTGCTGATCAATTTTTTAATCACTTGGACAGGATATTACAAGCATATTACATTGCTTAGTTACCCTCCTGCTTACCTAGAGGGTTTCTGATAGTTACTTCAGTAAAAATGAAAAACCTTATGGTATTACATTTGCTTGGTTTTTTATCAGTGTCCATCTCTTATAGGAATGCACTGTAAACTATGTCTAATAATAGTTGGTTTTCACCTTACATAATCCAGTGGTCCTTTTATCCTTTTGAGTAGTTATTTGGCATAGGTGAACTGAATTGATCCACTCAGCCTTCCTTTGCAGTAACCTGTGAGCCTGTGTTTCTGTACCGACAAATAGTTTTGCTCATGGAGGAGGTTATGGTTGAGACATGTAGCCTGAGATCTGTATTATAAGAATAAAATGATATATGTGGTCTCTTGTGAAGCAAAGTCAATGTCAAGTGCTAAAAGGTGTGTGTGAGGTACTTTGCAAGCCATAATACAGGACTAAATGGACTACAGGGAGTGTTTATTTGGCCACCGGTAAAAATTCCACCCTAATGCAGGGTCTTGTCTCTGTCAGAAAAAGATGCTTAGAGGAAAATATAAGAACAGGGAAAGCTCTGTGTGTGTCTTGTTCTTTGTCCCACTCTCACTTGAAAGGTCTTGGTGCTCTCCCAGCTTCTAGAAATCTGCATCTTCCTCTACTGAAAATTACAATAACATCTGTGTACAGTAAGCTTCAATGAAGTTTTCTTGTCTTTTTTCCCAAATATTTATGATTTCCTATTTTTATTTTTGCAGTCAAAAATGTAGAAACTGTGAAGAAAACAAATGTTCTCTTCAACTAAGGTAAGAATATTAATGTGTCTAAATCGTGCTGAAATTTTTGACACCTTTACCTTGCCTTTCTCCTGTGCTACACGGATTTCCTCTGGAAGAGACGGAAACTAGACTTTAAGCTTTAATTCAAACTATTTTATCATATTGGAACAAGAATCTGTATGTGCAGCTGAGTTACAGGCAAGGCTCTGCAACCATCTTCATACAAGATCTTGTGCAGATGGTTTGCATCTTTGTTGCATGTGTAGCCTGCATTTAAAAGCCATAACTAGAGTGAGGCTTACTCTGAAGTTGCCACCAATTTCCAGCATATAAGAACCCTAAGTGCATTAGATTTTATGCCAATAGTAGGTACTGGGAATGCTCATTAGTACTTTGAAAATTGCTTGGATAAATTGGGTTCTCTTCTGGTGAGAATAAAATTGCTTCAGGGAAAAGTAAAGAAAAATTAATTCCTAGTGTAGAACATGATTCATTCATGCAAAGAAGCACAGCAGCTGCAAACAGAAATAATTCAGAAATTGTTGAGTTTCCATGGGTTTAAGTACCTATTTCATCAGGAACTGATGGTACTTTGCTTTCTTCTGGATTTTTTTATTTCAGATCATATCTATATATATATTACAGTAATGATTATTAATGATATGAGTCTTATCTCCATGCTGTCAGTATGATGACATTTTTCTCATGTGCCTTTCATGGGTTGAATTACCAGTTCAACCTTTAATTGTACATTAAAATATTTTGAGAAATGAGAGGAAAAACAATTTTCTACCATTGCACACAAATACTAAAACTTAGGCATTCCCTTGAAAAGGGTTGTGAATCATTATACCCTTACTTGGTTGCTTGCTCATACACCCTACTTGTAAGAGCCCCTGGACTTCAAATTTCTGATGTTTGCTGTCAGCCAGCAAACACACGGAAGGCTTGTGAATGGCATCAGTCATCGTGTTACAGCATCACCACAAATGAGTAGATCATAAAGGTCTTTCTCCTGCTATTGCCTCAATACCATACTGCACATAAATGAAAATTCTGATTTTATTGTCTTGCTGGTTTGAAAAAAAACCCCACAGGAGCTTTTCCATTAGAGTTCAGTGGTATAGCAGTACACTGAATTAATTTTAGCTGCTTGGAACATGTTTAAACTCCCTTTCCTTGAAAATACCAACATTGTTAAACTGGGGGGGAGGCAGGGGGGAGGAAATCCAATACAGCATAACACAATGTATTTATTATTCTAATGTGGTATAGTTAACTTGTCCAACTAATATCTGTAAAATACTCTGAGTTCTCACTAACAGCTTCCATCTGAGAATTTCAAAGTGCTCTACTGAAAACAAAACAAAAAGATTAAAGAAAACTTCTGCATCTCTTAAAAGATCTCTCAAATATTCTGTTTCACCGAGAAATGCACTGTGGCAGTTACAGCAACTCTACAATTTACAGCAGAACCGGGTATAGTGGGTTAGCAGGGTAACTAACTAATTCTGTATGTAACTGACATTGTGAAGGGAAAACCTGTGTTAGCTGAACTGGAATTTAGAGGCGGCATTACCCTTTATTGGAGAGGGTGGCTGTGTCTTGTGCCTGTGACTCTTTGCCAGAAAGAGGCCTGTTTTAGAAATATATTTAAAGGAGTTCCTTAAATAAGTCATTGCCTTATTGTTATTTTGGGGGCTTTGGCAAAGAAAAAGAGGTTTTGCACAGAAAGGCTGAAAAAACCACACATGGAAAAGCACAGGGGTGCTTTTTCTGTAAGCAAACCAGCTAATCAGAAATCAAAATGATACTTCACTTGATGGTAACTTCTGTGAAGGGGATTACTATGTGTGTACCTTTCCGAAGATCCCTTATTTCTAAAGGTTTCTGACTCTGCTGGCCATTTGGGCTGATTTCTGGCTCCCACCTCCTGCCCACCATTCCCCAGCTTTTGCTTTGAATTCTGTGAGTGGCATTCCTTCGGGAGGCTGAAGGAGGTGATAATACAAGGTCTTTGTGTCTCCTTCGTTGCTCTTCCCTCTGCTTTAGGGAAGAGAAGGGAGAGGCTCGTGCCCTGTGCTGGGCAGAAGCAGATGTGTGATCCTGTGCAGCTGCGTGGTGCTTGCTGCTGCTCTGAGCCCCTGTGGAAAGGGCCCCGGATTGGACATGGGAAGAGGGGGAGGATAGAGCTGGAGAAGGTGGGGGGAGTTGTGTAGATGTGTATTAGTGGATAGGCTTGTAACTCTAACTTGTGACTGCTCTCAGTGTGGGGTTTGCAAGGGTGCAAAATGCCTTGCCAGCATCTTTTTTTCTGCTTTATTTTTAACTCTTTTTCCCTTGGGAAAAATAATTTGTAAAACACAAATGGGACTTGAACTCTAGGCAGTCAGAAAGATGGGGATGCTAACTGGACTGATGTTTTCTTTGAGAAAGCTGGCAAATTTCAGCTTTTACCCAGAGTGATTCTTTTCACTGGAGTTTCTCTATTTGAGCCTTAAGATTTTGTTGCAGCAGGTATTCAGCCTCACCACAGAGCTATTGCTGCCATAGTTACTGGAAGCTGCATTATGCTGTAGCAGCCGCCAGCCTCTGCATCAGCAGTAGAAGTGTTTGGGGAAGAGGGGAGGAGAATTGCACAATAGGATCCCAGAGGGCTGACAACAAAACCGGCTGGAAAAAAATGTGGATTTACAGATGGTTGATTTAGCATGCATCGTGCAAACTTTGGAGAGAAAAATGAGATGGAAAAGCAATCTGGCAGAATCGGTATAATCTGAACGTTTTCTCAGTCATTTGTGATTATCTTTAGTTTAAGGTTGGTGTCTTTTTGTTGTCATTTTATTTGCAGCTTTTAAAGGTTTACTTGGTGGAGGGGGTAACTGTCGACACTTCTTGCTGCATTTGGTACACCTAGAAATCTGCATGCTTTTATTAAATTCTCTGCAGAATTGCTTTTTTTTATATGCTGTATGATAGAGTATGCTGGTCCTGTGAAACCAAGACTTCATGTATGTCTTGATACCTACAGAAATGAAGCTGTTTCTCTTATGTTTGTCCTGAGGTTATTTTATTTCCTGCTTGAACTGTACTAAGTATAGATTGCTTATGTAGAAAAGCAAGGATATGAGCAACAGCATTCTGTGCTTGATTGCTGTATCTCACAGTATTCGGTGTTCCAAGTCTAAATTTAACAGTACATCTGATTTAAGACATTTTAGATGAAAAAATTAGTGATTTCACCTACTTATTACAAAATTTGGCTAAATTCTTGTGTTAACTGGATTGATACTTGGTTTTAGTTTGGTCACTCGAACATATATTACACAAACTGTTCTTTAAATTGCTTATTAGGTGATTTAGCTGTGAAGTGTGTGTGAATCTGTTATTTTCTTTCTGGGCCATTGCCATGCCATTTTTTAGTTTAGTTTATCATGTTATTTCCACAAACCAGCTAAAGTGTGCTGACATGACCTAGCATGTTGGAAGGTAGAAAGGGAGCATTCTGACTTCATGCTCTTGGTTTCAGCAGTTTCTGTGAGAGACATCTGTATCCCAAACTAGCCAGTCATTCTGCTCTCACAGTCAGTATCTCACAGCCAGAGGGAAAACATCCTCTTGCATTTGTGTATTATGTAAGTGGCTCTGCATGAATTTTCATTGTCTTTTTGTTCCACTTCAGAAAACGGTCTGTAAGAAGCAGCTTCATAAAAAGGTGTTTAATGTTCAGTCTCTGTATTCAGACCTGGCTTTACTGCCCTGCCTGGTTTTTGTTTTGTACTACTAAAAAATAGGAGATGAAGCAGAGACACTGAAATAACAGTAGAACTGCAATTTTGATATATACCTGGAGCAACAGCATTTTATTACAAAGACTTTGACCTTACAGAAGGAGAATTGTACCAACTAGCTACATCACCTGAACAAAAGCAGAAGGAATACTGCAGTGATTGCTGTGCTGTGTTAGTTTTTCTAAGGCTTAAAGTGAAGTATGGCTGTGCCTCTGTACTCTGCCTTTCTGGGGTGTAGTCATAGTATGGAGCTGTGATTAATAGCATCCGTTTGGCCTGCCTCGTGTTCTGCTCTGTGTGCAAACACACACGGCTGTTGGAAAGGATCTCACAGTTTCATGTTAGTTCAGCAAAAACCCATTACCACACACATGAGGGAATATGCTAGGGCTGCCGAGAACAAACAGCACACTGCCACGTGCGTTGTTTGTGTTGCTTATTCTCTGATCCTTTTTAAGGTGGGGGTGGGGTGTGGTTTCAGCAAGGTTGGAAAGTATGGGAAAAGCTTGTGACCCTCTCACAACTGTAAACAGATGTTACCTAACCAGCCCGGCGAGCGTTGTTAGGTCTCGGGATTGAAATACAACACTGAGTTGTTTCATTTACTTAAATGTTCTGGGTTTCAGTTTGTAAGCAGTTTGAACTCTGATAAGTCAATTTTATGGAAAGATTGGCTGAGAGCTAAAATTCATGGTTAGGAAGAATGAGAGACATTTTGTCAGAGGAATTTTATCTAGTTTTAGTAAACAGTTGCAGAACAAGAATTCTTTCTCTACTTTTTTAGTACCATGCTTCTTTTCAGCCTGCTGACAATGATTTACTCAGTTTCCTCAATCTCATGCAGAATGATGCTAATAATGATAAAATAATAGAAATCAGCTCTTCTGATACTTGACTTTCTGATGTTTGGTAATGCTAATGGATCCTCATCACTTCTCTTGGATGAATCTACTTTGCTTCTTTCACAGGTCTCAGACTAAGCAACTTGCCCAAGGTCATGTGAGACCTGTGATGAATTTAGACTAGTATTTTTCAACTTTCATACTGCCATAGGAGTCAGAGATTTTGTATGTCTGTTACTAGAACAGGTTAAAGACTACCTCATCACCAGACTCTGCGGAGAACCTGTTAGGTTTAGTGCATAGGCATCCAGAGGCAGTCCTCATCCTGAAGACCTTGCAGGCCAAGTGTATGAAAGCACAGAGGTCATGTAACTGCTCCAAAATCAGAAGTGTTTTGTCTCAGATCAGTACTTTAACCTCCAGATTACATGGCTGCTCCATTACATTTCCCTTAGAAAATGTGGAAGACAACCTCAAAGCTGCATTTAGGGAAAGCCTCCCTCAGAGTTACCATTGAAACCATGGGAGCTTTTCATAAACGAGATACTTCAGATTTAATACTATGTTTGGAAAGTGATTCTTCTTTAGTTAACCAGTCTTGTTTTAACCTCTTGTGTTTGTCCCCCGCGTGGTTGGTGGTGTTACAAATACCTGAACAGCTAGAGATTTGTAATTGCCATACGAGCATTGCAGTGCTGCAGTGAAGTGTCAATTCAGTCCTACTTCAGCTGAATGAGAAATGAGGCCTCCCACTTCTGTTTCCTGGGGATCAATTACAGTTTATCTAAGAGGAAAAAAATTACAAATCACAGGGTACTGGCATCTTTGTAGTCTAGCCAAGGACAAATAGATCTTGGACCTGTGCATTCTTATAATTTGTTTGTGTGGGTCACAAATAGACACAAACCATTTAGCAGATGGCAGCAGCAAAGTTTGTACTGTTTGCACCATGCCAGACAACTGAACAGAAGATGTTCTCTTTCAGTTACTCTCAGCATTACATTTACATGAACATTAAAACAAAACAGAATTCTGTTTTTCTCGTGTGAGCAAGATTCATAGTAATATTGTGCATTATTTAAAACCTTAAAGCTTTTATGTCCTGAGGCCTTCCTACTACTTAAGAAAGTGAAATGCATGTTCCATGTAAAGGTACTCCAGGAGATTTGTAGACTTTGGCTGCCTAATTGTTTCATCTGTTCTGTCTGCTAAACTATCACACAAAATCAAGTTTTTGCTGTAGAAATGGTTGCTTTGAACACGTGCTTACAGTTTTAAATCAAGATGTTAAATTATTCCTGTATAGCAAAGGTCAAATACTCTTTTCAAACAGATGTCAAACAGACATTGTATTGGTAGTGATTTTACAAACTACATGATATTTCCAAATATTTCCTTTGAAATTATATTTTTTGAGGTTTTTTGACCTTCAGGGACTCTTCAGAGTTTTGGTGTCTTTGACTGCTTTAGAAGTATAATAAATATATAATTTACTATCTTAGTAAGATATACTTAAAACATTTTTTCAAGACTCAAAGGTTTTATTTTCTGAGGTTATGTATAATAATGCAGAGTTTAACCAGCAAAGATCATATATCACCCTTAGATGTAATCTAACTTTAATGTTAAGAATTTCTTGGTCATAGCATGTGGAGAGGTAGAATATATATTCCTTTCAGAAGGCTGAGGTATCTTGAATATTATAATGCATTATGTTAAGAACAGATACTATTTTGATGGTTGCTCTGCATGTGTAAAATATTGGCTCACAGTCAAGAGCCACACATCTTGGAGGACATTGTAAAGCAGTTTTTCACAGGTTAGTCACTTTTCTGATCACAATTCTGCTCCAAATATAGAAGCAGTAGCCTGATATAGTTCTTGCATCCAACAGAGATTTGGGTGATCAAGGTCTGTACTTGGCGCTGCCAGAGACTGTCAGTGTAATCCTGACAATGCCTGTAAATATTTCTAGGTTGGAATTTTTTGGTCTGAAAGAAAAAGAACGTTGGTCATTTCTGTAAAGCGCTTTGAAGTATTTAGATGACAAATATCTTATGTGGTGGTTATAAAATTTTATAACTTAAAAACAAAACCCTCCCCAATTTCATTTGTGGAAGACTACAGCAAAATGAAAAGTGACAATATTTTTTAAATTCTTTTTGCTATTATCTTTCTGGCAATGGAATTACCTGCTTCACTACTAGAGCTTTCATGTTTACTGGCATTTATGATACTTACAGGGTTGCAGCCTGCTGTGACATGCATATACACAGCTACAAGTTTTTGTTATAATGCACTCTTATTGAACAAAACAACATCTTGAATGTTGTCTTTCTTTAATAAGATGACTTGTTTTATTACAAATAATATTTGTTTCTGGTTTAAATTCACTGTCAACTGTCAATTTCTAACAGCAGAGAAATAGATGCTGTGCATGAAGAGTACAAGCAGAAACTGAGAGACCAGGAAGCTTTCCACAGAAAACAAATTCAACGACAGCAGCTCTATGTTGAGGATTTAAAGCAGCAGATTCTGAGAGGACAGATCAAAGCAGAACAGGAACTAGAAAATGACCAAGCACTTATCAACCAGCAAATCCAAGAAAGTGGGTACCTGCCTCTTCCCTTCCTTCAATTCCCTTCCATTACTGCTTACTTTCATCCTCTCAACATTTTTTGTCCGAGTGATGCTTTATTTTATGAGTGGAACTTTTATTATGGCTAATTACTGGATTTCTCCTACAGTTGCCTTTCCCTTGAGAACAGTTACCAAGCTTTGATTAACAGAACTAAAGGGCCTCCTTCGCAGTGCTCCAGCAGCACTGTTTAATTAGCACTGCCGGTCACTGCTGGGAGGGACAGCACCAGCTACTCCCCTGTGGCACTGAGAGCCTCTCCTCTCCCAGGCTCATCCCAATCCTGCCTCCCTACAGCCTTGCTCTGCTCATTTCTGTAGTTGTGTTGTAGACCAAGTCCACTCTTGTGTTTTAAGTTTTTCTTGTGATGTACTTGTGCTTCATCCAATGAGTTGTTCTTGGAGCTCGAAATTGAGGTGACTGTGGTAGTTCCTACTAAAAGCTTTCAGGGGAAGTTGCTCTAACAACAGGATGCCATAGGAGCCAAGCAGCACTTCTGAGACAGTGACAGGTCAGTTGAGGTACTCTCTCATTGGTGATGTCACCTATAACAATGAACATATTTGGCATTTATGAACTATAGGGGTCATTACCAAAAGCAGAGAAGCTAATTCTTTTTGTGGAGTAGAGTGGTAATTCTGTGAAAAATATGCATTGACTGGTGGTATGATCTTGTGTTTTTGAATTGTTTGTCATAATAGCTAAAGGCTGTGTTGGCTTCACCTGCATCCTTCCCATGGCAGTATTTGTTTTATTTCATGCACATTTAACTAGATGATCTTTAAGGTCCCTCCCAACCTGTTTAATGATTCTGTAATTTTATGGTTACATGCTAAGGTATGTGGGTTCCCATCAGGCTGTTTTGGCAAGTGCTTGTTGGGGCAGCCATAGTTGCAAGAGATAGCAAATTTGTGGTTGTTGCTCTGCCTCAGCCAGGTGCCTCACAGGGATTGTCTGGCTTGGAAAGTTTTCATCTGATGCATTTATAGAGGCTATCAGAACTCTCTGGCAGGTACCTATATGATGACACCCTTGTAGCCTGGTCTGTAACTCCCTTGGAAGGCTGGTGGCTCCCTTGGAAGGCTGGTGACTCCCTCCACAGGACTGGTGGCTGTCAGCTGCCCATCCATAGTGGGGCGTAGGGAGGTCCAGCCTCCAGGCTTACTGAACTTGCCACCAACAGTGAGCACAAAAATTGCCATTTCCTGTGCTAAACAAAGTCCATTAGTATGACTCTGGGCTCCCTCGTTTTCCATTTCCAGCATGCTGAGGTAAGTGAGAAAAAATAATCACAGGTGGTTTTTTTTTTGTTTAGCCAAGTTAAAGAGGAAAGGATAGGAGCAAAAGGTACAAAGAAATGTTTGGTTTAGAATGGTTGTAAAACACTCAAATGCAGTAATGAGAAATCAGTAGCATTTCAAAATTGCTCTAGTGCTTATTTTTTCATTAAAAATGTAGGAATCTATTAGCCAAAGGCTCATTGGTGTGTGTGTGAAATTCCATTTGCTGCATTAACACAGAAGCAAACGCTGAGCTCTGTTTAGCTCTGCACAACTTCCTCTTGTTAACTTCATCCCTTGTTAACTCCGCTCCCAGTGCACATACATTCCTTCCCATACAAAGTTTTAACGTATGACTTCCAAATAATTAAAGCAGAAGTAGTAGCATATTTCACAGAAAAAAACCTAATGAAGTCATACTTCTCTACTGTGAATATATACCCTGTAGAAAATTGAACTTAGGTCTTTTCGTGCTTCCACCATATTTTAACAAAATTGAGGTGATATTTGAGTGTAATCTTTGAGAAATTGACATCTGTTCTACTTTTTTCTTACAAACAAGGTCTTATCCACCTCTCTCCTTAGCTGTATTGGCCAAGCCCCTGCTTAAATCCTGCAGTTGCTACCTGAGTCCTTAAACCAATGAAGAGGCTTTTCCTTATCAATAAAGCAGAGAAATGATACATTTTTCTTTAAATGGTTAGTCAAGTCTCTATTCTACATGCATAGAAATTCTGTTCTCAAATGACCTCTAAAGGCTGATTAAATTAAGAAACAAGATAGTAACAAATAATGTTTTTCCTATGATTTTTGCATTCTTCAATCATTGTTTTGTTTGCAGACCAGCAGTGGCTTATAAATGAGAATAAACGTCTGGCTGCTCTTCAGCAACAACAGAGGGAGTTTGCAGTGCAAACAGAGTCTCCAACAGAGGCTGAGGTGCAGAGCACCACTGAGCTGGAAACCTGCCTTTCCCTGCTACAGCAGAACAAGAAGAGACTGGTGCAGCTGGAGCTCTTGCAAAGGTACTCCTTAAAAAAGGCTGAAAGAAACATAAGACGGAAAAAGGTCAAGTTCCAGCTGGAAAGGATAGTCAAGAAGCAGAAGCTATTGGAAGCCAAGCAAAACCTAGAGCAGCTGGAAGCTAACTGCTGGCTCAGTGAAGAGTGTGTGAAACAATCCCGAGTCCTAAATGACAATGTTGCTGCACAGTCCACTTTGGATCACCACTTGCAAAAGAGACAGAAATCATCGGGTTTGAGTTCCTTGCAGCAAAGGTACCTGTTCTGTAACCCATCCCTGCCCCAGGTACCCAGGTAAGTTAACACCTGCCAAATCCTCTGCACTTTCAAGAGTAATGTAAATTCAAGGTATTTTCAGTGGCCACCTATAGTCCTGAATGCCTTTCAATGTATTGAAAAAATTCCCCAAACCTGCAATATCAGCAAACCTACTATATTGTACATTGAGCTGGAGCTGTTTGTCCTTTTCCTTTGGATTTGAACAGTACATTCTCTACTTGTCTGTTTGACATGGTCTTTCTCACTTTTTTACATTTCTCTCTCAAGCCTTTCTGCACTTTTTACCTCTTCAAGAAGGTTTTCTAGAAGTGGCTTAACTTTTGCCTTGTTCAGACTGTTGGTAAATACTAATTTCTGCATAATTTTATCTTGATTATCATCAAACTCTTGTTCAGAATATTGATATCTTTGGGGTGATTATGGATTGGACTTTTACACTGCTCAGCCTTTCTCAAGTTAAATAAACATCTCTATGCAATGCTAAAAAGTTGTGATGCTACAGTGTCTGTCACAGCATGGTCCTTAGCTATTTCCACAGGAGGAAATAGCTAAACTCTGCTAAGTGGATTTCTGTGACTTAGAACTATCTTTTATTTTTAATTAACATTTGCAGCTACTTGAGCCTACAGAGATTCAATATGAAGCTATACCTCATAGCATTGAGCTATTTCTTTGTGTGCAGAGCATCTTTCCAGATAGCAAGGGGATTGTATAGTTAGTGACAGAATTTTTTTTTTTATTCCCTGCTAGAATTTGATTTTGAAAGGCATTAAGACTGTTGCTTCATAAATTGTTATTCTTAATTGCAAGGCATTACTGTGGTGGAAATGTTAAGTACATTATTCAAGCAAGGATTGGACTTTATTTCTTCTTTTTTTCCACAGCTGTTTTTCGAAGAGGGAGTCTGTTACAAAGATATCTACCTCACCAAATATTGATCAGTACTGTAAAGGTAGTACAACAGGGAGGTTGTCACCTGTAGAATACCTTTACAGAAGTGGTAAAGACATTTCTGGGAGTGATGACCTTAATGATGAAAAGGGGATCTCCTTTTCAGTCCAGAGGCACCTAACTGGAAAACAGAAACTATCTTCAACTGAAAATAAAAAAGGAGCGGAGAAAGACTCTAATGATTCAGTTATCATGGCTTATATCAATAAAAACTATAAAAAAATTGCAAAGTTGGATGACGGCCCAGGGCAAGCTGGATCTCAAAACCAGACCTCTAAAGGCTCCTCTCCTGATCTTTTTAAGGAGAAAGATGAGCCTAAAACCTTTATTACAGGGAGAAGAATGACAAAATCAAAGGTGCTAGGAGATTTAAGTCAGCCTGCGAGTAGCAATGTAGCACAAAATAGAGCTCAGGTATCCAATAAACAGATTAGAATGGATATCAGTGGAAAAGGCCACAGGTCTTCTCCAGAAAACTTTCCTAACCAAACGAAGAAAACAGTGTATGACAACCCACCATCAGTGCATCTAAACCAAACAGTCAAGAACTGGAGGAGAGAAGCAAACTCAGCCTTGCCAAGTCATGAGAAGTCATCAGTGGAACAGAAAGAATTTCTGATGGCAGCGACATCAGTAGGAAACCTCACTAAGATGAACTCACAGACACCACTCTCTTATGTTGAAAAAAAGTGGCACAGTGCTGAGATGCTAAGTGCTGGAGTGTCCAAGACAGCCACAGATGTGCTGGGGAACTGGCAAGAGGATGATGAAAATGAGATTTCTGATACTGACAGTTCTTATTCTGTAGATTCTCTCTCCTGTGCTTATGCAAAAGCTTTCCCGGAGAAACTGAAACAAGAAGATTTTGACAGAAATAAATGTCGTGCCAACCCAGAAGATTCTGAGAGTGATGACAGTCAAATGTCACAAGACTCTCTGGTAGAAAAGGAAAACAAAGCCAAAAAGCAAAATACAAGCCAATTTCACAAGTTAAAGGCCCATCATGAGCCAGCTAAGCTTTACAAAAGCAGAACCGAGAACCATATTTCATCTTTGGTGACATCATATGCATCTTGTAGAAGACTGGGAAAGGCTGAAAGAAGCTTTTCTCTGGATAGCTTAGCTGATGGAGAAGAGATGCCAGCAGAAGATCTGGTAGAAGAATCCAAATCTGATTCATCTGATGAAGTGCCTGCAGAGATTTTCTGGAAGTTACAAACTCCTAAATTACCAGCTATACAGATTGAGGAAGACCATGAATCCAAGACCTGTGGCAGAGATACAGAAGAGACAAATTATGATCTGAAGCTGAGCAGTTCCTTTTATTTGAACACCAAGCCACAGGCTGCTTCCAGTAACGCTCGCAAGCAGTTGCTGAAGGCGACAAAAGTCTCCTTTGTAGAACAAGAAAGGTCTCTTGAAAGAAGACTGTATTATACAAGTGGAAATCCTTTGCTTACTAATGATGCCTGGTCTTCCTGTGACTCAAAGGTTGATAGCAGCAGCCCAAGAATAACAGCATCTTCTTCCCATGAAAATTTGGAATTTCAAGATGCTCATCTGTGCTCTTTGAGCAAACCAGGAATTTGGCTGAAGAAAGAGGATCTAAAGCAGTCAGCTGCTGAGGTTTCTTTTGTTTCTGGCTCTAAGCAGATTCACAGTATTACTCACAGTCCACATCATGTAAACGAAATAAACTCAGTTTTCTCCTCTGACACACTGGAAGTACCTTTACCTGAAACAACAACTGCAAGAGGGGCTTCTGAGAGTGGATCATTAAATAAGGTTTTTAAGGGATGGACAAACTCTGATGAAAATTCTTCCTTGGAATCTCAAAATGTAATGTCCTCATTTGTTAGCTCAGTAGGACCAAGTTCCTCTTTTGTTCCTACTTCAGCAGAGCATGATTATTATGAACATTCAAGGTCACACCATCCTGAACAAGAACAACTGGATGAATTGTCTACTTACAGGTCTGCCACTGAATGCGCACAAACATTCAGCTGTTTGGAAAGCACCTCCACTGCAGACTGCTTGTCACTGGTGTCTAAGAAAGAGGAGAACTCTCTCCCCACAACACATCCAGAGCTGCCAAAAGATCACACTCTGATAAGAACACTTTTTATCTCTGTGTTGCCTGTGCAAATTGTGGAGCAGAGGAATGGCTGTGTAGATGCAGATTTAGAAGATGACTCCTTCCAAACTTTTTCAAAAGATGAGCTTGACTATGACTATAATAACTTGATGACAAAATCAAGTGTGAGAGATTCAGGCAGTGGAAGTGCATTTGTCAGTGCACCTGCTGCTGAGTGTTCTATGGGACTTGCTCATAATATGACCTCAACACAGACATCTGCAGTAAAACATATCCAATTTGGAAACTGCGGGCAGCTTTTCCCAGTACGAAAAATACCAACATGTTGTGGTGAAGGTTTCTTTCTCAGTGACTCAACAAACAAGAACTGCTCTCTAGTGAGCAGTTACAATCTTCAGGCACTGGCTGGACAAGGACTAGAATCAGCTGATACAGAAGAACTCCCAAGGTCTGGGGAGAGTAATCTAGAAACAATGCAAGAAACAGATCATGAACAAATTCCTGCAGAAGAAGTAACAGCAGAGACAGATTTTTCCTCACAGAAGACAACATATGTATGTCACCCTTTAGTTGCTGCCAGTGCAAGCTATGACCAGTCTGCAACACCAATAGAGATGTCTCAAAAAGAGAGAATCTGTATGGAAATAAGCACAGATAGCTTGGCAGACATTGTGCCAGAGGTGCCTTCATTCAGAGATCATGAAGAATATGTATCAAAGGATGAAGACTTGCCTTCACTAAATCATTATGAATTCAAGCACAAACCTGGTTCAAAGGATTATTCCCCTGAATGTGCTCTAGCAGACAATCAGGCAAGTTGCTTATGCCAGCAAATTTCAGAAAATTCTACATTATGCACTGACAATATAAGAGAAGAAAGCAATGAAAGTAAAGAACACAATGTCTTGAATTCTCAGTCTGTAGTTCAGAAAGAATTGTCATCCAAATATGAAAACCTAGTGGTAAATGAAATCAGTTACTTCCTACTGAATGTAAATGGGAAAAACACCGAATCCTTTCCTGCTGCTATTGGTGAGAATACAAATTATTTTCTCCCAGAATCTAATTCAAGCGTATTTTACAAAGCTTCAACAGAAGCTAATCTTTTTCAAAGTGCATGTGAGACCAAAAATTATGAGAAACTATTGGAGCATGTCACAATAGTGAAAGGAGATTGCGATGCTACATCTAATCTTACTGTGGAAGTCAGTGCCACAGAAAGTTGTTCTGATGTGTGTTCTGGCTGCCTTTGCACAAGGTGCTCTTCAAAATCAACAGGGCAGAAAAACACTGCACACAAGACAACCGACATTTCTGCAGAATTTGATGCCTCTGTTCTCTTGGAAACAGAAACACAGAACAAATCGTTACTTGAATCTAGAAAAGAGAAAGAAGCATTTTTTGAAAGTGATTGCCCAGAGGATATCTTTCATGTTGAACATGAAGCAAATTCAGAGTTGGGAAGGGTATTTGAATGCAACACAAATGCATCAGCTGCCTTTTCTCAAGAGGAGAGTTCATATATAAATAAAGAATTGAAATGTTTCAGAAACATAGAAATGGATACAGAAGAAGCCATGGCTCCTTATCAGAATACAGGGACAGCCAGGGATGAAGAAATAATAAAATCAATCAACAATGCAAGCAACTTAGAAAAAAGTGCATTGGAAATTAAATCCAGACACCCTGAAAGTTTACCTGACAGTCCAGTAGCCCAAGTCCAAAGTGTAACTGAAGACAGGAGTGGAAAGGATTTTAAAGACATGGGTCTATCTCAGAATCCAAAGAAACATACTGATACTGCAGTTTGTGAAGTTCACAGTGAGTTTAATACAAATCTGTGCCTGAGATGTGAAGAGGTGGACAAAGATGAACTGCAGGAAGCTGGCACAGGGGCAGAACATACTCAGGAATCAAAAGCACTTGTGCATTCTGGCAGCCAACTTGAAACACGCAGCTTTTGCCAAAAAGAAAAAAGTGAGAAAATAGAAGTAGGTATTTGTTCACCAGAGCTTTCTGTTGCTCCCAAAACCACTCCTTCAGCTGTGTGTTCCCCCACAACAGATATTATTCAGAATACTTTGGGCTTCCTTGATACTTGCAAGGGGCTTTTACAGATGAACAGAACAACAGAGAATGTAGCTGGAACAGTACTAATCCCAAGGAGGCAAGGAAATATTTCAGCAAAACTTGAAAATGAAGGACAAATAAATTCTAACCATTCAATTGAGCGTTGTGTACCAAACAGTTTGCCCCAGGAAGACAAGGTAAATGAATGTGAAGTGACTGGGAGTGAAGAACAAATTACCATGACTAACACTGAGGAGCTGGTTATTACGAGGCAAGAAAACATATGCACAGATGAAAATGTTTTTTTTAATGAACAGTCTCCAGCTCTGCATCAAATGTATTGTGACAGAGATGATAAAGAAGAAATTTTAAATCAGTTTAAGATCCCTGAAAGATACCTGATGGCTTCAGAACTAGAACAGAGTATACTGTTAGAAGATGATTCAAGATACCATGACCCTACTGAAATGAGTGAAGATGGTGATTCAGTGGACTCTGCTACAGAGATAGAAAATGTAGTTGATGCATGTGAATATTCAGTTGATGACAAGGCTGGTATTGACCAATACAGAACTGAACAAAAATTTGTAAGTCTTGACAGACATACGTATATGTGTTGCTCTGTGCCATCTCCTGAGCATGGCACTTCAGAAAACTTGAATGTAGGTATTGTTAGAAAAAGACCTGATATTTGTGAATTGGATCGAGTAGGCTCCAGAGCTGAGGAAGAGAAAGTGCAATTGATGAAGCTAGTAGAAATGGCCAAAGCAGACAAACAAAAGCACGTATTTGTAGAAAACACAGAGGAGGTAGAATTGATCTTTTTACAAAACCTGGATGAACTATTCCCTGAAAACAAAGACAACTACCAAATGACACATGATGACAGCAGATTAAATCAAATATTAAGAGAAAGCCAGTGGGTGTCTACCAGCTTTTCTAGAAACAATGAAGACATCAGCAAGCAACAAAATCCACCAGCAACACTGAAGTGTACAGAAAAAAACCAAGAACTTCAAGACTCCCCATGCCAGTCTGTAAATTACCCTTCATATCTTGGAGGAAGTGATGATTCCCATCTTGTTCAAGATGTTCCCACTACACTGAAAGGATGTACAAAACCTAACAGCAGTGTTGGAACTGGAACTGTTCTGCCTTACTACGAAACATTAGTGGACAGTGAGATTGGTGTTGGTACATCTGTTACAGCCAACAAAATGGGAGAAGACAAACATCTTCCAGATAAAACACAAAGTAAGAGTGTAGCTCTTCTGCAAACCAGGACCACGCAAGAGAGGCAGGAGGAAGAATCCTTTGTATTTAAAAATGGACCTGATTATGGTATATCTGCACAACCTGTCAATGAGAACAGCTCTTTCACTCCCTGCAGTGCAGGTGGTCTTGAGTCTGGAACCATTGTACTTCAGCAAAGGGCCAAAAGAAGCTCATTTTTCTTGGAAAAATTAGATTCCTCTGAAGATATAATTCGGGATATTAATAATGCTTATGAAGAACGCAATATGGATTTAATGGTTAATAAATTATTAAAAGACTGTCTTAATTCCATAGAAGATACAGCTCAAGAGGTAAAGGATACCATTGTGCCTGATTCACTAGTGCTGGATAATTCAAACCTGCTGTCTTCTTCAGAGAAAGAAATTATGGAAGATATAGGGGTGGGGAAAACCTACTCTTTACTAGAAAGTTCTACACAAAAAATATTTCAGAATATTAGTACAACTCAGAAAGCACCTCCCTTGGGGGTTTCATCCCTGCATGATGAGGAGACATTTTTAAGTGCAAGCTATCCTACAGCAAACAATAAACCTGAAAACACTGAGTTTCCTGGTGTAGCTGGATATCAGCATGAGCCCACAGAAAACCAGGAACATGAGGCTTCTGAAGAGTGCTGTGTAGACCAGTCAGGCAACACTGTTTCTGAGAAGGCTCCAGCCCTTTCAGAAGGCCTGAACGTGTCTCCAAGGGAAAATCCGCATTATAGTAAAGACTTTCTAAATTATAATGGGAACTTGGGCACTTCTGAATGTTCTCCTGATCTTTTGAATTGTCTAGCATCATCTGGAGATAGTTTGATTGTCAGCAATGGAGACAAAGGTGAAAAAAATACTGTTCTCTCTGAAGAAACAAAATATTTTGAAAGTGAATCAACTGATTTATCTGTAACTTTTCCGTGTGTTTCTCATAAAGGAGATGGAAAGGAAAATAATTCTGCAGTTGAAGAGGCCACATATGCTCAGAGTAATAAACTCCCTGAAAAAGTGGTGGGAACAGAGCCAAAGGAGAAAATTGTTCAAGGTTATTTTCAGAATTGCGGTGACATAAAAGATGATAAAATTCCTGAGTTCTCAGAACACTGCAGTGACACTAATAGTGTGACTGTAGCAGAATCAGGTTTGCTCACTTTCCAGAGCCAAGGACAGACTGGCAGTAATGAACCAAAGTCTCTTCCATCATACTCTGCAGAAGACACTCCAACTGATACACCATTTCAAAGCTCCAGGAACTTCAGTGCTTTTAACACATCTTCTTCACTTGAAGACTCAAAATCTCTAATATTTAGTCAGCTTGAGGACTCACTTCAGGACAGTTGTTTGACTGAGAAAGTGTCCTGCAATTCTGCAAATGTGTGCTCTGTAAAAGAAGGAGATTTTCCCCAGTCATTTGCACGAGTCAGTTACCCACCCGTAACAGCATTTTCAGAATCTCCTTTAACTGCAGATACAGGCCATGGTGAAACTAGCACATATGATACTTCACATTCAAATACATTGAAACAATCTCCATTTGCTGTTTTGCAAATACAAGACACTCAGTCTGATAAAGCTGTGGTATTTGATGAGCCAGTATGTGCTTCAGGAAGTATTTTACTTTCTCTTGCAAAAGAAAACAGGCATTGTCCAGTATCAGACATAGATTGTACTGCATATGAAAATACTGCTGTAGATGGGGAACCTGCATATGGAAGTAATAGTAAAAAAACTGACAGTGATACAAAAATTAATCAGCATCACTGGGATAAAGTTCCACCACAAGAAGATTGCAAAAAGCACATCAAGAAAATATCAAATGATAATTCTCTTTTACTACCACCTTTTTGGGATACTAGAAAGGCAATTCTTGTTAAAGAGGGACAAATGAGAAATACACTTAACAGAAGTAAGGAAGAACTGCATTCAAATATTGAGGCTGAACATTTTGCAGCAAAGACAGAGCAGAGAAAAATATTAAGCAGAGAACCTGCTGAAAAGCAAACTAATGTATCCTCGAATTCTCCAAATGAATTAGTAGGCTCAGAAGTTAGAGTGTTGAAAAATCTGTATCCAAGAGATGATCAAGTGGATCCTGAATACACCTGCAGTTCATTTAGTCCAGCATACCCCACATACAGAAGCACTGATCCCGGGCAACCGTATCACACTGTCTTGGGTTTTGAAAGAAACCTGGCAGATCTGCAAAATAATTGTCAGTATGTGCCTACAGGTGAGCAGATAGAACATGTGCCAGATAGAACAAATACACATGGCAGAAAAGAGATTTTACTTTACAAAAATAATATATGTTCACGCATTGATAGCCCTGCTGCTGATGCTGAGGCAGACACTTGTTCAACAATGGGAGACACTATAATGAGGAGTAATACTCTGAAATCAGAAAGACTCAATTTTTCTGTAAAAAATAATGAAACAATGTCCATAAAATTTTTGCCAGGAGACCATGATTTAACTCCTCAAGAATCCAAATTGGTGCAATTCAGGAGCAAAAGATCATATCCTACCACACGAAGTACAAAGGGCTGTAAACAAACTGAACGGAGACCTTATTTACAAAGTCACAGAGTATCAGCCCCAGCTATTGCTGTTTTCTCTGATACAGAATATACTTCAGAAGCTTCATCTAAGGCAGATCCTTTGTTATATTCTGCATCTAAATCACTGCAAGATTTGAATATGAGTGTAGAGCCTCCATCACCAACTGAAGATGATCTTTATGGAATTGAAAGATTTTTAAAGCAGGAATCCGAGAACTTTCTACAAGTTAAATCTAAACCCAGATTTCAGCAAAAAAAGGCACAAACTAAGAAGTTTGCAAACTATGATCCCAAAAATTTACAAGATTTTGCAGCAAGAAGCCAAAGTAGTCAGTCTTTAAAAGACTGTACTAGTCAATCTCCATCATCCTTACTGCCCACAGCTCGCAGTTCTGTGTGTGCAGAAGCAAATGTCCATTCAAAGAGTAGTTCTGTAGCTCAGTGTAGTGAAGGGAAAGGAGAAGAAGCTGGATACCAGCCAGCAACTGATTTATTTTTGCACGATAATAAAGATGCAATGCATTTTAGATCAAGTGATATCAACCCATACATTCACCCGTGGCAACAAGATGGAGCCTGCAAGATTGGCTGGAAACAGTATGTTTTTGGAAGTGCAAGTGATGTCTCTTGCAATCAAATTCCTTTGAACATGGAAAACCGTAAAGTTATGAGATGTTCCAGTGTAGACAATGGATTGAATTCTCAAAATTCTCCTTTTCGTTCTCATCTAAGTTCATATGCTACGGCAAAAGTTTTGTCAAGCACTTTGAGTAGCATTGAAGGTCTTCAAGAATGGGACAGTGTCAGACAAGACTTTCAGTCGGCATACTCGAGTGACAGCACCAAACAGTACAGCAACATATCCAGTGAAACATTGGAAACTAACTCAGAAAACAACACTGCTGAATTTGAGAACCCTTCTGCACAACCTGGTAACTCTTCAATGCAGGTTGATGAAATTGTACTATTATATCCTTCTGAGTCTGAAAAACCTTCCAAAAAACCACCAGGGATTACATGTGAGCAAGGAACACAAACAGTGACTATGGGAAGGTATAAAAGGCAGAGAAGACATCAGAGAAGCTATACAGATGTTTCTGCTAAAAAGGAGGAAACAAACAGAGATTTATTTCATCAACCTTCTTCTTGGACAAGCATGCAGAACCTGTCCATGCATCTGTCACAGCTTCTTCAGAACACTTCTGAGCTGTTGGGAAACCTTTCCCAACAGAGTATTATAGATAATGAGCAGAGTGCCAGAATCAACCAAAAAGCAACTGAAGGTGCTGTAAAGTCTACTAGATCAGATAGCTGCACTCAGACTACAGCAGATGTAGGCACTCAGACTGAGATTTTGGAAGAACGTCAAAGCAAACATGAAGAAACACAAGTGCAGGCAAAAATGGAAAAGGAATTGAGGGCAGCTCAGGCAGTAAAAATCGATTGCAAAGAAACTGGTGCAGATACAGTAGGAGAGATTCCCAAAAGGAAAGAGGAAATACCCTCTCTTGAAGAAAGAACACAAGAACAAACTGGGATGAAAAGCCTGGGCAATTCTGACTTCCATGACAGTCTTGACAGCATTTTGGAAGACTCCTTTATGCATCTGCCTCTCTTACCCAAAACTTCCACTCCTGTCTTACATTTTCAAAAAACATCATTAAATGCACAGCAGAATGTTGCTTTTGCTAGTACTAGAGTTTCACCTCTCACGTCATCTTTGCCAAGTTCAGGGCAAGATGGTTCTTCATGCACTGTAGTTAGCAGCCCTACTAATAGTACCTCTCAATCTCCAACGTCTTATGCTCAGGATAAAAGAAGTGTCAGTGAAACAGAGACTCCAGCTGAAAGAAAATTTTGGTACAAAAATACCCTGCTAGTCGATAGGGCCTCTTCCCCTATTCTTACTCTTAGTGCTAGTCCTAGTAGCCAGACTGCTGTCAGCAAGTCTGTCTGCCCTACTAAGGAACCTCTTGGATATTCCAGTGTTGCTTCAAGTCCCCTTCACAACCAGAGAAATCTGAGGGCAGGTCCACAGCCCAGCATGCAACATCACGTGGACAATTTTTCACAGACAGAAACAGACAGTGAATCAAGCACCTCTAGAGAACACAGGGGCATAAGAAAGAAATCTGGAAGTTTCTCAGATAAGAAAGCAGCCAAAGAACTTTTAGGATGGGATGGTTCAAAAGACTTGGAACAACAGCATAGACTCAGGGTTGACACCCACACTACCATTTGTGCAGAACGGCTGTATCACTCCAGAAGTATGTTGGAGGTGTCGGGCCACAGTGAAGTTGTAACAGGTGATGTCAGAGACCAGGGCTCAGTGGCACATTCACTTCATTGTATGTATGTTACAAGGGGTGGAAGAGGTTCCTCAGGTGGAATTGGGCACAAAAAATACACTGAGAATTCTGATACTGCTTTGATTCATAACTACCCATCTCCAAATGCTGACTTATTTCTAAATCAAAAAAGTAGTGCCACTTGTTCAAGTAAGACAAATGCTGGCATGTCCTCAGAGCCTCTGGTAGAAGCATCTTCTCTACGATTTCATGATTTCTTCTGGAAGAATGAGAACAGCTGCCCTCCCCCACTCTCTGATGTGAGCGATGCGCAGACTTCCTTCCGAGATGACAGTGCAGATTCTGTCACTGGAAGTGAATGTGACACTGAAATTCCTCTCAGCAAGAATACTACTTTTGCAAAGCCATACAGGCCCCGGAGCTACAGTCTCCGTGACTTACCCATACACAATAAATTTAGCAACTGGTGTGGTGTTAAGAGCAGCCCTCCTCCTTTGTTACTCGGCCTGAGTGGTAGCGTGACCGATTTAAGAAGTCAGGCAGAAAAGAAGCCTAGAAGCACACAATCAACAGAAATGGAAGGGAATTACCAGTCTTGTGACAGCAGGAGCAGAGAGATCAAGAGACTTCAGAGAGAGCGTGCCCAGATCATGTCTGGCATTCACCTGGATCTGCATCAGCATCCCCTCACAGTGGAACTGACTGAAGCAAAGCTCAATTATGGCATCGGGGAAACAGACGCCCTGCTGAGGGTCCTTCAGAGAGGAACTGCAGATGAGCCAGTGGCGGTTCCAGTGAAGCAGCAACTTTATGAAAGGTAAATTACGTAATGTAGTGTGGTTTTAAGTATTTTTAATACAGTTCATGCAGCTTAAATAGCATTTAGTAATGAGCACTTAATCGCTTAGTCACACTGAGTGAAGTATATATGAAGAGATACAGTCTTAGGCTTATTTTAAAAACCGTTAAGTGAGGCATTTAGGACAAAATTTTGGGGTTACTCCAAGAAAACAGGGAAAAGTAATTTGGTGTAATTCAAATATAGTGGCACCTCACTCTTAAAACTTCTAGCAGCTACGAGAATTATCACATGTACCTGGTGATGTGGGAATATATTTAATTGATTTATTGCAATGTAAAAATAATTGATACATCCTATTTATGGAAATATTTCATTCATGCTTCTGTGAATAAATGCCGCTGTATGAACAAACAAAAATAATTTTTAACCCCCCATAACTTTACAAAATAAATTTTAAAAAAATCAAGATACTTGATTCTTGTGATTGTAGAACTCAGTTTGGGAAATTGTTGCAACAAAGAATTTTGAAGCAGCTACAATAGTCTCCATCCCCAATTTGCCTCTCAGCCATTACCAGCAGTAATCACAATCCTCTTGTACATTTCCTGCTGTTAGAAAAGCAGTGGAGTTTTAGAATTTCTGCATCATCTCTCAGCATGTGGACAAAGGGGTATTAGATGCCTAGAAAAATTTTACATTAAAAATCTACCTAATATTTAAATGCTTTAAAAAATCAGAAAATGTAACTTTGCAGGGTGCATTTTGTCACTCTCATCACATTTTGCTAACAGACACATGAGAACTATTGAAACGCTGAGGAAGGAAAGAGTAAAAAGGCTGCAAAGATACCAAAGAAGCCGAAGTCTGAGTCCTCAAAAGCATTTGAGTCTGTCCCAGACTCTGGATGCAAGTCAGAGGGATCTAGATCTCCCCAGCAGACGCCGAGAATATCTGCAACAGCTGAGAAGAGATGTGGTGGAAAACACCAGGTAGGGCATTAGAAACCTCTCTTTAGGCCTGATGTTCATTAACAGTGTTCACAATGGGTGCACGTTGATGGTTCTTACTGACATCTGAGACTTCAGCGGCAGAATTCTTCTCGATGTGGATGCATTAACCCTTGGGACAGAAAATGCTTTCAGGAGAAACACATGCCTGATTTTAGAAAACATTCATTAAAATCTTGGGTCCAGTTTTATTTCAGTCCATTACAAGTGCCTAATTTATTATATGTGTATGATGGATGGGGACAGCCAAGTATTCAGTCTGGACTGATTAGAGACCAATCTATCCTCTTACTCCTTGTTGTGATTTAGGAATGGTATTCTCCAGTTTAGTACTCCTGCTAAAATCAGTGCTGTTTCCCCTTCTCCTCCAACTGGAGGTACAAAAGGTAAAGATCACAGGTTGAGATAAGAATAATTTTCTGGAAACAGCAATGAGGTAAGAAAATGAACGGTAACAGCAACAGCATTAATAACAAAAGGTGTAAGAAAAGAACTTACTCCCATGGAAAGCCCCTGGCAATAGACAATATGGGATGGCTCCCTCTGCCACATCTCAACTGGAAGGAACCCCTTCTCCCCAGAAGAGCCCCTTTCCCCCACCCCCAGCAATGATGTGAGGTGATACAGAATAACGTCTGTGTCCTGGCCATGCCCCCTCCCGGCTACTGCAAAATTAACCCTGTCCTGGCAGGAACCAGGACACTCCTTCACTAACTTAAAAGCCACAGAGTTCAGTTTCATTTTAAGTATCAGAAAAGCTCTGCAACACTTCACCATTTAGAATTTCAGTTTCTTGTTCCCCACCATATTTCCTAAATGACTTTTGCTTCCTTTGTGGTCAGGAGACAGTTATTTTCCCAACACAATAAACTTATAGTGATATGCCAAAGCCATAACCTTGTATCAGATGGAGACCTGATTTAGAAACCACTGTAATAATCTCAGCAGTAAACTGGACTTGCAATCTGAGTAATTTTCCAAGGCTAATGTCTACTTAGCCTTTAGTGAGCAAAGAGAAGCTTTTTGGAGGCTGATGTGGTGGGTTTTAATTGCTTTTCTGGCAGCTTTTCATGTTCTAAATTGAAATATGATTTTCTCAGGATATTTCAATTAATCACGTGTGTTTCCCCTTACTTGTCCGTTCTTACAGAGTTCAAGAACCAAAAAGAAGAAGCATTCAGCACCCTTCAGACATTGAACTGTTGCTCCGAGACTATCAGAGGGCACGAGAGGAAACCAAAACTGAAATTGCACGAGCTAGGGACAAACTTCGGGAGAGAGCAGAGCAAGAGAAAAGGCGGATACGGGAACAAATATTTTCTCAGTTACAGAAGGTGAGCATTATATTGAAAATATAAATAATCTTGAAGTTCTCAGTATTTTCTTTTTATGTAGTTTTTTATTTGGTCTCTAGCATTGAATAGTTGCATTGGTAAAGTCAAATCTTCAGTCTTTGACAACTGTATTTGACCAGCAAGTTAAGTCAGGGGCTTGAAAAGTAGACAGAGCAAAAAAATGGGACTGAAAAGAGATCTTTTTGTAAAACTTCTTACCCTTAAAAGCATCCTAGCATTAGTTTGATAGTCTGAGCTCTTATATGTGAAGAAAACAGCAAAAGCTGCATTTTCCCAGACTGCCAAGTTTTACAGGGTCATTCACTCTATGGTTTATATAATCCAGGCTTTCAAACAAACCTGTTAATTTAATGCTTTCTGTATGGCAAGTTTTTGTCAACACTGCCTGAAAGAAACTGGATTTCTTT
Organism: Ifrita kowaldi; assembly: GCA_013398055.1. Classification (NCBI taxonomy): domain Eukaryota; kingdom Metazoa; phylum Chordata; class Aves; order Passeriformes; family Cinclosomatidae; genus Ifrita; species Ifrita kowaldi. The sequence continues at coordinate 412,659 of VZRS01007687.1, read as the reverse complement.
AGATTTCTCCTCTTTCAACTTGCAGTGCTGGTGTGGGGTTTGTTTTTTTTTGTTTGTAATACTGTGATGCCTATTACAGGAAGAAGCAAGACTGAAGACTCTTGCAAGTACAAGCACTTTATGCACAGACTCCAGCCTCAGCCTCTCCTCTGGCCCAACATCTGGTTACAACAGCAGTAATACTGCTACATACACTGCAAGTAACTTCAGCAGCCAGGAAGGGCAGGTGAGAAAACACTGGTGGGTGAGACTGATGCTTCAACCACAGGGACATCATGTAGTAACAGAGATGGTTTTTGAGATGATTTGTATTCTGTCACAGCTATCAAGCAGGACAAGTTTGCGTCACCAGTACACAGATGGGTGACATGGGGTGAGGGAGCATTTTGCCATGTAATTGCAAAGGACAGTGACACTTATTTTTCAGGGGTTTTCTTGTAATTCATAGATTAAAAAAATCAGATAATTACAACTATCAGTGATCGGTCAAATGTTTTAGAAACAACAGGCTTTTCTTGTGATAAATCTGATAGCATTTGATATTCTCAGTGCCTCCCTCAATGACACATGCCTTGACTTAAGAGTTTCCGTGTGTGAACATGGACGTTCCTGAAGTCACTTTTGAAGTATGCACCCATGCTAGTTCCTTACACCTGGTTTGCTAAATTTCCCAAGTCAATTTCATTTCATAACTAAGAGAAAGGCAAAAGTGTTACCTCATGATAAAGAGAAGCTTCCAACCTTGTAAGGCAGATTTGCTGCTAATATTCCACTGCCTATCTAACACAATTAATTCTCCTGGTTCAAACAAATGCTTCCACTTCTGCACTTTCTTAAATCAGGTTTCTTCTGGAGATACTTTGGTTTCAAGAGATACACGAGGTCGTTCAGCTGTTAGAAATAGTGAGCTTTATACATTAGAGCAATTGCAAAAGGATTCTACATTTGGTAAGTAAAACATACATCTGCTTATTTTGATTTTTATCCCAAAGCCTAATGAGATTTGTCATTTATGCAAATCAAAATCTAATTCGAATCTAGGTATTGCAAGGATGTCCCTACGATTACTTGACTTCAGAAAAATACCACCAACCAGTAGCCAGAGCTTGCTTAGAGTTTCTTAAAAAATTAAATAGTGATTTGCTTCCTCTGAAGTTGGTCTTTTGATGTGGTAACATCAAAGTACTGCATTTTGAGATAATATGAGGATAGTATTTTGAAAGAAGGAAGGAAGCACAGGGTGTGGGGCCTAAAGCTGCAATGAGTATATAATTGTACAAGCAAATTCTTATTTTTAGCATCAAGAGTTAATCTATTGTTCCTTATTTTATTTTCTTTACATGTGGCAATAACTTTATTTTCTTACATGTGGCAATAACCGTTAAAACTTCAGTACTGCAAGATGTAACTGCAGTGTAATTACCAACACGCAGAATGCCTGGGCAAGGGATGTTATCACTCCTTCATTAGGATCAGATGGATTAGGGGCTCCAGTGGAGCATTTAAGTCCCTACAATTTAAAAATAGTGGTGGGGTTCCTTTTTAATTTTTTTATTCCCCCTGCGGCTTTTTTATTTCCTGCAGAAGCCAGCAGAATTCAGCCACCTCTTCCTTCAAGTGGCACCAGCTGTAGGTTCACTCATGGATTAACTATTTCCGTCAACTCCTCTTCAACAAAAGGATATCAAGATTTATCCAAACATATCTTGGCTAATGCTACCACTGAGGTAAGTAAAAACTGAGTTTTCACTTATTCCTTCTGGACACTGTAGCAAAAATGGGTGGGACAAGTTTTGTTCTACATCACAAACAGTTACCTATTTGTCAGGTACAGACACATACACTGAACCGTTTTAAAGGATGAGTAAAAATGAGCCAGGCTGCAGCCATGGGATGCAGAGGAGAGTGTGGGGTGTTAGCTGGAACGTTTGAGTGAAGCTGGTGACATTTGTCATTGTTTTCTAAGGTAATGGCAGCATGCTCTCACAACCTGAGGAACCTCTACACGTGCCGTGCAGCAGCTGGGTGGAAGTAAGTTTATGGCAGGCCTGTATAATGGGATGGCTTTCTCTGTACTTGGCCCTCTTGAGACAAATACCTTTTGTTTGCCTTTGACAGGTATCAGTGTACAGAAAAAGAGGTGCAGGTGTACTACAAAGTCTTCCCTTCAGCAACAAGGCATGGATTTCTGGGAGCAGGAGTGATAGAAAGACCTCTTCCCTGTGTGTGGGGACTGGTGAGAGATCCTGGCAAGAGGCATCTGTACGACAGCTCTATCAGTACAGCTCGAATACACAAGAAGGTAACCAGCCACATTCACCTGGGTGAGTATCCTCACACACAGCAGATGACAGTCACCATCACCATTCAGATGCAGGCAGCCAGGAAGAAAGTTAAAGGCATCTTATTTAATTTCTTCAGGTGTAAATAAACAATTTCATTATTTAATATGGAAACTTCAGCTTTGCAAGACTTTTCCAAAGTAAGGATGATATCAAACACATCTTGCTGAGAAGTGCAGCTAGAGACAGTGGTTTGGAAGTAAAGATAAACCTGAAGTGGCTTGAAAAAAGCATTTTAAATGATATATTACAGCATATGAACTAGAGCTGTGCTCCCAAGCAACAAGTCAAAATAAAATATATATCTACATGTAAGGGGTAGGGGAAAATTGTGACAAGTTGAAGTTGTCAAAGTCTAATTCCCCTTCCTTATTTTTTTCCCCAGTATATTTAGTGACTGATACCTCCCTATGTTACCTAAAGCAACCCCGGGATTTCTGCTGCATTACTGTAGAAGCCAAAGAGGTAAAGTGAACATTCTCTCTGCAGCACAGAGGAGGAGTTGTTCTGATATCCTGGTTCAAGGACAAAGAAGAGAAAGAAGTCAATCTCCATATTTGCAGAAGTGCCAGTGTAACAGAAAGGAAAGCCATGCCAGTATCACACAAGTGAATTATGTGTAAAACCCTCTTGTGAATGACAATTGTCAAACAAGACCCATTAGGCAGTAACACAAGTGTTACACAGTATATTCTGGTTGCAAACACACAGGATTTTGACAAAAACATATTTAATAGAGAACATGAAAAATTATTGCTCTTTTAATTAAGTAATGTGAGAAATATGCCTCATGGCAAAGAGAGAAAACATTGCTATATGCATAAAATTTTTCAAATTGTCATCATTACACCTTGTCATGTGCAGGAGAAATTGTCTGTCCTGGCTATTCAGTCTGTCTATGATGCATCCATGCCTCACCCTTGTAAAGAAGCAGTGAGAGGGGAGATTTTACCAAGTGCTTGGATACTGGAACCTGACATAGTAAATGGAAGAGAGATCACCAGAGTTATTTACATGGCACAGGTAAGATTTTTCTGTATGTCCAGCTGTGAATGCAAAAAGCTGTTACACAGCAGAACACTTAAGAGCTGGTAAGCAACAAAAAATTACAATCCTTATGCTATGCTCCATGAACTTTATGAAGTGACCACGAAGTTGCCTCTTTCACACTTCTCTAACAATGCAGAGAATCTTACTAGGATTCTCTTTAAGCACACGTTCCCAAGTTTTTACAGCATCCAAAGCTCCTTCCTTGGATATCAAGCTCTTCCATAAAGGTTTATGAGCAATTTTAGTATATGTTGTGTTCTCACGTGGTGAGCCAATATGCAGAGTCTGGTTTGCATTTTCGTCTTGCTGTGGACACACGAGGTCCAACTTGGGTTATACTATTTTCAAAATGCCTGAAAATACTTGGTGCATATTTCTAACCAAAGCCATTAAATCTTCACACTTAATAGATACAAAAGAGAAGTCAAGATTAGGATTCCATTTAAGCATAAGAAAATTAAAATCTTGCCATCCATTTTTTAGACTCATTTGAAAAATAGGCTCTCTTTGAGACAGTGGTGCTAATTTAAAAATGTCCAGAAGAGAATACCTTAAAGGTTAAATTTATTTAAATGCATATGTAGAGATAAATTACATTAGTCCTTTAAACTAATCTATTTAAAACTTGAGGATACATTTTTTAAAAATATCATTAATTAGCACATGCACTATGCAAGGCATAGGTGAAATATATATATGCATTTAGAATTTTTTTATGTATTACATTGTCCTGTTGTGTATGCATATACATTTTCAGTAACACTGTGTGTCTCAAACTTTAATCCAAGCTCAAACTCCAAAGCAATGTGGGTCATACCTACTAGAAGCAACACCAAATAGCAAAGCTTTGAAAGTCTGTGGAGTATTGGGAAGGAAAATATACAAACCACACAGTAATGACAGCATTTGGCTGTAAACTACTTTTGTGCCTAACACATCCTTGTTACACATCAGAGCTATTCCAGACTAGAGAAGGATTCAGTTCAAAAACAGGTACAAACCCCCACATGCAGCCTTTCTTCTAATTCCTGCAGGTGGACCTTGGTGCCCCGGCCATCCCCACCAGGCTCCTGAGTTCCATGGCGAAGCGGCAGCCCCTGGTGATTGCTCGGCTGGCTCACCTGCTCGCTGCTTAGTGCTGCAACACCACTGGCCACTGAAGAGCAGCTGACAGCTCACAGGGACACACAAGTGTCAGAAAGGGTTGCTGCCTCCTCAGGTAGCCACCACCAAGCCTCCCTTCAGGAGCCTGGTTGCTAATGCTGGACTACATGGAAGTACAGTTAGAGAAAAGGATCTATTGTTTAAGCCAACACTGCTTAGAAGAAACGCAGCAAGTCTAGTGGGGATCTTATCCTCCTGGTGACAGCGGTGGAAAACCTCCATGGAAGGGAAGAAAGGTGTGCTGCTCTGTAAAACGCAGAGGAAGAGACTTTGCTTTACAATAGCCAGAATCTTAGAGTGTATTACTTAACTCCTGTTTCCAAGCAGCTTCAGAGATCAACTTGTTTCTTTAAGCTTAGGCTAGAAGCAGTATCTGTATGGCTTGAGACCTTTTACAAGCACTTGAGTAGAGCTGCAAAGCCACGTTCTAATGATGAGACAAGTACCAAATGCAGAATTGCTGACTGTGTAGATAAATCATTTATCTTAGTTGGCTGCCTACCCTTCCTTCCCCTTGAAGAGGGAAGTTAAAGCAGTGCAATATTCACTAGTCATCCTACACCCTGGATAGATTTTTTCATGTATTTGGCTGACTGCTTGCAGCCAGTGTAAGGTGTTTCAGATTGCCACTACACTATGCAGCGTCAGTGGACACCACCATACCTCAGGACACAGTTTTACTGTACTGCAGAATCAGGTGCTTTGAAATAAAGAAACCAAACAGTTCTACACAGTGACACTGTCATGGATAGATTAATACTTAGTAATCAGCTTGTTTCTAGAATTTAAATCCTGCAAGTAGGAGTAGCTCCAACATTTTTCCACAATGGCTATTTCCACCAGCCCTTCTACACTTTCACCCAAATGCATTAAGAGCTGAAAATACAGCCTGGTCATAGTCTTACAATATTTCTTTGTTCTTCAGCTGTCTCACTGCAGCAAGTACAGACTCTTCCCATTCAATTACCTCATAGGACTTCTGTGGAACTTAGTCCAACAATCCTGCTGTCAGGCTTTATGTTTGTTCAACACAATCCCTAGCAGGTTCACATATTCCTAAATTTAAACGAAACCACAACCACCTCAAATATCCAAATAACTTCATTTAATTTGTCAGCACAACAGTACAGAATCACCTTAGCTATATCTAAGCAATAAAAATTGCTATGTTATGCTTTCATTAGCTCAAAAAAGCCCCCATTGTTCAAGAAGCTCTTGCACTTTGAATTTGTCAAGTGAGAAATGTGTACTCAAGCATCCACCCTGCTGCAGTCAGTGCCTGCTACTTTAACACAGTTACTGTCAGTACAAGGTGCATTTTCCCAGCATATGGGGAAGTTAGCTGCACTTCCCACCTTTGAGTTCAAGAGCCAAGATCTACTTTTACTCTATCTTTGCACAGGTGTAATTTTGGCTCTCAGCTTCTATGTTACTTCCTGTTACTAATATAGTGAGTTTTAAATAAAAAGACAATAGCTATTTTAAATTGATACTGAAGAAAATAGCAGTTTTGATACATACCAGCCTAAGGCTTCCTCCTCCAGCTAGATCAGGTAGGATAACAAAACCTTTAACTTACAAATTTGCTTTGTTTCATCTTTGGATTGCTATGGTTACAATCTTAACACCAATATATTACTGTTCTTTATTTGGTGAGGCTCCAAAGCTTTGCTATAAGCCTGCGTCACAGCATGGTTCACTTTGAGCATCACGCATCTTACACAGCCCCTCAAGGAAAAATGGGTAACCTGTCACAAAGTTGTCTGCAACTGAGCAACATGAGGGAGTTCCAGATTTGTAACCTGTCAAAGTCCCCCCTTTGGTGGAAACCCAGAAGGAAGAGCAAACAAGGCAGTACATTAAAGCCCCAGGAAAAATGAGCAGAACCAGCAGCACGGGATATTGGCTCTGTCCCCAGGCTGCTTCCATAGCTCTCCAGAGGAGGTAGGGGAGGCCTTCATACAACCCACTAAAGATTTGCTCAGTGCTTTGCTTTTTTTCCCTTTTATTTTGGACATGGCACTAGTGATAAAGCAGTTTTTGTAGGAAAAACATCTCGGGGCATTCCTGTTGATCAACGATGACAGTGCCTACGAAGGATAGTGTCTTACTGTACAGTGCATCAGATGTTTATTTTTATATATACTTAATATTTTTTTTCTACGTTTACAAATTAAGTTATTTATATATGCTTGGTTTGAAGCGTTTTTATATGCTATAAAAGCTAAGCTTTATTTTTATCAGTATTGAATTAATGTAACTTTTTTTTAATACAATCTTCAATTGATACTAAAAAGCCTATTTATATGAATGTTTTCTTTTGCAAATACAACATTTTATGGTACTTGCTAATGTATGGCATTGGTTTGTTTGGAAGGAAAAAACAAAAGCCCAGCAGATATCAAATTTGGTAATCTACAACAGGCAAAAACCAACTTCCTGTAAGTTACTGCTGAGCAGCAGATGATCAAACCAATTGTATTGTACCACCTAGGGTTGCATCTCTGCTCCTAAATCAAGGTTGCTATTTTCATATCCACAATAAATGGTGTTTTCTACACAAGAAAATGTGCCCCACCTTATTTTGCTCCAGCTAAAATACCCATCTATGGAACTATGCTGGATAGAAAAACACCACAAAGGCAAGTTTGTGATGACAGTTGTAGGTCTCCCACTTACCTGCTGAGGACCAGGTATGAAATACGAACTTTCGGTACAAGAACCAAGAAGCAGTCACTGCTTAAATTTGGGTTCTGTGACAGTGCTTTGTCCAAGCAAAGGGGGTTTGATTTTGTTAACTAAAAAAAAAAGACCGTGGCTAGAGCTTGTTCCTGAGTCCTGTTATACAACTCCCCAGACCTGCACATTCAGAAGGAAGTTAAACCATACCTTTTTTCCTGATTTTTTTTTGAGAGCTGGGAATTTACAACAGGAAAGACTGGCAGAAGAAAGGCCACACCCTCAGCCCTGGCTTTCAGTGAGCTGCTGCTCTCCTGCCTGCAGCACCTCTGGCACCAGCAGCAGTGCCCGGGCCAGAGGCACTCGCGCTGAGAGGAGGCCGCCAGCCCAGGGGGCCACAGGGTCGTGTCCTCACACGCGGTCCCACGGCCACAGGCAGAAATCCTGTGCTCCACCACTGCTCCCAAGCCTTGGATACAGGGTGGGGGGTTCTGGCTTTACAGAGCAAACGTGCCTGGGGGCCATGGGATGCCCAAGAACCAGTATCACTGCATTAAGTCATAAGAGACACAGAGGTGTTTCTTACCTGCTGGGTCCCACTACAGCACTGTCTCCTGCCCCCCACAGGGCACAGCTGTGTTCTCTGGTTGCTGGAAACTGCTCCTCGGCCTTGGTCACCTTTTAAATAAAAACTTCCAAACATTATGTTAGAGAAGGAGAATTCTGGTACGCTGAGCTCATGAAAATGGCTGTGGCCATGATATCTATGCAAACAGTTTTATGATACCCAAATAAAACCCATGCCAGAACCAAGAATGACAGGTTTTTTCACTAATATGGGTTCCAGCTTTTTCCCCCTTCCACCACCCTGCCCTCCCTTACATAACAAAGTAGAGTTCTATTTCAGTAGAAGCACAACATGCCAGACAGGAGCTCTGCACTGCACTTTCTCTGCTCCACGCGTTGTGGCAAGGTACCCGAGTTGTTCTTCAGCCTAGTACCAAGAGGTTCTATATTGACAGCTTGAACACAAGACAAGACATTTAATAATGTTTATTGTGACAACAATGTCAAATGAGATCTGCAGCAAAACATGACATAATACTCAGCCTCAGGGAACAGGTATGGCATGATATGGTGTACTTGCTGTTCAATTTGTATTGAATTGTTCCATTTGTATTGCAGCATGCCTACTTTTGGGGAGTCGCTCATTTGCATCACAAAACCCCTAAAAAGAGGAATGCAGATGGAACCTGCCAAATCTTTCAGTACAAGTAAACAAGCCAAGAAAAATCACAGTACAGTTCAGACCCAGATGTGCCTCTATGATTTCTCTTTCTGTATCACGTATTTTAACAGAAGCCACAGTTCTACCTAATGAGCCCTGTCTGTAGTTTTTCTCGAATCACTGACTCCAAGATGTTACCTTTTCTCACCTTATACAGGGAAGAGGGTCCTGAATTAGCAAGCTGAACAATTAGCAAGCCCTGGGCTTCACCTTATCCAGAGGCTGTTCTTAAATCAGAACTTGTTTTCTGGAAAAACTACACTAATAGGACACTCCTAGACAAAAGGAAACAATGTCCTCACTGCTATGGGGCAAGGGGAGGGAATCCCATGAGACAGCTGATGAGTACCTAAACATATTCTGCTACTCACCAGCAGTCTCTGCCCCAAACCCCAGTTCAAGGAAATACCTGGGGAGAAGGGAGTGAACAGGAGGTCACACTCTTGGTGACAATCTGTCTGTAAGGGCAGAAAATACCCACTGTCCTCCAAGAAACGGGCCCCTTTCAAAACCCACTCTCTGAGGAACATCATAGTGCTTCTTCACTACTTTGTCTGCTCTTCCAGGCTGTAGTTTTCTTGCTGCAGCACTTCCTGACTGATAAAACCCAAACTCAAGGCAAGAAAAATGATAAAAAAAACAGTGAATAGCAGCCAGATGCCATTTATGTTCACGACTATAAAAGTGTCTTAAAAATACCATCTTCAGTAAAAAATATAAACAGATATTTTATCCCTTATTTCTATTAAAAGCCCTGGGAAATTACAAGTTCTGTTTCCAACAAGAGATGGAAAAACACTTTAGCATCACATCCTTTCAGAATAATGCCATCCATGTTCTAGTGGATTTATTTAATATGGTTTAACTTTTAAAATTAGTCTTAAAAAAATTAAAATCAAACCTTCAACACTGAGCTTACGATGAAAAATAAATATAGGCACATCTCTGTGTCATATAGGTTCACCTCTTCCTTCTCCTGACTGTAGAGGCTTCGTTAAAAGACAACATGAGAAGTCACACTGAGTTAAGAGACAGCCACCAAGAAACCATCTCTCTGATCACAAAGTTAACTTGAGTTGATTCCTGGGTTTGGTCACAGCCTGTTGCTGCACTAATACAAGAAGTGTCTCTGAGTCTCACAGCTGCTCTGAGACACAATCAAGGTGCTTAAAAGACTTTTGACTTGGAGATCCATTTGCTGACATAAATCCTTCAGCAGAGTCACCACGGCAAAATGTCCATGACAGAAAGCCCAGTGCAGGTTTTGCACAAAGTGACCTCTTATCTTCAGTATGCTCCCAGCAAAGAGCTCCCAGTCCTTTCAGAAACACTGAAAATTCCATTTGCATCTTCATTAGTAATTTGTGTCCACAGAGTCCACCTCTGCTAACTTTGTGTGGTCACAGTACCTAGAGATTGTCTGGTCAGCTCACAAGGGTTAGTCCTGGGCTCCTCTATCTGATGTTGTGATATAAATACTCGGGACAGCCTTTTCAGGTCTTTTACAAAATCCTGTAACAAACAGATATAAACCCAGAGAACACTTACTAACAAATGTTAACAAAGAGGCTTACTTAATTTTTCTATAAGTATTTTACAAGGTTAAACTTGTTGATGGTTTTCTAGTGCAAAAACCTAGACAAGCTACAGAATTAATGAATGCCTACAGACATGCTCAGTCTCCCCTCTGATCCCCACACCCTTCTCAGACAAGATCACTGCCACAATTTAAATGGCTAAACAGCTCCAACATGCAAGTGCTCACCAGCCTTGGAATACTGTCCATTTTAGCAAGGCATTTGGGTGGATTCCTACATTTTGACTGTGGCCAGAATAGTGAGACTCCTCTAGAACATTCCAACTGCTCTCACACTCTGGTGGTAGGAGGCACAGGGATTTAAGTGCACGACTGGTCAGTTAAGGACCCTTCCCAACACGTCATTCTCAGCTGGAATGCAGCAAGCATACTCAGGCTAGAACTGAGAGCTGGTAACTGAGACAGCTGGTCTCCAAACTGGTTTACAATTTTATTGGAAATGTTTCCACTGCATGGGCAATGTTGGGGTCACACAAGCACAGCTTTCAGCCAAACACTAGCAACAGTAACAAGCTTGTTGGAAGCCAGTCCCTCCTTTGCATTAAGCAGGAACGACAGATGGTAAGGTTATGGACCTTATCTACATGAAATAGAAATACAAGGATTGGCTTTTGTGTAGCTTTACTTTTTATTTCACTTATTATTCACACATAAAATTACTTACTGAGGGCCAAGGGAGCTCTTCAAGGCTATGCAGGCAACTCTGGATTTCACTAGTTCTCATTAGTTCATGTTCTACAAGACCATGAAGCAAGAAAAGGAACAAATCCCACTGCACAAGAGAAGAAAATACCAACAACTCAAAAAGAAATGGATTGTGTGCTTGTTTCTTTATCCATATATAATTCACACTTTTCTTTTTGGATCAGAACGTGGAGAAAAGGAGCAAGCACATTATCTATCTGCATGTGACAATGAGAACAAGAGCAACATCCAAAATGAGTGAACAAAATTTCTTCAGTTCATACATTGATTGTACCCTACCATAAAGTCTCAAAATTCTCAGTTTATAAACACACCAAGAATTTAATGCCTGCCTGATCAAGATTATTTCTTTAACTTCTGAAATAAGTTGGGTTTAGCCTGCAGCTAAATAGGGTAATTTTCAGCTTTAGCTGGGGTGCTTATAACACCAACATGCATGCAGAAATGCAAGCTGATGAAAGACACAAGAATGCAACCAATGACAGTCACGTGTGTTCAGTCCTTGCAATATCCTAGGCCACATGGGCCATTTTGCCATTGGCTCCTAAACAAAACTTCCTAAGAGCCCTCAGGCAGGTACAAACCCCTGACAAGTTGTACACATCCCTGTCTTTCACTGCCCCACAGAAACACCAGCCAGCAGCGACCAAACCCCACCGGCCTCATTCACACCAGCGAGGCACCAGCGAGCACTGCGGGCTGGCAGAATTGCTACACGAGTGCCAGCCTGCTCCACACATCGGAATAAGCTTTACCTCTCGCTGCTTAACTTCTGCAAGATAACCAATGTTCTTCTTGCTGAAGATCAGCTGCACAGGCACAGACGTCCCAAAGTCCTCCTTCCAGATGGAGAACAGCAGTTTTAGGAGGCCATAGGTGGGCTTGTTCTTTACACAGAGCCTCTCGGGGCTCTTCTCTGGGGATTTGATCCCAAGACTCAGAGGAACACGATCTGAAACTAAGAAAAGGGTGGAAAATGAACTCCTATAATTGCATTATTTCCTTTTATAGTGATCATCTTGGTTCAGCAGCACACTTAAGTACAAACCAGTCAACCTAAGAGGATTGGAGTTCAGAAATATGCAAAATTATGAGCTTTGAAACGATACAGACAGTATGACATAGGAAGAGATTTATATTCCTCAGACAAAGAACACCAGTTGGTTGGAATATAGCCCCAAGTCTTGAAAGTCAGCCTAACATTTAGTCAGAGAGCCAAGGTGTTACTTCAAAGGAGGGAAGAGTAACACAGTTAAACATTTAAATCTATAGAAAGATTGAACAGTTGTTCATAGTTTTAGATAGATTATAGGCAGAGTTAAGTGACTTCACACAAGTGAAAGTAAAGCTGAACAGTGTTTAACTGCAGATGAACATAAACAGAAGGAAGATACCACTTCTTCCTCGGCACAGTCTAATGGAACGGGACAGGTTGACACTGCTGCCCCCAGAATAAATTTCACAATATTCAGATGTGAACTGCCTTCTGAAAAAACAAATTACGCATAAAACTTCTAAAGCTGGTTCTAAAACCAGGAAATTAGAAGGTTGCCCATGAAGAAAACACCTACATTGAGATCATAAGCCCCTGCTCAGAGAAAAATTGTATTTACACATCAAAGCAAGAGAAAAAAAACCAAACTGAAAATGTTCACAGGAGTCATAATACACAGAAAACAAGTTATTTCCATTCTTTCCATTGAAAAGCCATAAAAACATAATTTAATGTTGAAATGAAAAAGGCCCTTACTCTTACGAAAAAAAGCCCAAACTTAACCACAATTTTTCAGAGGCAGAAATACTGGAAAACATATCCCATATTGAAATGAAGGTATCAATAAATAAAAAACAATGGAGATGTGAAACAGATCAGAAGGATGGTTAGTCACTGTACAATTCTGTTTTCAGAATGTAAGAGGGAATAAGAAAAACTACCCAAACTGACAGAAAAAAATCTGCAGACTCAGTGACACAGAAGAAAATCAAATATCCATGAGCTCTAAACACTTAAATCTCTGATCTCAAGGGTCTAAGAGAACTGTAATAACAGATTTCAGTCTTAAATAGCTTATCATAACAGACTTACCCAGCAAAGACACCAACTCAACTGTGCACTTGGCCAGCTGCTGTTCCGATGTGGGACACATGAACTGGAAAACACAAAAAAAGTTGCATTTTTGTCCCCATACTGCAGAATGGACAAAACAGGGCTTCACAAGGGGTAAAAATATCTGAGAAGAGCAGGCAATTTACAGCACAGAGCTGTAATGAGGAGACCATTGAAGACTGAAAGACAAAAAAATGTCATATATGAAAAGGGGATTCACAAAGGCAAACTGAATTAACAAGCAGATCTACACAATATAAAAAAATGCAGTGCAACATTGCCACATTTGAGCTCAAATAAGAACCCCTCAACTGAACTCAACTGTGAGGCAAGGCCAACTAACATGTTTACAGGTATCAAGACAGCTCAAAGTGATTCAAAGGGGGGTTTTGTTGCTTTTTTACATCTTTTACCTTTCTGCATCGAAGTGTCTGACTCAACCTTCCCAGCAAGCACTCCAGCCACACATAGTCAACCACTTCACCCTCATCCCGTGGGCCCACAGCAACACAGAGCACATCCTTGATGAGAAAGACAACAGTAACCCACACATTAGTATCCTGCTTTTCCACAAACAGATCTTTGGACCTGTGACAGAGCAGTTCAATAAACAGTTCTTGGGTCCTCATTAAAACCAAAACCTAAGCTAGTATATACATTTCATAAAACAGATTAAAGCTGATTTTTCACAACCTTACCAAGATCTCATTTTCTAGCACAGTTCTCACTAATGTTATGAAGTAAAATTCAGTGATGGCAACAAGTTCGTCTTCCTTAAAAGTACTAGCACTGAAAGCTCTAGATAAATCTGACAGCACAGCAAGTTCAGGGTAGAAGTGCTACAGAAATCCAGAGCCCTCTTTTTTGTCAGGGAAGCTTCAGTGTCAACCCAGATGTTTCCTCACACAACTTACCCTCTTTTTATTTTAGCACAAGCAAGAAAGCATTAAGGGATGTGAAGTCATTTTCACACAACTGCTGGGAAAGCAATGACAGTGATAACCAGCATTACTTGTCTGCAAGCAGACAAATAGGTACAAAAAAAATAGGCAGAATACATAATGGTAAAAAAGTGAGGTGTTCAGAATCCTTCTTTTCCTTATGGGGTACATAGGTTAAATGATTGCAAAATTGTACACAATACTATGGTGTCCACAATGTGGTTTCCACCCTACTCATATCAAAAAGGCCACACTGGCATGCTATCAGAAATCTGTATTTGAGATAGCACTCCTAACAGGGAACTCTGATCCAGACACAGCAGGAAGGAGTTTAAAAAACTTGAGAACTTTCCATTGTGCTTCCTAAGCACTCCCCACAGCCAGTTCCTCAGAACCAGACCACTCTCTTAAAAACCCACACAAACAAACAAACCCCCACAAAACAATAAAAACAAACCACAAAAACACCAATGTGAAAAACAGAAAGGAAGATGGGGCAAGCCAGGCAGTGAACACTGTGTACCTTAATCTCATTGATGATCTGGGAGGGAAATGGAGCACAGTGCTGGCAGCCTGGAGGACAGTCCCGTCTCAACTCCAGAGCATCCTCGCCTGGCAAGGGAAATCCTGGTACTTTCAGCATTCGGTTGAAGGTTGCCTTCACTTCCCTTTTGATGAGTGCTACAGAGAACAGAGAACAAATCCTGTCTGCTTCAGTTTTTCTCTCCACTAAAGCAGAGAATCATTTCTAAACACTCTTAGCCTCTCATTCCAAGAACCACAGTGAATAAGGGAAAAAGACAGCTTACATTTTCAAACTACTCTCTCTGACCTCCCACTATATCTAATGTGCAGAGGCATATGTGGAGAGGGTGTGCTAACCCACAGCTGTAGAAAGCAGCCACCCATCACTGCCAGGTACCGCTGGAAACTCATCTTACTTCCCATCAAAATATTTCAGTGGGTTTAACAAACACAGTAGCTAAGCCAGAAGGCAATGCCAAAGCACAAAGCTGATTCAGTGTGATCATACCAGTTCAACCACTGTGCCCATAAAAGCCATATGTCTTCTACCAAAATAAGTTTTGATCAGCATCCAAAACACTAAACTCCTGCAGCTGCAAATGGTACTTGGACATTCCTCCCCAGACTTTTGGCACAACCTCTTGAAAAAATGGGTTTTCAGAGATGTTGAAGAGCTTCGAGAGCAGTATTACAGAGTAAAAGGACAACACTTGCCTTCAGCCTGCAGAAAATACACTCAAGTCCAAGAAGTGTTTGTTTTACAGGAGATTTCAGAAGCACCCTGTACATGTGAACCATAAGGTGGTTTGAGAGAGCAGTTGTCTGTATACACCGGAAGTGCTAAGACAACTTCAGCCTAGATGACATTTCCAGAAGGAGCTTTCCACAGCATTTACTCTCACCATCCTCACAGACTCCATAACTAAAAATCCATAACTACCATGGGCCAAGCCCAAAAGATCCCCAAAGAAGGTTCTTAGAGCTACAAATCATTTCTGTTATTCCTAAACAAGGAGGGACAGAGAAACCACATACTTTCCACTAAAAGAAGAACTAGTAGGACCAAGTACTTTGTAACAGTGTCTGTCTCTTGATCTCAGAAAAAAAGAGTACAATGCACAGGTTAGAAGCCCCAGTTCCAGGTAAAAAGACTCACCTGAAATGTTGGCAGAGAGCCAGCCACAGGCTCTCTCAGTAGCCAGCTCCACCGCAATGTTTTCTGCACTACTTAAAACCTTTACAGGGAGGATAACAAACGATAGGTTTACTATCAGTCACAGCACTGCAGTCAGTGAAAATTCAGAAGGAAGTCTAGAGGAAAAAAGCTTAATTTTGGCATGCAACAATTAAACTGAGCACCACCCCCTCTGTGGAAACTGCTGGTTTGAGCAATACAACCGACCCGTTTTGATTTTCCAAATCTCATCAACTCTTGTGGAAGTCGATGCTAGAACAAAAGCATTATCATTGCAAGATGAATGCAATTTATATAACATTCTAGCCTCAACAGTCAGCTATGAGCTGGAGTATCACTTTACCCAGAATATGCAAGCAGAAGTGACTCTCCTTAGCTATCTATCAGTCCTCCCATGAGTGCATCAATAGATTCCCTTGACCTGAGCTATTAAGGAATAAGTGAAGCGTCAATGGAAAAATGGTAGTGATCCAGACTTAAAGTCAAGGCTTTCAATAAGTTTTAGTGAAAATACATACTGCTGCAGATGTCTCTTCTGGCAACAACACCCTTACTGCCTCAGGACCTTTTTTTTTGCAAAATCTGCAAGAAAAGAAAGAAAGGGTGCCACAGGATTAGTTGAAGTTCTTGGACAACACTCAGAGGTTCATTATGTAGCAATGCAATAAATCAAACTAAAAGAAGCAGACAAAGAAAGGGTAATTACAAGCAACCAAGCTGCAATATCAGTTTTCCAAAGAGGGGAAATACAATAGCTGCAGTGGATGTCTGTTTGGAGATGGATGCAGAGGAACACACAGCACCTTTACTCCTTCTTACAAACACAGTATTAACTAGCTGGAGGCACAGCAGACACTCACCCTAAGAAGAGCAGAGGGCATGGTTTATAATCACCAGGACCTGAGCATGACAGGCCAAGCTAAATTAGGCTTATAGATTCTGCAGTAAGAAGAAATGGGAAGGCACAAGTTTAAATAACTTTTCCTCCTTACTCTCTGCCTTTGATGAGTGCCTGGGCCCCTTCCTCATACAGATGAGTGCACACCTCTTCAAGCAGTTTGTCGTGATTAACATCCTCCTCCTTCACTTTATCTTGCAACATGGCTTCAGCCCTTTGAACCAGCTCTGCTACCAGCGTTGCCCTGCAACAAAACCAAGAACAATCAGGCAGACTGAAATCAATACAAGAAACAGTGCACACTAACTGCACCAAGCTCTTCTCCCCAGTTTAGGGGGACACCCATCTTAAATGCAGTAAGTCACTCTGCTAAAAACTAATTAGTACTGCACCATCTCCTTGTTCCGTATGTATGGAAGAAAACAGCAATGAAGACACCAAAATAGTACTAAGACTCAAGAGTCAAAAGCCTTTAGGTTTTACTAGAAACATATTTGGTTACAGGTCTCCTTTCTGGCAGCAATACCCTTGTATGCTCAATTGATAGTGCTCAGAAGTTCAAAGTTCAAAGAAGTTCAAAGTCAGCAGCAGCCCACTACAACCACCATTCCTTATGGGCTGATAACATTTAATGGCTTCAGCAAGCTGGACAACAGAACAGTGCAAACTCTGAGCAGCTCACGAGCTGGAGGGCAGGGCTGCCACACAGGAGGACTGTGAAAAGAGGGAGAACTGGGCTGACTGTGCACCTGTACAGGCTGGGGTCTACTGGCTACAGAGCAGCTCTGTAGAAAGGACCTGGGGTTCCCAGAACACAAAGTGAGTTAGGAGTGTCCAAAGAAAGCCAACCTTATACTGGGCTGACAATAGCAACAGTGCAGCCAGCAAGTCAAGGGAAGTTACTGCTTCCCTCATCACTGTGAGGCTGCATCTGGAGTAGTGTGTCCAGCTTTGGGATCTCAGGACAACAAAGCCATTGACAATTTGAGTAACTGCAGGAGAAAAGAAAAAAATTATTAAAATAGCTGGGATGCTGGAGCACACACCTACAAGGGGGAGTCAGTTTCGCCTAGCCTGGAGACAAGAAAGAGCTGAAGGGAGAAGAAAAAGTTACAGAGAAGACAGAGCAAGACTTCCAGGAAAAGCACTGCTAAAGGTTGCCAGGAATATGCACAAGCTGGAACAACAAATATTCTGATAGGATATAAGGAAACATTTTTCACAAAGCCTGGGAAAATTGAGCATTGGAACATGGTACAAAGAGGCTGGCCGAATCCTCATCCTTAAGAGATGGAAACTTTTCCAGCTGGAAAAGGTGCCAATAAACCTGATCTAACCTGAAAGCTGGCCCTGCTCTGAGCAGGAGTTTGGATCAAGTGACTTCCAGAGGTCATTCCTGATATGCGATTTTCCTATCATTAGCAAGAATGTTCTGAAAAGGCTATAAAGTCTCAATGCTGCACTGCATTCACATACAAAGTTTCCCACAGTTGTATCACTCTCCTCTCCACACCCCTTCACAAATTCCCCTGTATTACAGCAGATGCTGCTGGTCACAGTCTTACACAGCCTTGGTGTTCTGCTACACAGTACACCCTCAGGGAAGTTCTTTCCCCCATTAATGCAAGTTTAAAGGATCAACTCTTTGCCTAATCATAATGTAAAGTTACCTCTTAAGTCACAGAACAGGTGACCAGCACTTACTTGATGTGCTTAACACAGTTGGATCCCACCCGCTCTGCCACAAATTCCACTGTTCTCCGTAGGGAAGGAGGCTGGTTGTGGAAAAAGGCCTGTTCCAACTCCACCTGTTCAAGAGAAAGCGCTACAATTGATCAGAGAACTCAACCCAGATCCTCGTCTCACCAACACAGGAACAGACAGTCCTACCATCTGGAGATGTACTAAAAGACAATTTGCCTACACTAGAACTTTCTGCTACTGTAGCAGTCATCATCCCGCTACATTATTTACTCCCTATTCCCTTCTAACCATTTAACCCAAAGCTCATTATCAGGGTTTCTGAAGCTGCAAAATACCTGTAAAGGGAAGAATGGGGGAGTTCTGAAAGTGTCTACTAGTAGTGAGTCACCACCCAGGGCTTGTTTTGGAAAGAACAAGTCCTTTTAATTACAGGCTGGTAATCTTGTAGGCTCCTACGCAGGTCATCCTTTCAGTGGAAAGCACGGCTACAATCTAATCACAACAAAGTATGAGAAACATACCAACATTTTATGTTAAAGAAGAGGCAAACAGATAAATAAGACTAGTTGTTCCAACTGCAAGAATGTTTACTGAGGTCATATGGATTTCAGCAGCCACACCGTATCCCAGCTACATGACTGTAACAGAAAAACAGGGAGTAAAGATACCTGACTGTTAAACACAATGTTCCCCAGTTGCTTAGGTGCATTCTTTCTTTCCCTAGCATTAAGAGACCACTGTATAACCCTATACCCACACAAGCAAATTTCTCCTGTCCCTTTTCACTCCCTAATTTCATTACCTGCAGTTTCCGCTGAGTGACAGAAGCCTTTGGTGCCAAGGATTCTGCAGCTGTGGGAGTGATTTTCCTTATAAAACCACCATTTTTTCCTCCACTGCCAGCCACAAAAGAAGCAAGTAGTTTACGCAGCTCACCTGTACAGCAAAACATGCAAAAGCAGTCATCAACCTCATAAGCNAAAAAAAAAAAAATCAAAACTCAAGAAAGAGACTTTCACTTTTCCAGTCCTGTTCCCAGAGCAGATTCTCTCGGCTTCTACAAAAACAGAAGCTTCAGAAAAGCAGAGGGAGCATCCCACCACATTTGACTGGCAGGGCATATCAAGGCAGGCAAGGCTCTGACAAGAGGAAGCTTCCAAAAATCTCCCTAGAACTAGTCCTCCCTGCGACTAGTTCAGAAGGATGAAGGAGCAGTCACTTTCATACATTCCTTTTCAGTGTGGCAAGCAAGAACCATAAAGTCTACAAGGAGAACAAGGCGAGCAAAGTTACACAAAATTCCAACAGAGTCAGGAGAAAATACTGGAGGAAAAG
The DNA here is from genome assembly GCA_013398055.1 of Ifrita kowaldi. NCBI lineage: Eukaryota > Metazoa > Chordata > Aves > Passeriformes > Cinclosomatidae > Ifrita > Ifrita kowaldi. Next base: position 393,129 of record VZRS01007687.1, on the reverse strand, counting down.
CTGGACAACCTATTCACCACTAGAAGCTTTTGTGATGCAGGTTTAACATACAGTTTTCCTACTAAGTCCCAAGAAGAAGAGCACCATCTCCCAATCTGGGACTCTATTGTCTACAGAGAGGAGTTTTACCATTGGTAGACAGATCCCATGAAAAAGCTATCTTAAACAACAACCTGACAAAACACAGGGCACAAAAGGATTCCTCCCCTCTGCCTGGCAGCAGAAATAAGCTCAAGGAACAAGACATTCCTCACAGTACAAAAACCCCTTCCTATACCTAGGATGGAAAAGTTGTGCATGTAATCCTTATCATGTTTCCTTCCAGTTAGTGAGGGGTGGCTTCTCCTGTCCCTCTACATTCAAGCTCTGTGGATCAACTATCCTGACTATGTAGCCTCCCTCCCACAGCTTCACCAGATACCATCCACAGCTGCAGGAGCTTCTGCAATACAGCTTTTTATCAAGGTTCTTGCATGCACAACTGAGACCTGAAGTTGTGAGGAGGGGTAAGAAAGGTGATCCAAGGACTCACAGTACCAAACAACAAATACAAACAACTAACTAAACAAAAGTAAATATATACTAATATATTTTATGTATACAGCAAAAAAAAGTAAAATACTCACCAAGATAGGGACAGCAGGTATAAAGTAACTGCTGATCCACCAAGGGTACAAAGTCCTGGTAAGAAAATGAAGGAAATGTTGAAAGGATACAGCAGGAAAGGAACAGTCTTCAAGTCAGAAATCCCATACATGCGGTCACAGAGAGGTTTCAGGGTTACCTTTCCACGAAAACAATATCTGGATTCCAAATATATAGTAAAATTATGAACTTTGCAGCCCAGGTGTTCAGTGCAGCTCTGTAACACAGAATGAGCTGCTCTTCATTTTATTACCGTAGCTCAGCCTTTGCCCCTGATCACTAACAAAGCCCAGCTGAAAGTTGGGTTAAAGAAGAGAACCAGGACTGTTGCCACAGCTTCTACTAATAAGGGAGAAACCTCTCCATGGAGGAAAATAGATGAGGCACATCTGCTATGCATTACACCTCCACAAATGCCTTCATCCAGACTCACTGGGACACCACGCCGTGGAGACATGTCACATTAACACAGCACAGACAGGGCCACGGAAGGAACAGGAATTTCAGATCCCATCCACCAAGGCAGTTTATCTTAGCATACATATCCCTTTTCCATGGAATACTATATATCCCCTTGCATGTCTGGGAGTTATCTGAAACATCACACATGCCATAAGCTCACCTCCTTCCCTGCCATTTTCAGTTCAGCTACCCTTTATCATGACACTGGAAAACAGGGTGACCTCACAAACAGCAACCTCACTCTTACAGTCCCATCTTACTATTTCTGTTCACCATTACTTTTGCTTATTTCTGGAAAGAGCTACAGTTCTATCAGCTCACCTTGCAGGAAAACAGCATCTGATCCTCCAGCATAACTTGGCACCTGTTCTGCAAATTATTGCAGCAGGTGAGATGGCTCCTGCCTGACGGAAAACCCAGAGCTGTAACACAGAGTTCACAACCCTTAACACAGACGCGATGCAATTGAGGCACTTGGACAAACTGGGCATCACATCCATTGGTCTCCATATGCTCAGTGCAGCTGCCCTGAAGCCAAGTTCCTGATAAAATCTTACACCTCCTGAGGAAGTGGTAGGTCCATCTTCACCCACAGATTCAGAGGACATGCTGCTGCACTAACTCACCAAAGCCTGAGCAGATGTCACAGTATCCATCACAAATCTCTCCTGCCTGTCATCAGTAGTAAAAAACAACTCTTCAGGGACTGATGGAACCTGAAACAGAAAACCCAGCAGTTGCAACCTAAAAAGCAGTCAGTAACTTCCACCATTTCTGATAACAGGACAGTAAAATCTCACCACCCTGCCACCCACAAAAAAGAATCCCTAGCACTAAGATCCTCTTGCCCTGAGGAGAACCTTTCCATAAAATTAAAGACTTATTTTGACCACAGTAACATAAGCCACCTTCCTTACGCTCCCCATACAGCATCTTTCACATTTCCAACGACTTGCTAAGTAGTTACCTTGCTTCCAACTGGAGGCAAAAAAGAATTTTAAAAGTTCATCACACACCATCCCTCTACAAGACAATATACTCCCCAGTAATTCAAGGCTGTCAGCTAGCACACCATCTTTGTGACACGAGCTTTCAGTTCTAACAGGAATCAGCTCAGTCAATTTTCTTACAAGGTTGCAGATTAGTAAGTACAGAATGTGTTTCAGATGCAATTAGAATTCCTATTGGAAAAAAAAATGTTGCTTCACACAATTCTGCTACAGGAAAATAATTCTCCATTAAAATACAGTTATTCTTTAAACTCCACACCAGTGTAAAAAAAAAAATATGTCAAAACAACAAACTACTGTTTTGATTTGTTTTAATTCATTTAAATATTATTTTGTATTGAGTTCTGGGCCCTGCTTTTTCTTCAGACAAAAGCTACACGCACACAGGAGACCCTACCTGAAAAAGCCAACCCAGAACTGCAAGGATCAGCAGCTTGTTCAGGAAACTCATCTCCTTGTCTTCAGAAAGGACCATTAACCTGCCATGCAGCAGAAGCAGCAAGAGAGAGTGTTAGTTTCCAGCAGGTTAATTTTCATTAAGGAAAACATTCCAAACCATCCACTTACACTATCTATCACCATGTACACATTCCTTGCACGTCTGCCTAAAGAGAGAGTAAGCTCTACTTTTTTGCATGTACCTGCATAACATCCTGTCTTTAGTTTACACTAGACAAGCCATTCTCTATAACGTGCTTCAAATTTTCCTCATGTATATAGGAAAGAGCACTAGAAAATTATTTAGGCATTGGAAACCTTGTAGGCTTAAGGACAAAATGCAAGCTGCAGCTTGAATGTCAATCACAGCTACAGATATAGAGTGATCAAATGGGATTTAAAGACTTATTTACTTAATGAACAAACCACATATTTGAATCAAGTATTAATCCTCAAGTTTAGGCTGTGTTCTCTTAGCAGCTTTATGTAAGATAAAAAGTATGCATGCTCTGCACCACAAAAAAAAAAAAGTGCTTTAGTGCTTTTTGTAAGAATCTCAAACCAGCGCCAGCATGCATTCTCAACCATCAGGCACCTCAACTAAATAATCAAACATTCACAGAAACATTCTTTATATATACAGTTTCCCAGGCTCTTACCTGTATACCTGCAGCAAGAGACCAAATACTTTCCTGTAATAATCAAGGAAAGGAGCAATATGATCCACAAGGGAAAGGTACTCCACAATCCAAGGAATAGTGAGGATAGAACGTTGATCCTGAATAGATTGTCTCAGCAGCTTTAATATATCCAGTACAGGCAGGGTCTTAAAGGACAAGAAAAATTAAACCAGTAGCTTGAAGTTATCTGTTGATACTTACAAAAAACTTTTATCTATATCTTGACTTTTCTTTCTGGGATTTCATCTTCTGTACTGGTGACTTCTGGCTAATGAAAACACTTCTTTGCACAAGACCAGAGGTAAAAACCACACTATGACTGCAACCAAAGGTCCCACTGGGACTTGGAAAAGCAAGGCTAAAAGCCTGACTACGTACAAAGTGGAGTCAAGGTCTAATGCTTCCATTCAGTATGACACATTGCTGGGACACAGGTGCAAAACTAACAGAACCAGTCCTGGTAGCTGAATGTGACACTATAAATACAAGTTGTCTTAGCTAGGTGAAAGTTTTGGTATGACAGACCCAGATTAGCAGAAATAACAGAGGACTGAGTACCTCACCATCAGTGCATTGCTCCCTCTTTTCAAGGTTACACAAATTCTTTTCTCCTTTGTTCCCAACACCAGAATATGCAGCAGGGACACAGAACCATATAACACCACCCCAGGAACCACTGGCTCACTTTGAAAGTGCATGACTACTCACAATCCTCCTTGGACTAGAAAAGCTGCCTGTCAAGCAAAAGGCAACGCTCGGTTTCTTACTTGGTTTCTCAGCGCTAATGCGGAATCTTGCAAGTCTCTGGTTGGCTGCTCCGCAGTGCGATAGGGCAGGAAAACAAGAAACCCCAGGAACTTGGCGAGCAGTCGGAGACTCAACAGGGCCACGGTGAAACGCTTCTTTTCATCCTAAAATGAAGAAAAGCAAGCTGAGGCAATGTTACCCTACACTGGCAAAGCAAATGCCTACACTAGACTTCCACTGCCTTCATGTGAAAGGGCCACATAGCTTCATCACTGGTTTTAATAGAGCCAAGTTTCTAAAATACATATTTATCAAGCATTTTAAATTGCTTCTGTCTTCATTCCTTCACTTCTTTACAAGAACGAATTATTCAAGATCTTTCTAAAACAAGCAACTACTCAGTCACATCTTCATATTAAGATCTTTGGAGTCAATGAGAGGCAGAGCTGATCTCACATTGCCTCCTTTATAGCACTACCACTTTGCAAGTTTCCATGAAGCTTTGGCTACTACTTCGCTAATAGCCTATAAGCTGTGACATCTCTGATAGGTACAGTTGAGTGAAGAAACACCTGAACACCTATGAACAGGGATGACTACAAATTCATTGTAACTAAAATCTTTCTATATGGAAAAGTAGCAAGGAACTTATTGAAACGGGGTGCAACAACTGGAGTTGGTTATTTCATTGATCTAACACAGGATATAACAGCCTAAAGAGCAGACTTTCACAACTATTGTGCACCCATGACAGTTCCATGAAGCACCCTGAAGCATGCACATAAGTGGCAAGGGGTTCAGACAAATAAGCAAACTGCAGAGTTATGACAAAACCAAATGAAGAAACTCTTGTCCTGTAAATACAGTGGTGAAAGCTCCACACAACTCACAATCAAGCCAGTAATTGTTTGGCTACTGGAACAGCTCAGAGGAATTCCTGACAGATGTGTTTGCACAAAGCAAGCCTACCTGTTCATCCATATCTGCTTCCCCATCACTGTGCTCATGCTCCACCAGAGTGAGGCCATTCAGTTCAAGTATCTTCAGGCACAGACTATCCATCAGGTGCTGATTGAACTGGTAACTTCAGCAAAAGATGATGGTGAGTCAGACTGGGCTGAAAACAGCAGTAAAACCTCAACTAACACACTGCAAAATTTTAAGCTCGTCTCATGAGTTGTAACAAGCATCAGCAGACACCCAGTGTAACAGACTGACAGACAAGAAAGCAAGAGAGAAGACTAGGACTGGCTGTGCACCTTCATTTCCACTCTTCTTTCGTACTTTTTCAGAGATGCCATGTAACAAGTCTCAGCATAAGGATAATAAAATTGATCTGCCAAGGGAGGAATCTATAAAATAACTTAATTTAAGACTATAACCTCCCACAGATCACAATTCCCCTGTTATGTGAATTGTGAAAAACTAAAACATTAAACAAAACTATGAACCTGGCTTCATCCTGTACACCTTGGATTCATGCATTATTACACAAGAAGCATTTGTCCAGCCCAGTGTCCTTGCTAGGTAGCACTGCATGCCTTGGCACTTGGAAATGCTGACAGCCCCAAGAAATTATGATGGGTTTATAGAAGAAAAATCATTACCATATAGTCTAATCTCAATCTTTCTGGATAACTCCCTGCTGCAAGAGAAACGTGCTGGTGCTTCCATTGCCCACAAGTCACAGAGGGAACAGCAAGCACAGGCCGCTCACCTTCCTGCGCTGAGGATGAAGTCCCTGAAGAATTGTTGGCACCCTGGGAATGAAGGAGGAGGACAAGGCCCTCTGATGCTCTGAGGAACAACAAATCTTTCCTGCAGCCTCTTCAGACGGCTCAGATTATCAGAACCCAGCATATTGAGGACATCCTGGTCTGGAGTGTCTCCCCAGCTTGCACCACCACCAATAGGACCTTTGCACATCTTTAGGAGACAGAAAGATTAGCGAGGTGGAATATTTGTAACAAGGCAGCATTTCACTTCATCTCTCATGCAGCATATTATCCCTTCCTCACAAGATTGTTTTTGGAGTAATCCAAGCACGATCTTTCTTGGTGCCCAGGTACAGAACAACTCTTCCCCATGGCAAAACATGCTACCCACCTTGGCCATAGACAGCCTAGAGAGAATTCCAATCAGACAGCCTAGAGAGACAGAATTCCAATCCTACACATCTAACTAGGGCATATCTAGCAGGCTACATGTGGATGCGTGGACAGAATACCCATTACTCTCATGATCTTCATGAACCACTCAGCAGCATCTTTAGCTCAGTCTCCAAGGCCCGTGATACTGCACTACACATTCCCAGAGCAGGTTTTCCTGGAACTTCCAGAGAGTTAAATAAAATTTAAAAATTAATGCCCCACTGCCTCCAACACACAGATACAACTCAAGGCTCAAAGAATTACAGAACTGCAGAACTGTTTAGAAGGGGCCTCTTGGTTCATCGAATCCAACCCTCTCTTTCAGTCAAGCTCAACCTCCTGACCTGTCACTGAACACTGCTGAGAAAAATCTGGCTCCCTCTTCTTCATTCCCTCCCAGCAGGTATTTGTAACACAGTGCAAAGACAAGCTGGCACCTTCTCCCCTCCATGCTGAATACTCCCAGCTCTCAGCTTCTTCTCATACAAAAAATGCTCTGGTCCCTTATTCATTTATGTGGCCCTGCACTGGACTTGCTCTAGTAAGTCTCTATCTTTCTTTCCTTGTGCTGATGAGCCCAAGACTGGACACAGCACTCCAGACATAACCTAGCAAATGCTGAGCAATGGGAAAAGTTGACTGCACACATCTAAGTAATGAGTTTTAATAAGAGAGATCATAATAAAAAGCAACATTTAAGAGTGTCCATCAAGTGAGAAAGTACTAGGTCCATTTACTCCAAACAGAGCATCCTTGTCTCCCCAAGGGAACATCTTGTTACGCTTTTCTACTTTTAAATTATCAGGCCTTGACACAAGTTCTCAGTCTCAGTTCATTTCTGCAAGAGTATCACGATATACACAAGATGCTGCAAATCACCTCCCAGTCAGACACAGTGGATCCATTGAAGACACCCAGCTATCAGTTTAGATCTTTGGCCACCCTTGTGAAATCCTGCAGTCTTCATTAAGAAGGCACAGATATAAAGGAGAAATACAGCACCTAGGACTAATTAAATCCTATTGACGTAATGAAGTTCATCTTACCCCTTTCCCACAGTTTCCACGAACACACTCCTACAGTCAGACAGGACACTGATGCAAACCCAGGCTTGACACCAGAGGAATTTACAACATTCCAACAGCTTACAGCTCCCTGGCAACGTGTGTGGGCTAATACTCAAGGTGAGCTTTTGTGTCTATTTCACTCTCCAAAAGGAACCCACCAATAAGCCAAGCATCTACAGAGAATACAGTGAATATCTATACTTCATTCAGAAGCATCTCCTCCTTCTTCATTTCTTTGGTTACAATGAAGTCAGATGATGCTTGAAATTGGCTAAAAAAACCCCTTTAAATTACAACAGCAACACTGTACCAAAACCAGTCTGTTGCAGTGTTACACAGAACCAGAGATTTTTTTGCTGCTAACAAACATAATTGGGAACCTCTACATCTCACAAATTTCAAAATATATCCTTAAAATTTCCAGAAACTATAACTGTACTAAAATTGGAAGGTTAAAGTAAATAGCCATGAAGAATGAATGCTTACAGCTTATGATGTGCTCAGTGTGCCTTATTCCTGATTTAAACAGAGTTCATCAGTCATTTATGACTGACTATTTTCTGAAGAAGGAAAGAAATTCCCAGCCTGAAAACTTGTGTCTCCCAAAAAATGTTTCAATAGGAAAACCTCAAGGAAGCTTACAAGACTGTTTTCTCAGGCCAAGGAAGGACCAAATCAGCTTTGATGTATATAGTCATTAAACAACACAAGTCATTTACCTGGATAAGCTGTTTCTGAAAGAGCCTGGCAAAACGGCTGTGGTTGCAGGTTGCAGTTAGGTGAGCCATCATGGCCCTGTGAAGGAAAACATTACAAAATTCTGACTGGAACTTTGTGGTACAAAAAACAGTGTTCTAACCTCAAACTATACCAAAAGCATAAAATACCTCCTTTTGAGAAAGCAATCTCCAAAGGCCATTGAAAAAAAGCAGTATCTTTATAACCCAGTTTCCCAAGCACTGAGCCCCACCTGCTGCTGACATGGAAACAAAAACTCTCCCTGAGTACTTGCAGAGTAAACACAGCTCTAGAGATAAAAAAAATCTCTTCCTTTCCTGCAATAATGCTGTTATTTAGAGAAAAGAATAAACTCATTCAGCTCCCACTCCTCCCTACCCAGAACAGTGAGTTGAGTTCACACATATGGAAGTAAGCAAACAGCAGTAGTGCTACTTCTGATGCCCCAAGAGAAGGAAAATGTCTCAGTTTAAGCCTCAGCCTCGTTTTGCTCTTGTGGTGAAAAGCCACCTACATACACGTAACTTGAGTAGGCTGGTGGTTGAGACTAACGCAGAAACCCACAAGGCAACTGCTTTCAACACTATAATAGTTTCTTTATATATACTGCATTTTCATAAAGCAATAAGTGAATAAAATAGTATGCTTTCCACAGAAAGAGACATAGTTGTCTTGTTTTCAGAGCCAATGCACTAGACCCCCTGAAATAATTAGAAGAGCTAACAGCTTCTGAACACATAACACACTTCTCCTCACTTAAGAGGAGTCAGACGTGGGAAACACGACATGCAAACACAAGTGTATGCAATAACAATGTTCAGACCACAACACACTGGTTTTGAGAGCAGCTCCTTCTGTGATTATGAAAGGGAAAGAGCAACATCAAGACTGACCACATTAGGCCTTTGCCACTTATGGCTTGTTTCTTTAAGATAACAGTTCATACTTTTAAATTCAGAAGCAAGTGTACACGGGCAGTCTCTTCCAAGCAGCACACAGCCCCCTACAGATCAGTGCAGAAGACCAGGCAGGACATGGAACTAAGGATGCCAAGTGCAGTATGCTGCACCAGCAATTCAGCTACATTAAAGAGCTAGCTGGAGTTACATAAGACTCCTACCTGATCTTGTTGCCCAGAACTCTTTCAAAGTCCCAGCCAGTCTTCTCATGGTTATCCTCCCATTCACGCAGAAGTTCATAAAATATATCCCTGTGAAACAAGATATTTAAGGGAATGAATACCCACTCTTCAAAATTTGAAGCAACAACTGAATATTCAATTGCTCCAAAGTTCCCCAGCAAGAATCTACCTCAGATTAAATAACTCCAGCCTCTAAGCATTCAGATACCTTTGAAAAACTCATAAATGTTAGCAGTACTTCAGTGAGTTTCCATTTTCCATGTCTTTGACAGCAAGTGCTTAAGCTTGTTATGCCCAATCTATGATGGAATGACCAAAACAGCCATTGCCAGACAGACATAGTGAAGACTGAGAGGCAGGAAAGAATAAGCCACATGAAGTAACACCTATGAGAAAAAGAAAAGGACCAAGACAATTCATCATTCTGCCCTCACCCTGCTGCTGCTAGCATGGAGGGAGGTGGCACGAAGAATAGAAGCATACCAGATTTATATGCAGAAGCAATCCAGTAGGGTGACACACTGCACTGGCATTATCAGAAGTCTCAATAACTCCTGAAGAATTAGGCTGTTCTTCTCTAAAGACATTAACCATTTAGCTCCTGCAGTCAATATGGACAAAGACTTTTTTCGTTTAATGAGAGTAAAAATTTCAAGATTTTTTTCTACAATATGTAGCATACATGACACATTCTTAATATCCTTTGTTCACAACCATGCAAAGGTTACACCCTGTGAGCATCCAGGAACAGTAGAAGAAACTTACCTTTGTTTCTTAAACATGTGAAATGCTCTGTCACTGGGAAAGTTAGAGCGGTTATCAGTTTCTGGCTGAAAAGAAACAGACTGTACAGAGCATGGCAGCAGGAGAGACACCTGTTAAAAATACAAAGGCAGCCATTAAACTAATGCAAGTCTCTAAACAGTCTGAGACCCAGAAAAAAGTAGGGAAAAGGCATGATGAGGAAACAAAGTATCACTAGCCGAGTTGTTCAGATACTCTACTTCCTAATTGCTAACTACTAGCAAACACCAACAGTTCTACAACCTGCACTAGGCTACAGAGGCAACATCACTCAACATTAGGAGAGAAAGTATCTAGTCTCCTTAAATCTCTGCTGAACAGCTTGCAACCAGTATTGATACAGTGTGGAAAGACCCACAAATAGTCAAAGCGTACCTTCAATATACGGCTTGAGCAAATTCAGGACCCTGGCTGGCAATTTCTATTACCTTACTCTTTCTCCAACTAGAAAGCCTGTGCTTCAAGTAGCAAGGCCTTTATTTAAAACTTTAACAACTTAAAGCTCAGCTACTGGCATGTCCCAGTCTCAGCACACTGTCCTTTCTTTGCCAAGAGTAATTTCCATTTTTAAAAGATGGATGAAATGAGATACAAAATACATCCCTACCATTCAGCATTAGTTCCCTAACCCAGTTGGATCATATGAGGGAACCATTTTTCCCAATCTGGATTGTCTCCTCTGAAATGTCATTTGCCTAAAAGGAGTGCATATCTATGAAAGAAATTCACATCTTTGAAATTATCTTCTGATATTGCACCTAGCCAACCATTCCCCTGAGATCCATATTTATTAGATGAGAATTTCAAAAGCAAAACTTGACCCTATCAAAGTCTCTGGCTGAGGTCAGGGCCTGGAGCACAACACAAGGCTATCCAGCAGTGATTCACAGCTAACAATCACTGGACCTAGCAACTCACTCACCTACTGACAAGGAAAAAAAGTAGATTTTAGACAGTTTCTAGAGACAACACAACAAGGTGAAGTAGAAGGAGTGAGATTTAACATCAAAGCCATTGCAAATAAAAGAACAACAACACAAAGGCTTGAAGCAATTTCACTTGGGATCTGCCAATTTTTACCTGGGCTGTGCTGCTTTCATAAGCCTGCCTGAGCCTCTTATGCAAGGTGGGAGAAAAAGATGCAATCCGTTCATTTTCAGCCAAAAGCTTCAGCATCCCCTTTTCTAAATGGGAAATAATTCTGGCAAGATAACAGGGATAAAACTCAGACAGACAGACAGACAGAAACAACACATTATCAGATCTAAAGAAATGCTTATGCTTACGTTTTATGAGGCTGCCAAGCAAAGAGTTCTAAACCACATGTACCCAGCATGAAATCCTACTGGTATCTGTATTTGTTATCATTCTCATCTCATGACTTTCATATTGTTGCACAACTACAACAAAGTTCAATGGACAGACCAGTGCAAGGAAAACCACAGACATCCAAATTCAGGTTAAGTTGTCGTTTTGAAGGAAAATTAACAAGTCTGTGTCTGTAACTGGTAAAGTTCTAAAACCCAAGCACACTTGCTTAACCCCACTCACAACTGCAGACACAAGCAGATGAAAAAAGAATTCAACTCACTCATATTGATAATCCAAGACTTGAACAGCAAAATAAACACAGTTGTGCACACTTTCGAAATGCTGTCTCCCTGACACATCTAAGGGGAAAAAAGAAACATGAGACAACAGTACCTATCACCATGTATAAACTAAAAGACCAACAATTAGCTTCTAAGGAAAGCAGGAACTGACATATCAAAAAATAATTTTCCAGACCCCTATTCAATTTTCAGAAGTTCCCATTCCCTATCCTTCCTATATTAAAGGCAATTGAATTGTTTAATGCTTTACGGGAAAGAAAAGATTCTTTCTCAATGTTCTGAACAACAGTAAGCAGATACAGGACAAAAAAAGTAGACCAACTACAAATAATCATAAGATGCGTTTCCACAGTTGAAGATTTCGTGTTCCTAATCTCAGCCCTAAGAATCAATGAGCAGCAAAACAAAGGTCAATCAAATTCAGGGGTGGGGGAGGGTGTGGTGGGTCTCATCCTAAAACCACCCTCTTGGTTGTAACAGCCACAGCAAAGTATTAATTGCATGAGTCTTAATGCTGAATTTGCCAAAACCCAAATGCAACAATATGGCTGGATCCTGTGCACTCAGACCCCAACCTGAAGCTTAAGAAACACATAGTAGGTCAACAGCACATTTGAATTGCAGGATCAATGGAGAAGCAACTCAAGCACATCTGTCCTTCTCTCTAAAAGTCAGTGTTAGGAAGTAACTACAGCAAATCTCACACAACAGCAGAAAACTCTATTCAAACAGTATCTAACAACCCCACTCTACCATACTGTGGAAGCACTTCTCATACATGCAGGACTTTTGTCAGCATCTCACCAGTCCCACAGTGGTAAGGAGGTGTTTTTACGTAATTTAAGAATAACTGTCCAAGCTGCTCTACAAGACCTTCTCATTCTATGGAAGCAACATTCTTTCTCTTCATTACTACTGCTTACCTCTATTTCTTTCACTGATTTCAGGGTCACTATCCCCATCTTCTGCAGTAGAAGTGCCTTTAGATGTCAACAGTTGCAGAACAAAAAACAGTTCCAGAAAAATATTTGGTACCAGGTTTTCTGGAAGAGAGTAAATGAGATGTCAAAGGTGGATTATTCAATACTGCCCTACTTTAATACACAAAGGTAAAAAGATAGATTCCTGTTCTGTGGTAGTCAGCAAAGAACTCCCTCCCCACAACACAATTACAGTGTAGATCAGCATGGGAAAGATGTGCTAGGGAACAGCCTGGTTTCCAACGGGACATACTGCTTCAGTCTACTGCAGCTCAGAGTACTGCATCAGGCTCACCTCCTACCCTAAACTTTTACCAAGTATTCATTTATTTTAACTGTGTTGGCTTAGTTCATTTCTACAGATGTCATTTGTTTGTACACTACGACTATCCCACAACTTCCACTTCCCATCTCTCTCCCTCTCACAACACACACGCAAGTTCAAAGCTCCAAGAAAGGTCAGTCTCACATCTTCTGTGTCCTCACCTGCTATGCACGATGAATAGAGCTGTGCCAGACATTCCAACTGTTTCTTGCAGGAAACCTTAGCAGGATTTGCACAGGTCACCAGATGGCTTTCAGCAGGAAGGCTAGCACTGCGAGTGTAGCTAGGCTTAGTTGGAGTACCAGGATCGAAAGATATCCCTGCAGGGGAAGACGCCTGGTGCAGCAATTTGCATCTGAAATCCAAGAACAGCAACATAACCATGTGGCTGAGGACGAGCTCCAGCAGCCATGCAGCCAGAAGAGGTCTTTCTCTTCCCGTGTAGCATGAAGGAAATCCTGCAGTAACTACACCATGTCACTTACACTGTCTAAAGCAGCTTTGAGCTTGATAGTAATTTGAGTCATCTTTGTCTTAGTGAGAATAGATCTTCAGATTAGCAACAAAAAGAATTTAAAGAATCCCATTCAAATTCTAACCTGTTAAAATAGTGTAGCACTTGGACCAAATTAACCAACTAACCTATGTTATTGCTTCTCACCTGAACTTGTACTTGTTGAGGACAGGGAATCTGTTACAGACCAGGCCCTAAAAATTTTTTGTGCATGTACAATTTCTGACCGCTAGACATTTTAAAAAAGTCTATGAAAATAAAGTTCACATCTGTACCTTTGGATATAGATGTAAGTTAACAACACTCTGAGAAGACCCAACACCACTAAGTGGAAAGGCAATGCAACAGCTGCTGAAATCCCATACTGGCAAGTTAAACAACAGAAGGAACACACTACTTTGATTGCTGGATTCTAAATCAACAATGATCACTGAGTTAAATACACAGACATCGTACAAAACTATACCTAGAGAGGTCACCCAAAATGCAACACCAGAGAGGCATACATAAGACACGTGAGCAACAGGATACAAGCCAGTAACAGCAATATCAAATGATTGTCAAAGATTCCAGTGGAACATTTACACTTGGGTCACCACACTACATCTTACCACACTGTCTCAGAAGTGAAGTCTTTAAGCCACTTTAAGGGCTCTGGGGAAGTCAGAAACATTTTTACCTGCAGCAAAGAACTTTTTCTATTGGCCTATCTCTAGTGAAATTCCTGTGATGAAGAAGAATTGGTCCCAAAATGGAAACAGATTGCCAACAGCTTCCTTGCAATAAACATAATCAACTAACTGATAGAACTGAAGAAAATTAATCATTAAATACTTTGTGAGCCCACCAAGACAAGGTTCCAATAATGCAGTTAGACTCTGCTTCACTTCTCCCTCAGTACTGTCATCTACCCAGGATGAAATTCACCTTTTGCCCTTGCTCAAAGGGACCCAGCCGGCTGAAGGCTGTGTTACTTCTGTACCTCACTTCACCATCACTACTGAAGACACAACAGCAACTCCCAGCTTTCAAGTAGGATGGGTCAGATGAGAATACCACTTCATGGACAAGATCCAGCCCACCACATACTCCTATTTCACTGACTTCAGTTGATACAGATTATTGGGACATTTCAGGTAGAATTTAGACTGGAATAGGTGCTAGACTTAAGTGTAGAGTGGCAGGTTTGAATCCTGAGCAGTTCTGCTGCAGGTTCAGTACAAACAGTAATTCATTAGACTCTACTGGAAGTGTTTCAGCTAGTTCTGGTCCCACTGAATTGAGCTGCAAAGCTTAGCAGGAAAAGAATTACACCCATGTGTCCTGAGAAGTTTCCCCAAGAACAAAACCTACAAAAGAACAACAGTTCTGTCAGCAACTATAAACAATAGTTTCTCTACTACTGTACTTTGGTTTATTTTTAAGTATCAATCTTCACAGACTAAGTGACACCATTTTACAAACAATGAAAGTCACACCAACTGTTTGTGTTCCGTGTTCATTAACTGAACAGCAGAGACAAAATTAGAAGCTAGAATTCACCTCATCTGACAGCAACTTTCAACAGACAACTGCAGTAGTAACCAAAAAACAGAATCTCAAGTGCCCATGTCCTGTTTTCTCTGACTGCAAGCTTCTGTCTACCTACCTTGCAAAACCATCAACACTTTCCACACATTTGCATCACTAACTCATTTTCTCCAAACCGATGTGTCTTGCTGCAATCTTCAAACACTGTCCACACCCAAGGGCTTCACCTGTGCAATCTCAGGAGAGATGCACAGGAGATAGCCACACATACAAGTCCATGAAGAGGAAATCCCAAAAAAGCAGTGAGGACTGATTAAACTTTTGAAGTGAGGGTCATTGTTCCAGAGTCAGCACACCTCTAAAATGACAAACATGAGCTAGATGCATTAATATCCTAGTCTGATACCACAGACACACTTGGCTTTAGGGAAATTACAGTTTAAGGTCACCAATATCTGTTTTGGATATTCTTCTGTCATTTCCACTTTGGTATCAGTACCACCTTAAGGGAAGGTGTCATGGTTTAGGAATGGTACTTCCCAGTTTAGTGCTCCCACTGAAACCCTCCAAACTACTCCATCTCCTCACTCTCCCCCTGCTTCGGGGCAGGCTGGAGAGCAGAATTGGAGGCACAAAAGGTAAAGATCACAGGCTGAGATAAGAACTGTTTACTGGAAACAGCAATTAGATAAGAAAGGGAGCAGTAACAGCAACAATACAAATCAGAGGGTATGAGAAAGAGGCAAACGACCCACAGGAAACCCTTGACAACAGAGAACACCTGACCACTCCCTCTGCCACTCTCAGGCAACCTGAAAGAGCCCTCCCACATACCCAAAAAATGAGGTGAGATGGTGTAGAATAACCTCTGAGTCCTGGCCATGCCCCCTCCTGGCTACTGCAAAAATGAACCCTGTTCTGGCCCGGAACCAGGACACAAGGGAATTAAGAATCACCCCTCTGCTCAAACTCTACCGTTCTTTCTTTAGCATCTCCCTCTCTTCTTGAAGGCTGTTGCTTATCACAGATGAGAGGTTTCCTTCCTGGACAGCAGTGAAGGCCTCAAGGCTTGACCCAGCTGACAACCGAGCAGCTGGAGACTGGCTGACAGGTGTGGAAGTGAAGCAAGTCTTTGGTTTTGAGAGGGGCCGCTCAGCACTCACAGGAGTTGGGTTGATTCGCCTCGATGGTTTGCTTTTGCTGAAAAAAAGAGCAGTGATTCCACTAAAATCAAGCTGAACAACAACAAAAAAATTAGGTCTCAAGACAGGTATGCATGTAACTCTTCCAGAGGAACTTAATGCTAAAACAAAAAGGGTATCGAGTTGGGTGGGATACTGAATTTCTAAACTGGACCTATAGTTATCAATTTATTCTGTCACTGGAAAGAAAGTCATGGACCTACAGACTGCTAAAAACAGCCTGCTGACCTTGCAGCAAAATTAATTATCCAATATCAACGCTTCCAAATGTTTCTAATTTGAAAGGACAGGATATGCCCCATTTCAGTAAGAAACTGCTGGTGAATTAGTTTCTGACATGACCAGGAGAAAAAAAAAACCAAAACCAAAATCAATCAAGTTGCCATCGTCTATCACTAAGAGTCCAGGCTCCCAAGTTACATTAGACCCTTTAAGTTCAGGGAAACCCATCCTTCCTGCATAAAATACTTGTATTTGTCCTTCAGGAAGAGGCTTGGTAAAGTAACAAAAACCACAAAAAAACATGGAATGGATACAGAAACATAAAGCATAGAGGAAATGCTGGTTGCTACATATTAACTGCTAAGGTGTTCTCAAAATCACTTGTAACACTGACTTCCAAAGACTCATGGCCTCTTTCCTCCTTCTTTTTCCTAGTGGAGCATTAATGCAATTGAGGAAGAGAGACTTGCTGTCTGTGCTGGAAACACACCTTATCTCCCTTGGCCAAAGCATCATCTAGAGCATCACCCAGACCCAGCATTTGGATTTGCCACACAGACTCACACATCTAATAATTTTCAGCCTGAATTTTGCTTGTCCAGCTAGAAAGTCCCACTTTCAGAGACCAGTGACTGACATACAGAGCAAACAGGCTGACACAAAGGCTTTATATTTGGTAATGAGGATTTTAAAAGAGTAAAAGAGAAAGATAAAACTGAGGCAACCACAACACAAACAGCTGCCCAGAAGCTTAGCCAAAGTCACCAAGGAGACCAGGGTTTGCTGCAGGCCAAGGAGAATATAGCTACAGCTACTTTGTCCACAATTACACAGCACAAACAAAGCTGCACACTAACATCTGCTAGCAGAAGCCACAGAAGGTCAATCCAAAAGATTTTTTGCTAGCGTCAGTAATGCTGAAGAGCCTTCCAGGACTGCTCTTCCTTACCAACTGCTATTCTGTTAAACGAGAAACGTGAAGAGCCAAGACAGCGCTGATTTGTTAGAACGTGCAAGGACAAAGATGTGCTCAGCTTTGTATCAGCTGGACTGTGCACTGGCAAGCTGCAGGCAGCAGCACAAATGAGAGGCTAAAGAGGTGTCTTGGGTGAGTCCACAGAGGGGAAATCTGATGCCCTGTCAAGGCAATATTCCCTTCCCTACACGGTGACCAGAACAAAGCAGTTCTGACCACGTCGCCCAGAAGCCAGGTGTTGTGTCTTACAGCCTCTTCTGCATCTGGACATGCACAACAGCTGGTCAAGGAGCAGCAACCTGCAGCACAATCCCAACGAGACAGCAAGGCAGACTCGCTCTTACTTTGTCCAGCCAGAGGCAGCACCCATGGGCGGAAACTCCTCCAAGTTGTTAAGGTTTAGCTGGCTGGGCGGGGATCTGGCAGAAACAAGAGGCACTTCACTTCGCTTCCTTCTCCCTCCACTCCACGATCCACTGTCACTCTTTCCATCCTCCTCTTCAGCAAGGGAACGCCCCAGATCCCGAGCTACCTGCCGGCCAGAGGCACCGACCGAGCTGCTGCCTTTCCTCCGGCCTCGTCTCATGGGCAGGGCTTCAGGCGTGGCCGTGAGGAAGCTCCCCAAGCTGGCCTTCTGAGATGACCGCTTCTCACCGTGGTGGAGCACAGGGCTGTGCCCAAAGCTCGGGCTGCTGCTGGAGACCACGCTGGGAAAATCACCACAAGGGCTAGACAGGTTCGACCCGGAAAAGGAGGAGGAACTGCTGGATGCTGCAGCAGGAGAAAAGCTGGTATCTGTGGTGCAGGTGGCCACTGAAGTCCTTTGTGAAAACAGCTGCACTCGGCTGCTGGTTGCATGGCCTGCCCTCCTTTCTGATCCTGTCCTTTGGCTCCCATGGGCCTTGGAATTAGGAGTCTTAGCAGGAGTAGGGGGTCCGTTAGTCAGGATCTGGCTGGTCTGCTCCCTTAAAAAATTCAGCAGAAAAGGCACAAAATCTTTCTGAAGCAAGCTAAGAGATACCAGCTTGTCATGGATGTGGTTTTCCTACGAGAGAAGCAGACAAAGAATTAATATAAAGATGCTACCTGATTCTTTCTGTCCATGTACCCAGACACATTTAAGTAGTAACTATGGGATTTCAAAACACAGTAAAAGTAGGTCACTGAAATTCAAGCAACCATAGTGCTGGTCACAGACCTGAAAATTAGCCTACACACAAGCCATTTTGGCAGAAGTTTTCAGATGGAGTCATTCACTTTGGTCTCTGACTGTGGAACTGTTCCATGGAAACATCAGTAATACTGCCTGAAGCTACGGCCAGGGAGGACTTGGAGCAACAGGCACCCGTTAAGTTCAATATTTCAAAAACATCAATACTGAAAGCATCTAATTCTAACAGAAAAATCTAAAATTTGCCATGTCTCTGTGCCCTGTTTCTCTGTGAATGCCACCTGCTCCCACACAGGGGTGCTGTAACAACAACCGTTAAAGCACCTGGTGTCCTGCAGTGCCAAACACAAAGCTGCTTTTCCATTTCAATTAAATAATTTTGCTCCCTTGAGACCTCACAGAGGTCTAAACAGAGACTATGCAACTTTAAGGTATGTGAAGTTTATACTTGAGAAACCTAAACAAAAAACCCACCACTGACTCAACACATTTGAAATATAAACAGGAGGTGGTGGTCTTACAAGGGTAAACGTAGACAAAAACGACTTCATGCTACATGTGCAGTTTAAAGTTTTGTACCCCGGGTAAAAATTCTTTTGTTCCTAACACTGCACCAGGTTTCTGTTTCCTCTCATTGGGATTCAGCAGCATTTGCAACAACAGAAGAAGTTCTCAAAGGCAGCAACTTTTTCCTTACTAGTATTAAAAGCATTGCATACATACTCCTATAAAGTTATATTCATAACCCTACTAGATGAAAAGTCAAGAAAGCAAACACTATTTCTGGAGGAGGTTTTCTGCATGAAAGAAGATAGCAAAAGCATGCCCATGACTAGACTCACACCGTCCTCAACATCTATACTAAAGATCATATTTGACACTAAAGACCATATTTGAAAGTGTGAGACCAATTCAGCTTCTTGAAGAAGTGTGAGGTTCTGACACAGCCTGGATAACAAGACAAGCAGCCAACAATCAGTGAAGAAGCGCAGGTCAGAACACGACCCCCATGAGGTGCCAGAAGACTGTCTCCAGCCCAAAACTGCCATGACAGCTGGAGCAAGGTAGCCTAGTGTTTCCTTGGGTGGCCCCCCGGGATTAGCAAAGGGACAAAAAGAGGATTAGTCTATGCTATGCATAAGGTCAGGTAGTTTCTCCAGCTTTTCAGAGCGTAACCTGTTTTAACTCATCTTTCTCTGTCCAAGTTAACCAAGGTTTGGTTCCTCCACAGCTGGGTAACTGCAACCTGTCAACAGTTGCAAACCTCCCACTTGCTTTCTCATGCTGAAGCAACTGCGTTGCTCCCAACAGCAAAAGGCAGCAAGAAATTCCCTTGCAAGGGCAAACTTGTTGACCTCCACACCCCTCACCTACACAGCGCTAGCTGAGCTGCCAGGATCTCAAACTTCTTAATGTCGGCAGGCCTGCTTCTGCAAGTCACAGCTGAAGAAATAGCACGCAACATAAAACGCTGGTCCATTCGTCCCACACGTTTAGGATGATGGCAATACCCGACTAACTCACGTGGGTGACACCAGTGAGTTTTGATTTCAGTACTAGGTAACACTCTGGGAGAGGGTCAGGCAGAAGACGCTTTAAATACAAGTTGTTTCTCTGTGTTATTCTCTATGTGAAATATAAGCATTCCTAGTCTACTTACAGTTAGAAATGTTTTTATTTCCACAGGAACACAAATCGTGCATTACAAAACTCAGGCAGCAAGTACCCTCTCCCAGCCCACAAAGATCCTCCTCAAGGTCCAGGCGGGATGAGCATCCAGCCGGGAGGCGCGCTGGCGCCTGCACAGAGCCACCACCAAGCGCTGGGTGCTGACAGCCTCGTCCTTCTCTCACCGCTACCTTCCCCGACAAAGACGCGGGAAGCGTCACCTCCTCGTGTCTCCGCGTTCCCTCAGGACACCAGCTGTGCTGCGCTGCGCTGCACTGCCCGCCCCTCGCCTCGCTGGGCTCTGCGCTGGCACACGGCAGTCCGGGCTCCCGGGGCTTCCCGCGCCAGCGGCCGCGGGGCCCCCCCGCTCCCGCCCGGAG